>CM028348.1:18815165-19099718 GCA_016618105.1 Dendrobium huoshanense
CCACGTTGGCCTGCAAGACTGATGGTAAGTTCTGAGATCATTCACAAATAAATTTGAATCCAGAATCCAACATATGTGGATATTACATCCGAATTCAAAACGTTAAATATTGTTGTATTCACGTTTATGCTTACATAGCCAAATAAAATAAACTATCTCACTGAAGTTACACCCGCTCAAAACATATTATTAAAATATATGCTACTGACAGCCAGCCATTAAGTAGAGAGAGAGAGAGAGAGAGAGAGAGAGAATAACGTGCGTAATGCATGAATGGACAAATCAAAAATATAAATTAAGATAATTTTGCTGATTATGACTTCTTAAGTATTCGCATAATACCTATATATCCACATTCATTAACTTTATTTCTTTCAAAACACGTATACGGTCAAATTGCATTAGCAAATAACCATTAACCACTAAGCCATACATTAGAAAACATTTGCTTTACATGCATCGCTTTACTGTTTGTTACACAAGCAAACTCCACACTGAAGACTATACTTAATTACGACAACTTTATAAGGGTTCCCACTTCCATTTCCAAATTGAGCATCACGCAAGTTGCTCTTATTATGACGATACATCTGATATAAAATCCTTCACTGGCTCAGGGTGACCACTTCACCCTGTAATCACAGAACAAAATAAAAGCCATCAAACTCGCATCAGCAATGCATAGATTGAAAAGAAAAAAAACATACTAAATATTTTATATCATACGTAAATTAAATTTATTAATATCATTATTAATTTCATAGACCACTTATTATTCTCCTTAATTAATATAATTCAGTTATTATACAACATAACTAAATTTCATAATATTTTATTATTATTATCATCTTTAGAATTGAAAATGTTTAAATTGTAGGTGATTATGGTAGAAAAAATTATGTGAAGATATGTTGATAGAAAAAGGATCAGAATCTACTTCAAAGTTCAAAGCCTAACTGTTGTATATAAATTTAAGGGCTTTGAACCTAATCTTGGTGCATTTTATATAAGAATATCTTTATTAATTAGGACACAATGAGTTGGTGATAAATTTGTAACTTCAAGCAACCCATTAAACCTTAAGATTAAATTAATTCGATTGTTCAAATATGAAACCTTGACATGATTTGTACTTACTTGGAACAATGAGTTGATTTACTAATTGGATAGCCAAGACTGATATTACATTGTTTGGGGATACTGGCCCATTTATCACCATCGATATTTCGCATGTATAATATTTCCTTGAAGCAAAGACAGCCTCTTCGTCGTTCCTTTTCGGTTTTGATAGTGGCGAGCCAACGATCTAGTGCTTCACAACACTCAGGGTGTGGGGACTGGGTTATGCCGGCGGCATAAGCAATACAACTAGAGAGATTTATCATGAATCTAGTGCAGGTTATGGAGGAAGTTACTTTTGGAGAGATAAAGAGAGAAAGTAGAAGAGTCAGCACTACTATTGTGACATGGAAACTAGCATTGGAAGCCATTGCAAGGGTGGATGAAACAAGTGTAAATCATTGGGGTTTTGTTAAATAGTGTTAGGGGAGTGGTGGTGATCACCATGGGATGTGAAAGCTATTAAGGCTCCAAGGCATAGAATTGGCATATTTGTTTAGGAAGTCAAGTTAGGCCATATGCTGCGATGGGCTACGGATAGAGGATTCATTCAATCTTCTGAGGAAATAGCATCTCAAGCTATTTTTGCTGCTTATGTGTTGTGGGTACAATCCAAATTTTAGCAAGCCGCAATTGTAGACTCTCCAATGTCAGATTGTCTACATGATTATCATTGTAATAAAAGGGCAACAAACTTGACTTATTTTTTTTTATATTAAAAATTTGTGCAAAAGATTTATAAACACTCTTAAATTAAATTCATATATATATATATATATATATATATATATATATATATATATATATATATATATATATATATATATATATATATATATATATATATATATATTATTGGTAGGAAGTAGAGAGAAACTTAGTATACACGTGAAGATATTAATGTTCGTTTATGCACCAACTTACTGAAATGGCATCATGGTACGGGAAGCGAATGAGCGCATATGGTAGGATGGGCTTAGTATATACTAACTTCATTTTATTTCTTTTTTACTTACTAGAATGGAAGAGCATAAAGTTATTAAAGGGTTGTTTTGTAGAAAATAACAAGTAGGATTTAAAAATGTTTATATTTGAATTTAAAATAAAAGCTTTTTATTGGGATAATTTTGTTTTTATTTTCTAAAAAAAAATTAATAGAAAATAGTAAGAAAGCTATTTCGAAAAAAAAGCTAAATCTTAGATTATGAGTTGGATATTTTTAAATCTGAGCTAATCTTGATAAACTATTGACATTGTTGTATAATCTTGATGGGAAAGTTATATCTTCATGGACATCAAGCCCTATACTTTAGAATATATCATTCATGATTCTAAAAATAAATAAATAATGCTTATCAAGATTTATACAGACTCATGTTTAATTGAGGCAATTAAGTTAATTAATTATATTTTAAATAATATAAATTTAATTTATTTATAATATTTATTAGAACATAATTTAGGGCCCATCACATTTCAATTATGCTCATTCTCCCTAAAATTCAGCAGAGTGAAAAAAATATTGTGATGAATAAAATTATAAGGCTAAGCAACTCCATTATATTTTGAATTATATTTTAATAAATTTTCTTTTAAATGATTATTTATTAAAAAAAACTATTAGAAGTTTTGATAAAAAATTGACCAGAATAAACTTTAATTCTATAATTATTTACGCACATTTACAATCGTCTCAACTGAACTCTTAGGCTTCGTTTGGGGTAGTTTTTTTTCTGCTTCTTAAAACAGTTTTTTAGTTGTATTAAAAAGCTGCATTAAAAAGCAGAAAGAAAGACATTCTAAACGAAACCTTAATCTCATTTATATTAAGAAAAATCTTTTAACAATCAATATCAAATAATAAAAATGAAAGATAACCGACATTAAAGTGAATTCGAGCAGTGTCTAAGCGCTGAAGTGGCCACATAAATGAGTACGGTTGGGAAGGGGATGAAGGCTAAATGGCTAATGGAGATAGATACGCATCCAACTGATGCATTTATGGAGACCATAAAGGTGGCTTTTTTACGTTACTTTCCCAACATACGACTTTAGCATTTATATTATTGTATTTACTATTTTTAGCATGAAATAATTGAAAATTATCGTTCAGAACTAAGTTTTTATGATGGAAATTTTAAAGGACATTCTAAAATAATGTGTCAATATGAATTTTTATGAAAAAATTAATATAATTTATTAACAATAATGAACCGATTTTAACAGTTTTTTTTTACATGAAAAGAAAATTGAATTAAGCGGCCTTTAGATAAACAAATATTAATTTTCAATTATAATCGGTTTAGGATAGCTTTTTTGGCTGTTTTATTTTTTAGACAGTAATAATAATTTTGTTTAACTGTTATTTTCATATTATTTTCAATGATTTTTCTTTAAGAAAAGTTATTTTCTATAATTATAATAGTGATGTTATTTTTCTTATAATAACTTCACAATTAATTTTATAAAATGCTATAGATTCCTTAAATAGATCCTTAGACAAAAGTTTATTGTAACACTCAAATTCTCTATATAGAAAATAATAAAACAAATATTGAATTTTTTTTTTTTTTTTTGGAATTTTGGGGCCATGGCCCAAATTTTCATTGATGAATAAAAGATTACATAAAATCAATAGTTCAGCAAAATGACTACCATACATAAGCAAATAAACAAAAACTTATGTAGGGTCAATAAAAAACCTCAAAAATAGAACCCCGCAAAACAGTAAAAGAAAAACAATGTTAACAATAAAAAATTAGCACTTCTACCCAAATACGGCCACAATCAAAAGTTTGATTGAACCAAAAAGAACATGCATCTGCAGCACGAGAAGCCAAAACTCCGATCCAGTCTTAGAGCAGAAGTAACCTTCCAGGTTGCACTGAAGCTTAGATTCCATAAAGCACTAGTTAATATTGAAATTTGAGTAGGCATAATTCAAGATATCTATCAAATGCTAACTACTGCTTTCAATTTAAGGTAATAATTCTACTGAACTAACCTGAAGTAAGTAAATATTAAAATAGAATTGAACAGATTAATAATCAACTTGAGGTGAAGTGTCATTTTTGTAAATAAGCCAAGACGTGCTCAAGCCACGTGTACTCTAGCTTATTTTTGCCAATTAATGACGCTCGATCATTGTTCGAACACGTGAGTAGCTCTTCTTCCGAAGAAATTAAGAAAATTTACGTAAATTTAGGAAGCAGTTGTCTTATAAGAGAAGAGCAAGAAATAAATTTTTTTATTAAAATGATACGAGCAGATTAAATTTTAATATATTAAATGATTTACTATTTAAGAGTCCAACACAAATTAAGGGGAAAAAACAAAAAAGCTCTGTTCATGTTGGATACTTGGATTGACCAACATCTCAACAAAAAAAGAAAAAAAGTACTGCAAATAAAAAATTATGCCTTTTGTTTTTGAATCAGAGAGTCGTCAGGACTGGTTAATTTCATCAGTAAACAATTTTTTAGCACATTAACGATGCATAAGATATAGTTGTCAGTTTGGTGAAAAAAAGAAAGAGGGCTGAAGGGAAATAGACCATTGATTGAATCGTGATGGAACCAGTGGGCCTTTTTTTTTTTAACGGAGTATTTACCTCCAGGCACATAACTGTTAGCTACACCAAAACTTAGATATCTGTATTATTACATTTACCTGTAGCCATGTATACAACCTTCCGTCAGCTCTCTCTCTCTCTCTCTCTCTCTCTCTATATATATATATATATATATATAATATATATAATATATATATATATATATATATATATATATATATATATAATATATATATAATAAGATTGAAAGCCTTTCTTTACTCATCTTCTATCTGTCTCTCACCCGATTCTTGCTGGTATCAAGAATTCTACATGGTATCAGAAGTTCAGCTTCGCTAATCCTGGACGACTCGTCTTCATCCTCTCAAATCAATGCTTCTACGGCCATGGCAAGCTCCGACGCTTCTGGCCTTCCCTCCTCGCTCAAGTTTGTTCTGGCTAATCTCAAGAGTTTCGTTCATTCTCCTCTCTCTCCGGACAATTATCCGGTATGGCGCTCTCAGATACTTAAAATCCTGCGTGCAAACAGCTTAGAATCGTTCCTTGATTCTAATGCTCCGATTCCGACCAAGAATATCACCACCTCTGCTGGTATCACTGCTCCTAACCCATCCTACTTGAAATGGGTTTTTACTGATCAAAATCTTGCGGCCGCCATTTGTGCGACCATTTCCCCACCTATTCTTCCTTACATTCTTAATCTTGAAACCACCTCGTCGATTTGGATTACCCTTGAAACTAGGTTTCAATCCACAAACCGATCTCGAGTCATTCAATTAAAGAATGAACTCCATAACATTTCACTCAAAAACTCCACCATGATCCAATACCTTAATGAGGTTAAATCTATTGTCGACAAAATCGCCGCCGCAGGATCAAATGTGGACACCGAGGACTTTATTTTGTATATCCTTAATGGTCTTCCGGCTAACTACCAAGCCTTTAAAACCTCTATTCGCACTGTGCTTACACCGCTGAATCTTGATCAGCTGTACCCGCTCCTCATCAGTGAAGAAATTAATCTTGCCGCAGATAATGCTCGCATTACGTCCACCGATGATCAGACGGCTCTGTTCGCCTCCCGTGGCCGGGGTCGCCGGTCAAGAAACCGGTTCTCCTCTTCAAGCAATCCCACCAGAGAACAATCCAACAAAATCTCCACAACTTGCCAGATATGCTTGAAACGAGGTCACAATGCGACGGAATGTTGGCACAGGTTAAATCCTCAGTACATGCCGAAATCAAATTCTACTCCGACCACGGCTCTCCGCGCCAACTCATCACAGAATCATACCGACTGGTATCTCGACTCAGAAGCATCCTCTCATATGACGAATTCGCTCGAAAACCTCTCCATATCCACGCCTTACCGTGGATCCGACAGTATCACGATCGGTGATGGGAGCTCGGTTAGCATTGAAAATTTCGGGAAGGGATTGCTACCGACTCCCTCTCGTAAGCTTTCTCTCTCCCATATACTTCATTCTCCTTTCTTACAATACAACTTATTATCTATATCTAAACTAACTCGTGACAACAATTTGGCTATAACATTTGATCCTCATGGCTTTTCTTTTAAGGATCTGACGACTAGCAAGATTATTTTACAAGGACCTTGCAGTGTTGGACTCTGCACTCTTCGGACACCATCTCCTGCCGCTACGAATCAAGCACTGCATTCCACCGTTCACTGCTCTGATCCTTGGCATGACCGTATGTGTCATCCTAGCAAACAGATTCTTGCTAGTATTGCTGCAAGAAATCAGCAACTTAGTATAGCATTTAATTCCAATTTTTGTCATTGGTGTAATAAAAATAAGTCTCATAAACTTCCTTTTAAACTTTCTGTTTCTAGAAAAAACTGCATCTCTTGATTTGATTCATTCAGATGTCTGGGGGCCCGCTCCCATGGCATCTGGATATCTTTACTATGTAATTTTTGTTGACGACTATTCGCGTTTTACTTGGCTGTTTCCCATGTTTCATAAATTTGAAGTTTATAATATTTTTGTCGCTTTCAAAGCTCAAATAGAGAACCTCACATCACGCAAAATTAAAAGCATTCGAACTGACGGTGGAGGAGAATGTATGAACAAACAATTCACTTATTTTTTACAAACCAATGGTATCACTCATCAGGTATCCTGCCCTCACACTCCGGAGCAAAACAGAGTGGCCGAAAGGAAACACAGGCAGATTATTGAAACTACCCGTACCACTCTTCACAAGGCGTCTCTTCCCTATAAGTTCTGGCCGGATGCCGTCATAACCTCGGTCTACCTTATCAATCGTATGCCTGCCTCCAAAACCAATAATTATTCTCCATTTGAACTTCTGCACAATCAAAAGTTGGATTACAGTCATCTGCGTATCTTTGGATGTACTTGTTACCCACTCATCCCGTCGTCTCAACGACACAAACTTCAACCGACAGCCGAATGCTGTGTTTTCTTGGGATACTCGGACACTTACAAAGGCTACAAGTGTCTTAATATCCATACTAACAAAATTCTCATGTCTCGACACGTGAAGTTTGATGAAAATTATTTTCCTTATCATTCTAAGAAACCAAATATACCTCAGCAGGAATCCAATATCAGTCCTCTGCTTCTCACACCTATTTCAGCTCATTCGCAACTTCCAGCTGTAAATTCTACCCCCACGGCAGCCGCTCACCATAACGCTGGGTCCATAATTCCTATACAGGCTCAACCATCTCCAGAATCGGCTACCAATTCGGAGTCCGTTCACATCCAGAACAATATTCCATCGCAGCAATCTTCTCATCCGATGATTACCAGACTTCGGACTGGATCTCTTCGACCCACCGTCCGTCTCAATCTACTCCATACTAAAAGCACACCGGACCTGCTCCCCGATCCGACCTCATATCATGAGGCCAGTAAACACAGTGTCTGGCGAACAACAATGGCATCCGAATTTTTCGCTCTTCAACAACAAGGAATCTGGAGTCTAGTTCCTCTACCAGCTAACTGCTCGGCCCTTGGATGCAGGTGGACCTATCGCACCAAAACACATGCTGATGGCTCCATTGCCAAACATAAAGTACGATTGGTCGCTCAGGGAAATCACCAAGAATATGGTCTTGACTATACCGAGACATTTAGTCCGGTCGCCAAGCTTCCCACCATCCGGGTTCTTCTTGCCATTGCAATCTATCACGACTGACCGGTCCAGCAACTAGACGTGGCTAACACTTTTCTCCATGGTAAGCTTACTGAAACAGTCTATATGCGACAGCCCAAAGGGTTTGAAGACTCCACAAATCCCGACTACGTCTATCATCTTCACAAAGCAATCTATGGACTTCGTCAAGCTCCACGTCAATGGTATAACACGTTTACTTCTACTCTTGTTTCAATGGGTTTCGCTCACAGTGCCGCAGATCCATCTCTTCTAATCCTTCATGAAAATAGCATCTGCATATACCTACTCATATATGTGGATGACATTCTTATAACAGGAAATAACACCCAGGCTATCACTAATATTCTAGCTAAACTTGGCAGCAAGTTTGCTATGAAAAATCTGGGTGAAGCCCATAATTTCCTTGGTATACAGATTGACAGATCCGAGCAAACTTTCTTTCTATCCCAATGGACCTATGCTTTGTCAATACTCAAGGCGGCAAATCTCTCCAACTGCAACAAACTTTCCAACCCATCTTGTACCAAGCTACCATTGGACATACCGACGGACAGGCATCTCTCGGATCCTATACTCTACCACAAATTAACTGGTTCCCTGCAATACCTCACGCTCACAAGGCCCGACATTGCTTACAGTGCCAATCAACTGTCCCAACATATGCATCAACCGGAAAATCAACACATATATCTCCTAAAATGCCTCCTGCGCTACATCCAAGGTACTTCCGATTTTGGCATACCAATTACCAAATCTAATCTCTGTATCTCATCTTTTTCAGATGCTAACTGGGCGGGGGATCCGGTATCAAGGAAATCAACATCTGGATATTGCTCCTTTCTCGGCGACTCCATCATCTCTTGGACTGTCAAGAAATAAAACACAGTGGCTCGCTCATCTGCCGAGTCTGAATACCGTGCTCTCGCGGCTCTCACTTCGGACGTTATTTGGCTCAGACGGTTAATTACAGATTTCGGCAAACCTCCCAAACAACCGACTGACATTCACTGTGACAACACGTCTGCTATTGCGCTCGCAAACAATCCGATGTTCCACGCTCGCACAAAACATATAGAGATAGATCACTGATTTATTCGCGATCACATTCAGCAACAAACTATCCGGCTACTTCCCATTAGTACAGTGGATAAAATTGTTGACGTTCTAACCAAATCACTATCTACACCTCAGTTTCATACTCTCAGATCCAAACTGAGGGTAATTCAGAGACCCATCAGTTTGCCGGGGGATGTTAGCTACACCAAAACTTAGATATCTATATTATTACATTTACCTGTAGCCATGTATACAACCTTCCTTCAGCTCTATATATATCTCTGTAAAACATTATTTGAAATAAGATTGAAAGCCTTTCTTTACTCATCTTCTATCTGTCTCTCACCCGATTCTTGCTGGTATCAAGAATTCTACAATGACAACGTGACTAATTCTCTTCTGACCTAAAAGAGGCCAAAAAAACTCCTGTCTTTGCTTTTGATTGGACCTTACTTAAGAGGCACTGCCGCACGTGGAGAATCGAGCACGGTTTGGGTGGTCCCAACCATACTTGCCCACCAACCAAACTAAACAACGATGGGCAACAATCTTCGATATATTATGAAATTCGTGCAATGTGCAGCCAGCTTCATCTTGCCAAACAGCTAATAACATGTATGCATGGTGGATGATAAATTTCTAGTCTTTCACAGCTGCGACTACATTGTGTCACCCAAGATGTCGACTCTGCATGTGTAAAGAACAAGAGATTCTTGTAAGTTTTTCCGAGCCCCCACTGGCTCGCCCGATGCAATTTTTTTAGGGGGTAAGTTTTCTGTTTATATATACATAAAAAAATCTAATTCTATTCTTGCTTGTTGACTGCCGCAATGTGTCATGAGACAGTCTCGTGCAGCCTCAGTAAAGATGCAGCTTATTATTTATTTTATTATCTCTATAGATCAGAAGTAGGAGACCAAACAAATAGTACATAGCTTTGATACAAAGGGATTTCAAAAGTGGAAAAATAAATGAAGAACATATATTTCAAGTGCATGTTGGACAAGTTAATACTTCTCAAAACAGTGCATTGAGAAAATGTGAAGAAATGAATCAAATACAAGACATTAGATTTGCAATTACAAGACCTTCTGATCAAAATTAAAGAGATTATAGAACTCATTTAATTGCTAATATTGATTTTATCAAATCTCTATTGCATCAAAGATTAGCTTTTCGTGATCATATGAATCTGAGGAATTAGAAAATCAAAGAAAATTTTTAGATCCGCTTCACTTCCTTAGTTCCTTGAATCACATAATGAAATCATAAACAAAGTGGTTTTAGAGAATGCCCCAAAATTTAATAAACTTGTTGCTATAGACTTTCAGAAGGAAATTACTCATACTATTACTTGTATCAAAACTATGAATGTCATCATGAATGAATTATGTAAAGATCTCTTTGAAATTTTGTTGGATGAGTCACAAGATTATTCAATAAAAGAGGAAGTGGCTATAGCATTGTGTTATGTTGATAGAAAAGGGTACGTAATCGAACGCTTTATTAGACTTGTACATGTGGAGGAAACATTTGATTTGACACTAAAAAAATTAAAGTTATTGAAGCGCTTCTTATAAAATATGGATTGAGCACAACACAGATACATGGTCATGGTTATGACAAGGCAATAACATGTGTGATAAGTTCAACAGACTTAAATCTTTAATTATGAAAGAAAACAATTCAACATATTATATATACTGTTTTGCACATCAGCTCCAATTGACATTGATCGCTATGACTAAAAATTATGTTTAAGTTGCTTTGGTTTTAAATACCATCTATAACATTACTAATATTGTCTGAAGTTTCTATACAAGATAAGATCAACTACGAGCGATACAATGCGATAAAATAGTATAACAACTATAAAGTGGTGAACTAATTAAAGGTAAAGTTTTGAATCAAGAAATAAGACTTCAATGAGAGCTAGAGATACACATTGCAGAACACATTATGGTTCTATTGTAAATATAATTCTTTTGTATAAATTTATTGTTGATGTTTTTGATATAATACTATAAAATGGATCAAATAGTTAGCAAAAAGGCGAAGCTTATGCACTACTTGATGTTGTACAATGCTTTAAATTTGTCTTTATTTTGCATGTGATGAATTCTATATTGGGAGCAACAAATGAGCTATCTCAGGTTTTACAAAAAAAAAATATCATAAATGCTATGACATATGTAAAAGTTTCGAAGAAAAGACTTCAAAATATGATAGATGATGGACGAAATACTTGTAAGTAGAAATCAAAGTTTTTTTGTGAGAAGAATAATTTAATCGTTCTAAACATAGTTGATAATTTTGTAACGAGAGGAAGATCACGACGTCATTCTTAAGCAATCACAAATGAACAACATTACAAAATTGAGTTATTTTATTAAGTAATAGATTAGTAGCTTCAAAAGCTTAACCATAGATTTGATAAAGATAAATATTCAATTACTTATGTATGTGACATGCTTGAATTCATGTGATTTATATTCAGCTTTTGTCAAGCAAAGATTAGTACATATGATCAAATTTTATTTTCATCAAAATTTTCATATATTAATCTCATTATATTAGATAGCCAACTTTAAAGACTTTTATCATTGATATGAAATCTAATGATGTATTCAAGAATTTAAAAGGAATTGGGGATAACATGCATAAAAAATGATGGAGATAAAGAAAAATGTTATTTACTCTTTTGGTGTGTTCACTTATAAAGATTGCTCTAATATTACCAATTACTACAACAATAGTTGAACGGGCATTCTCCGCTATGAAAATTGTAATGAATTGCAATCGTATCGAAGACTCTGGGATGCATGATTAATTGCTTGATCATTTCTATTAAAAAATATATTTTTAATAATAGTGACAATTTAGTGATTGCTCAACGCTTTCAAAATATGAAGACTCGATAGGAGAAACTATATTTGTAATATAAGAAAAATATGAATATAATGTGCTTTGATTATTTGTCATTTAGTCATATAATTTATATTTTTATATAGCAAGGCTAACAAAAAAGTTTTTTTTAAAATCGCTGATTTCAGCCCCAAGGCTGGATGAAAAATGTTGAGAGTATTTTCAACATTCATAATTTGTGCACGCACTTAAAAAAAATTGGGCTCCACCACTATTAGACGCCTCATCTCTTGCTCCCTCCTATATAATAATACTTCTACTCTTTGTGTGAAGAAACCATTGCTCTCATGCTCATCTTAACATATTTGACCTAATTGTTTTATGAACATGCCAATGATGTTGTAGTAGATCATAATAATCAATGTTTGTATGAGCAATTCACGGGCACACTGCTAGGCCCATTAAGTATTCTAATGAATTAGTTGTCATAATTTTGTACCGTTGTTGACAATTATGGGTATTTTCCAATGAGAATAACATCACGATCTACTAGATTTTTTTTTGTTAAAACCTACCGTGGGATTACGTGTTACTAAAAAAAAAAAAAAGGTTACACGTCAGGGATCCAACCTCAGTAAATGCGTAAAGAGCTACAATCCAAAATGAAAACAAAAACTAATGAGTAAAGAATCCCTATCTAAATTACATAGATAAAACAAATTTAAATATAAAATATATGAAGCCAAACCCAAAAAGCAAGCCCAAGCTTGAGAAGTCCATGTTAAGCTCTAGATATCCACTGGGAATCTGCAAAAAAAAGAAAAGCAAGGAGCACCAAAAGAAATGCATATGATATAACAATATAAGAGGAGTGTGATCAGTGAGAGTACAAACCATCAGCCAGGGAACAACCCAGACAAAGAGAAAACAACCACAAGAATCTCAACTGCCCAACTGAGAAACAACCCACCCAGACAAACCTAAAAAAAAAAATCACACACATATGAACCAACAGAGAAAACCACACAACTAACTTGTAACAATGTTTTAAAGGATTTACATATTTGTGATGGACATGCAAAAGCCATTGTTTGATCAGTAAGTGATGCTTATTTTAGCTCATTGCATTGTAAATTGGTTGCATGCTATCCTAAAATGTGTTTGGAAATTTTTTTTTTTGAGTTGGTTGCAACATATTGTAATGAATTATTAAAAACAAAATTAAAAGAAACTTTTTCTACAATTGCCAAATATATTTGTGACATGCATTTTTATGTTGGAAGTATTTTGTTGGAATGTCTATAGTAAAAATCAATTGAAATGAATATTCTATATTTTTTATGTATAATATTAGTCACAATTTATTTTATTGGTTATATCTTTTGAAGGGAGAATCAAAGTCTAAAGAGAATTGTAATATTCATCATAGCCTAAGGATGAATTTTACAAGACAAGGAAGATGAGAGATTAAATGATATTATTAAAAAAAAAAGAACTATTTTGATATTTAAAACAAATGAAGCCTGAGATCAATTACTTTCCTTAATTTTAAGATGTTTTATAGAAGGAAAAAACTCATCAAAATTCTGAAATATATAACAAGCAGAATATGACCTTGAAATCACTTTTTTTAATATTTTGGTTATTCAAAAATCTTTCTTCATACTTTTTTTAGGTCTTTGAAAGAAAGTAAAGCATTTTTGGGCTATAACGAGGTCTCCATTACCAATTTGGAGCAAGACAAGAACTTTTTTTAAGCAAATTGTACACAACTCTCTTTGGCCTATTGGTTGAGAGCTTAGGCTTCCAACTAAGAGGTCCAAGGTTCGAGTCTATGTGTATGCGTTGTGTGTGTGAGTTTGCCTTTAATAGCCTAAATGTCCCAAAAGAAAAAGCAAATTGTACTTTGAAAAATATGTTGATATATTATGATTGAGGGATAATTATTCGGCCCATGTCCCAAAATGGGGGTCCAAGTTAGCACCTATCAAGTGGTTGCTCTTTCAGTTGCACCAGGTGATAACTTTTTTAGAATCACCTTTTATTATTTATAGTTGTTTTGAGATCTTTCGCCATATTTCTTGGATTGTCAAAATAATTTTAGATGTTCCAGACTTGATTAATATTTTTATCACAACAAAACCTTTGAAGATGTGACTTATTTTTTGCACTAACTGATGACTATTTAGCAGATACGTACCAAATATGATTAGATGGTACACGATAGATGATCACAACCACCTCTCTCATAATGAGAAGCCTACTCTCATAATTGTATCCAAAGAAGAAGCCAATAAATTGTATCTCAGGGTTCACCTCTACTGATGAGAGAAATATAACTCAAAGACTTGAACATTTCACATTAGCCCCTTGACTACAAAAGGGAGTGATTTTTTAAAACTTGTTCGAGATTGCGTTAATGGATTGTAACTATTAGCAAAAGATAATTCTGAAATTTTTTCACTATCGTCGCCTGTTTACTACGGTCCTTTTGACCAACTTCGCCCGTCGAATACGATCATTCTGATCATTGTCGCACATCAACTACAATCCTTCCGACCAATATCACCCGCCAGCTATGGACTTTATGACCACTATCACCCACCAACTACATCCTTGAGACCATCATCCCTCGCCACCCACTAAACTACAGTGCTTCCGATCACCATTGTCCGCAGACTATAATCCCTTTGACCATGGTCACCCGCCATGTAATTGTCTATATTTTAACTTTGCTAAATTTTTTTGGAGTCATTATAACTCAAAATTATAAACCGTCTTCGTCATGGTATTTTGATAGAAGTATTTTATTTACATTAATTTTTTTTGTAATTTTTGGGCACTGTCAAAAATCCTTAAGGAATTTGTATATGTAGGTATAACACTACAGGAAAAATGGCTATTACCGGCGGTTCCAACCGGCGGTTTATGGACCGCCGGTGTTACCGGCGGTCTAGCCGGCGGTTAAATCGCCGTCGTTTAACGACGGTCTAACGGTGTTTTTTATACGTTAAACCGCCGGTATTAACGACGGTCCAAAAACCGCCGACAAACCGCCAGATTATATTATTCACCGGCGGTTTAACGGCGGCCAGACCGCCGTTGATAAGTGATTTTGTACCGGCGGTTTAGACCACCGGAAAACCGCCGGTTAGTGCCCTAAAACGACCAGGCCCGCAACTCACATTTTATTCTTTCTCGCGTTCTTTCTCTCTCGTTTCCCTCGCCTCCGCTCGCCTCTGCTCGTCCGTCCGCGACCGCGACCGACGAAGGTTCTCCGACCGCCGCCGACGAAACTTCTCCGACCGTCGACCTAGATCCGACCGGCACTCCGACGTCCGACCTCGCTGACCCAGTCCGACCCCAAACCGATCGCCGACTTCAAGTTTTCAACCCTAGATTTCTATTTTAAGGTATATTTTATGTTTTTTCTTTGATTATTTCTTCTCACTAGACATAAGCAAGTGTTAGAGTTATTTTGGATGATTTAGATAGTAAATATTGTAATAATTTTGGTAGATCTAAATTTTTGTGAACTATACTTAAGGTCCTATTATTTCTAAAAAATATTGTTGAGTATTTTTTTGGTTCAACTATGAACCTTGTACACTATTTTGAATGTGGTTATTAACATAATGGATCTAGTTATTTTAGTTTTGAATGTGGTATTGAATTAATGGATTTTGTTATTCAAGTTTAATTGCAAAAAATAATTGAATCCATATTCAGATTTGAATAACTAGATCCATTATGCTAGTAACTTAATTCAAAACTGTAATGATAATGCATCCAAAATAGTAGAAATCAAATTCATAGTTTGGTCAAATTTTTTTAATCAATGAATTAAAATATAATTTGTGGTAAAATATTAGGGCCTTAGTGATAAAGCCTTATAAAATTCATCACAACATCTCATTGTCACCATTAGCCTTATTCTAGCTGTGATTGATGTTTTGAATTATCATTTTTCATCCATTCATGTTGAGTATTCTGAGGTGTCAAATATATTTTTTTCAAATTATTTTGAGCAACTTCTATCCACCTTTTATCATGATGGAGCTTACAATTCCCAACTCAACAACAAAATAAAGATGGTTGATTTGAAGACTTTTGTACAGGCCCCCCTCACCATCATGTTGAAGTTCCTCCTCCATAATAACCTAATTCAATAATTGTTGATAATACTACTTCAACTTTAATTTGCCTTCTTTTCCTTCTCGACCCCCTCACAATCATAATTCCATCGCAAATCTTATTTTGTGGCGGAATTGCAATGGATTCAAATCTGACGGTAAATCGTACATCACAAACATATTTTTGGCGGAGTAAATGCGTCACAAAATTTGTGCGGCAGATTTCGACAAATTTACAATGAAAAATCTTATATAAAATGACGTCTTGTTTTTGTGCACTATTAGAAATTTTGTCACAAATTACAGCGGATTTACCGCCAATTGTTGCAGATTTGCTGCGGCAATTCCGTCGCAATTTGTGATGAAATTTCCGTCACAAACAACGATAGTCAATTGTCATATCGACTTTTGCAATGAAATTACAATAACATTCCATAAAATTCTACTTTTAGTATAAAACATAGTTAAAGTTCCAAAAGTTCTTATACATCAAAAGAAATAAAATGCTCCAAAAACTCTTACACAGATCATCTAAGCTGAATCTGTATCATCTCTCTTCTGCTCCACCAATATGTTCTCTCAATCTCCGCAGCTCATTCAGTATCTAAATGTTCATGAGAGAACTAATTAAGAACATCTTTCTTACCTTCAACTCCCCTCTCTAGTCTTATCAACTAGAAGAATAGCATCAACAAAAAGCATACAGATTGTTATATTCTAATAAATGTTTTCATAACTATGTAGGGTGACGTTTGCTTCAACGTCCTAATGACTATCCAAGAAGAGAGATATTGGATGTATAACAGATTGTTGCTGGGTCGAAAAGGATTGACAGTTGAATTTATAGAGGGAGTTGAAACTTTCATTCAAGTTGCATCTCAACTGCCTTCCTTTCAGTTTGATAAAATGTTTAGATGTCCATGTTCGAAGCATAAAAATCTAGCATTCCTCAAGCCCGATGATGTGAAGCTTGATTTATATCGTAGGGGATTTCTTCCAAACTATTGGATTTGGACATCACATGGCGAGTACGAGCCACATAGAGATGCTCATGCCGATTCATCTACAGCTTATGAAACATTTGATGAAGATCAAATGAGTAGACCCTATGAAGACCTTATTTTTGATGTAGCAGGTCATAATTTAAGATCAAATATGGAAAAGCCACCAAATGCAGAGACACAAATTCTTTGAGTTATTACATTCAGCTCAAAAGTCAATTTGGGAAGGTTGCAGTACACATTCGAAATTATCCATTGCAGTGAGGATGCTAAGTATTAAAACTAAGTATAATATTTCTCGTGAGTGTTTTAATGACGTTATTGATCTTATGAAGGAAACTAATTCAGCTGGCAATTTAATTCCCTCAGACTTGTACCGAATAAAGAAATTAGTATCCAATATGGGTCTCACTGCTACAAAGATTGATTTTTGTATCAATGAATGTATGTTATACTATAAGGATGATGCAGCAGAAGTTATTTCTCGTATTTCATTACCTGCTTTATTAACTGTTTTATTAACTGCTTTATTAACTGCTTTATTAACTTGCTTTATTAACTGCTTTATTAACTGCTTTTCAATACTTTAGTAATTGTGTTTTTTTAATATTGCATATGGCTTCAGGCGACGATCCTCCTCGTAAATCATTTGCCTCAAAGTTCCGCCGGAAAAAGATTATTGCTAGTATACCCACACAGGCTGAGGTAGGTGAGGGGCCTTCAGTTCCACCAGATCTACCTACACTACCACCGCCACCACCTACCAGGAGCCAGCAGCATTCACCAGAGCAGGGTCAGGGACATTTAGATCCACCTCCTGTTGTACCTCCATACTTCCCTGGCCACTTCCCTCCTCCCAGCTCGACGAGTCCTCGTTTCCCCTCTCCAGATCAGACACATGCTTCTCCATTCTATCCATATTACCTCCCACCATCATCACAGACAGCTGGTTCATCCACTGGTCCCCACCCTCCTTACCCTTACTCATATTACTACTCCTATCCGGTGCAGCATGAACAGGGTGGACCATCAAGACCACCAGAGGTTAGCGCTAGTTCGCCTGCAGCAGCAACAGATAAGCGTCAATACATCAAGCCTGACGGCGATAAGTAAGTTCAATTTAAGTTATTAAGTAGTTTTTATTTTGATATATTACATGTTATTGAAAAAAATCACTTGCAGCTTCAATCCTTCAAGGCCGCCTATACATATGATACGGGATATAATAAAGAATAAATATGATGCTCCTTACTTATCCTGGAAGAAGATCCCAAAGCTAGTTAGAGATTTGTGATTTGAAGAATTTCAGGTATGTTTTTTTTTTTTTTGTATGATTTCAAATATATGATTTAATTTGTACTAATCTTTTTGATATTGCCTAAATTTTTACATAAAGAATTTAGGTGGTTGCCTGAGTACAGCACAAGAATCAGATCAAATTTTGAGAGGAGAGGAGCGACCCATCTCAGAGACATGTTCACGGACATTAGAAGGTCCGGGCAGCGTCTTAATTGGATTGGAGAGGGCGTTTGGACTGATTTGAGTAGTGCTTGGGTTACCCCTAAGTTCATAAAAATAAGAGAGCAGAATAAACAGAACAAAGCCTCTGACTGGGGCGGTTTAGGAAGCTCTCTTCATACTGGTGGATCTGTACCTCATACGAAACATAGGCGGCGTCTGGTAAGTGTTTTGAATTGATTTATTACATATATTTATGTTAGTATAACTAAGCATCAAATTTTCAGAAAGAGCACCTTGGTCGGGAGCCAACACCATTAGAGTTGCATACAAGAACTCATCAACATCAAGCTGACCATCAGTGGGTTGATGAGAAGTCTAAGAAGGCTCATGTGAGTAAATTTTTTTTGAGTTTTAGAATAAAAATTTATTTTAATAAAACTAATTGTAACTCGCAGGATGATTTCGTACGAGCTAGAGAAAGTCGGCAGTCCACTAGCGAGGGATCATCTTCTGGATCGGCCCACATGTCTGAGTATCAGACATTGTCAGAAGTTGTTGGTGGAAGACAGAGGGGGATGGTATATGGCATGGGTTCACAGGCTTTTGCTATTGAGGGCAGTTCATACACCTCTGCATTTCATGATCCAAGTGGAGCTGAAGAATCTGTAAGCGAGAGGGTTGCAGCGCTTACTAGAGAGATTGAAGAGATGAAAAAGGTTCAATCTAGAAAGATTGAAGAAATGAGAAAGGTTTAGAATGAAATGCAAGCCGAGTTGAATTCCTACAGAGCTGAAAAACAGAGGAAAAAGGACCAACAGGAGCAGCCATCTGCAGACAGTGAGGATACAGATGAGGATTAGATATTTTTATGTTTGATGATTGTATTAATTAGAACTTGTGAACTTCAGAACTTGTGATTGTAACATTATCATGAACTTACTTGTGAATTGTGATTGTAATATTATGATGAGCTTGTGATTGTATTTATAATTTATGGTTGTGATGAATATAGCGGCGTGTTGTCCAACATATGATTGTGATGAATATAGCAGCGTGTTGCCCAACATATATTGCTCTTTCTGTAGGTTTAGATTTTAAGGTGAATCTCCCTCAAATAGAGGGGATGCTGTCAATTTTTTTTGCAGGTGCTACAGGTTTCCGGCGGCTAACCGGTGGTTTGGCCGCCGGAAACTACGATACCGGACGGCCAATAATCAGTCGCCGGTAAAGGCATTACACCGCCGGTTTATTATCGGGGGTTACCGACGGTCACCGGCGGTTCGCCGGCGGTTTATATCATCGGTTGTACCGACGGGTTGAACAGCCGGCGTTCGCTGGTAAAAGACCGACGGTCTACCAGCGCCCTCCGGCGGTTTCAAAAACAAACGACGCCAACTATACCGCCGGCAAACCGTCGGTATATTTATCGCCGTTAAGCCGTCGGTCAAATAACCGGCGGTCTAACAGCCGGAAGACCGCCGGTTCAAAATCCGCCTGTAACCGGCGGTCTAAGCCGCCGGCAAACCGCCGCCACAATAAACCGCCGGTGAAAGTTTCCTACGCGATTTTTGCCGGCGGTCAAAAAACCGCCGTCAAGCCGCCGGTAAGGAAAAATACCGCCGGTTAATATAGAGTAACCGCCGGAAAAAACAGCCGGATTTTGACGTTTTTTCTGTAGTGTAAGTGAAGATTTTAGAACCATCAGGTGTCCGTTATATAAATCGATTCACCTATATTTTTTAAATAAAATGTTTTCATATCAGGACAGTGGAACAGGAGTGTGAGGCTGGTCAGGAATCTTCAGGTTTTATTTCAGTTTGTTTTTTTTTTCATTTGTACTCAGGATAGAGATGATTTGATTGTATAGATCCTGAGTAGTATATGAATTTTGTGAATGAATATAAATATGTACATTGAAGTTTTAAATTATAGAATATGTTTTGTTATTTATTACTGATAAATGATATTAGATAGCTCTATTTGTTGCTAGTTAAAAGATTAAAATAAAAAATTCTTCCAATTTAGATTCTGGAGCATCACATGCCGACTATGATCTTTCCAACCTCGATTCCCCAAATACATTTCTACTGACCAAACAAACATATCAATACTCTTTCATGAACAACTATCATATAACAAGTTTTATATAATGTGTATTTGCTACCCCCCCCCCCCCCCCCCCCCCCCACCAAAAGAAAGGCCATGTTTGTACTCAAACATTAATACCAGTGGATTCATTCAAATTAGGCCAAGCCCATGTGATTTTTCCCCTTTGGGATTATTCACGTAAATTTTTAATGTCTCTTATGAATGCTACACCCATACTCTCTTATCTATTTGTGTGCTCTTCTTTTTGCAAAGCTAATACGCTAAACTATATATCTCTCTACCCTCATTATTTTTCTAGGACGCAATACATAGTAGTTTTGATTTGACCATGTGTTTGATGATCACTATTGGTTCTCATAAGGGACATTCATAGCTTGCACAACCATGGGGTGTTACCATTCTTAGGTCATAGGTCAAATGAAATAGTTCTCAGATTCTTGTCAATGAGAAAAAAATAGGCTTCATTTGGGACATCTTGCTTACAGCTTTATTTTTCAGGCCACAATCATAATTTGTCTCACTAATTTTTTGCTACTTCCAAAAAGTTTTATCCTAACACTAGCAAAAAATCAGGTTTTTCGAAGCACTCGTCACGAGCGGTTTGAAAACCTTTGTAAAAAGTGGGTATTCACAACAGTTAAAATTGGTGCAAAAAACTAGCGATGTTAACCGCTGCTATTGCCAAACCTTCTCTCTTATACTCGCTAGACTCTCGCGGCTTGCGATCCACAACCTCTTATTCTATTTTGATCCCGAACCCTAGCCTTCTCCGTTTGAAGATTCTCCCTGTGCGCTCGACCGTTCGGTCTCTCGATCCCGCGGGCTTGTTTCGATCGGAGTCATCGTCGGCATCAAAGACCGAAGTCTGGCTGTCCACTCGTGTCCTGTTCCTCCGATCTCCCTGCTCTGTATAAACCCTAACCTAGATTTTTTTTTTTTTTTTTAAATGTGAGAGTTTTGTGGTCTGAATGGTTGCAAGTGGCAACACCGCCAAGATGTTTCTCTTCCACATATCCTACTTTCTACTCTTGCTTTTCCTTCAAGATCCTTACATTCTATTCTCATATATTTCACAACAATGACTCCTTCCACGCCAACCGACTTCGACTTCCATTTTATTTTTCACATGCTTCGCAACAGTGACTCCAACTATAACTTCGACGGACTCCGAGGTTTGGCTCCAACTTAAGCTATTGTGGTGAGAATGCTTTAGTTAATATATAACACCTTTTAACTCTAGCAATGGAAAGGCACTGTAATTTATCATTCCCAGGGAATTTATTTTAGAGCCATTTTACTTTCGGCATGTACCCATCGTGACCTTTGCAAGGCTTGGATTTTTTAACTTTGGCTTTCCTATTGTGAGTGCTCTTTTGCTATCATCAATCATATATTCTGGTTTATGGCTGTCGATCTTCTCCATTTTTTCCTTTTTATATTTTGATAGGTAGCAAAATGTGTTGAGATTGGGCTTCCTGCTCTTTTATTATTTGTTGTGCTTTCACAAATAAATATGTTTCATAGTTACTGCAATGCAAATTTGCTAAGTAAAATGCATATTATGAAGTAATATGTGTGAGTTTGCAAGAAATAAACTCAGCATACAAAACTTTACTAAGTAAAACATAAACAACGTACATGACATAGATCATAAATATGTGCAAAGAGAGGGACATAAATGAAAAATAAACACTAAAATACAATGGAGGTAAATAATGTATAGGATAAGAGATTTTTAATATGCATACTTCATTTATTGTAGCTCCTTATATAGAAAAACATACAAAGAATTATTTATTCCAACTAATAACCATTTTATTCAAATGCAAACACATTCTCTTACAACATTTGATATTTATATATCCACCAATGATTCATTAGTCGTTTATTTTCTCTATTTATCAATATGTAAATATTTATAGTTTGTCTACTACAATAGTCTCTCAGGAAAGGTAAGCACCAATCTCAAAGAAATTCAATGATTATCTATAAAGTCGTCATTATTGAGGCCCGTAGGCCCCGGCTAGCCAATAACCAATAGAGTTCTATTCCGACAATACGTGCATAATACACACAAGCATATATTATGCTCATACCATTTTTTTTTATTATGTGCATACCATATTGCAGTAATACTTCCTAATAAGGGTTATAACACAATTATGTTTAGTTATATATATTACATAATTTATAATTTGTAGAGTGATAGTTATGCACAATAATCAAAATGTATGTGAACTCTTTAGAAATTTGTGCTACAATAATTATGGCAAAGCTAATTATCATATCAGTTAATTATTAGATCATATCAAAATGCTCACTTGAAATATGGATAATGAATAAACACATTATATCATATCAATAATTAAAACATGCTCCGAGTAGCAAGGAATGTGCACCTAACTAGGAAGGGTACATTTATCCCTTAGTAAAAAGTCACATATCAATTAGAGGCCATGAGCATTTGAAATATCCAATCATGATGTTGTGCCTCCCATTCCAACACACAGTATTCAAGAGTCCCTAAATCAACAAGAGTCTACATTAATCATATATTCAATATATCACACATTAAAATATTAAATAAAATAACAATCACTTAAACATCTTTTGAAATTAATGATTTTACCATGCACCCTAAATTACATTTCATAATAAATATCAAATATTACTACTAATCAATGTGCTAAAATTTTAAATATAAAACTAATGCGAAAGTAAAATAAAATTTATCCTGTTCTAAAGTGGAACAGGAGAATTCAAATCATAAGCTCAAATATAAAATCATTAAAGGCAATCCTTAAAATTTTACTATTAACATATATAAAGGTTTCTAAATTCTAATCACCATGAAAATATATGAATTACTAATTATTAACAAGTGGAAAAATATGGCTAGGATCTCCATCCATCAAAATAAAGAAAAGGAAGAAGAAGAACTTCATGAGACATCCTCATGAATCCCTCTTCAATAATTAGTTAAATCTTCCTCTTCCTTGCAAACTATCAAGCAACCGCCACTTTCTAATGTCTAATCCTAGAAAGAAATTAATGGTGATGCAAGAAGAATAAAAATAGAAGAAGAAAGGGTTAACATTTGCTTATCTTTATGACCTTATCGACTTCTTCTTCGTCAATATCATCGAAGACATGAAAGCAAAGCCACCGAACAATGAAATAGCTAACACGACCACTTCTCTCTCTTTCTCTTTTGTTGGAATTTCGCGTGCCATGGGAGGCCGTTGTCGACCATCTCCTCCTCGAGTTCTGGTTTGCAAGTTGTGTCGTGATCCCCTCCTGTTTGTCGACGCATCCTTCTTCTCTCGCGTACCCATGCCTAAGCCTCGCTTCCAATTTAAAAGACATTGGATTGCCTAATAGGACACAAGACGGAACGAGCCGAATTGGTTGACCATTTCTTTTTGGGTTATTACAGTATGATTCCAGATATTGATTTAACATTACTTCAGTCCCAAGAATTGTAAATAAGTTTAATTTGAATACATTATGGACATGTTTTAGGGAAGAGAAATCAATGATTGTTAGGAGAATTTCAAATCTCTCACCCATGTTTGGAACTATAATCGCCTACCTATGGCATTATTTCTCCCCAGACATCTTTTTTACTTTTTTTTGGTCACCTACTCTTCTCTATTGGTAAGAGAATTGAAGGGGAATGCTAATTATTTTCCTGTGCATTATGCTCGATGACTATCACTGCTAAGGTCCAACACCAACACCCAACCGTGATTTAACACTCATTCAGAACTGACACAAATATTCATCCCCATTGAAGAGGCGACTTTCACCGCTTCTAATTGATCGACACTCATAATCACTACTAAAGTCATCAGGCGCCAACATCATAGATGGCCCCATTTAATCTAAAATTTCACATTACAATCTTCCCATCATCTCTAATCATGAGAAAAGTGAATCATTGTAATCATCAACTCTTCTTAATATTGTTGTAGGATAGAATATCCACGGCAATAAAGTAAGTGAATTTTTTTGTCTTAACATTGCACATATATCCAACATACTAACAAATAACTTAAAACATCAAGAATTTTACGTGAAAAATCCTAAAAACAGGGAAAAAACTACGGGGCAGTGCCCAGTCAAAACGATTCCACTATTGTTTGTACATGTTACAAAGATTGACTTGTCCCTAAACTTGAGGACATATAAATTACAATAGTCCAGGAAGTGGGTTGAAGTTTGTGTAAATATTCGTGAGTTTACGATGATGTTGATTGGGCAGAAGTCCGATGATGACAAAGAGGAATTTTACGACTGTCTGGTAGAAGTTCGACGATGGTCGGTGAATGAGCAAAAGTCTGACGACGGTCGGTAGTCAGGCGGAAGTCCGACAACGGTCGGTGGCCGACCGAAAGTCTAGTGATGGTCGTTGGTTGGGCGGAAGTTCGACATATGTAGATGGCCAGGCGATGTTCATGGAGGAGATTGGTGTCCGACAAGAGAACTCCAAAATTTCTCTTCATCTCTTCTCTTCTTTTTCTTCCTTCTTCCCACTTTGTGAAGAATGATTGGTCTATTTATAATTTTTGGGAGTAATATGACTAGTAAACATGAAGAAAATCAAAAACATGTTGAGAGTGTTTCAATGGACATCCAATATCATCTCTCTCCATCATGGATTGTTTATCGAGCATTGAGTGTCTTAATGATGTTAGAATTCAGCAATCTTGGCTCATTGGATTCGTCTCGTCGAGCCACTCGATTCGACTATAAGCATGCCACATTGTGATATTATTTTGGTCATCTAAATAATGTTTTGGAGCTTCCAAATAAGCTTGGGCCCTCTATTTGGACCCATTTGGGTTCGGATTGGACTGATTTTGGTGTTGTTGGGTTCGTCTCTTCAAGACGTTCAGTTTTTCTATAAGTTTGCTGAAATCGAAGTTCGGGTAGTCTCGGATTTAATTTTGAATGTTTCTAATTCATATTTACTTCAAGATTTATGTCAGATCAAGATAACTTTTTTACAACATATTCTTTGCCCAGCATTTTTTTAATGTCGAAGTTTGTAGAGTTTGAAAATATGCGTCCGAACTTTTCAACCTGTTCCAATATAAATAATTTTCGGTTAATTACAAGGTACGATCTCTCCATGAACGTCGGAGTTATTAGTATATATATATAACAACTTTCAACTGAGTTAGATTCTAAAATATTTTTTAATCTTTTTTGCGTAAAATTTTTGTACCTCATACCTATATAACTCTTTTCTGCATAAAATTTTTGTAGTTCAAACATTCATAATTCATTTTCATCTATCCGCAAATATTCATGCAAACTAGCAAAACCTTATTTTCTATCAAGTTATATCTTTTAATACGAAATATTCGTGATGATATTATGAGTTTAATTTGGGATGTTACACAGATTATGATGAAGCAGTTTTACTGCATGCGCCTTGGATAGTCAGGATTTGGTTGGCAACCTTGGTTGCTCGGTGTTTTTTTGTTATTTGTTGGCTTGGTTTCCTGACAGCTTTTTTAATCCTTCTTGGACGGCCCCTCCCTAGTAACTAGTTGTCAGTTTGAGTCCTTTTGTTCTTATTTTTGCTTCTGTTGTGGTCTGTCTTTCCCTCAAAATATTTTTAGCATTTTGCTTTTTACGTTTCACTCATTGTAATTCTTCTCATGTGGCCCTACGATGATTTTGTCGTGTATCTTTTACTTGGAATTTATATTTTGTTTGGTTAAAAAAAACATATCACAACATAATAATAAAGGCATGCAAGTAAAATAGAGATAGCAGTGTAAGAAAGTATAAAAGGGAGCCAACTTTTATTGTAATTCAACGCTAGCATCTATGTTCACGCCTCAGTCCTTCACTTGAGATTTCTACTAACCTCTCCAACAATCATTATTAAAAAGCTCCTTTAAGAATCAGTAAAAAAGTCTTCCTAAATGAAATCTTAGACAATCAACTTGCAAACCCAAAAGAAGAGTTTCATGCAAAAACATAATTCATTTTTTTTTAAAAAACCACTTCATGAAGCAATAAAAAAATCGTCTCAAACGAAACCTAAGAGTTTCTCTCTATTCTCCCACTAATTTTTAGAGTCACTCATATTTTGAGTTTATAAAATACAATTTATATTAAGTGCTCATAGGTCAAAGTCCTAACTTTAAAAATTAAAATAGAGTATTGAATAATCATACAATATAACCAACTAGACCATATTCAGTATATCTCCCAGCTCTTAAATTTTGCTGTTGGATCAGAATAATTTACAATTTATCATGTAAATGAATCTAAATTTTAAATTAATATAATTAAGAAGATAAATTAGAAAATTAGTCATTTGAATTAGCATTGATCGTACGATTGATTGACATCATTTAGTATCATCAATTTAATTTTAAAATTTTATAATTAATATAAATTAATCTAATGGCAAATTATGTATTGAGAAAAAATATTAAGTGCGGCAAAATATCTGCATTTTATTTAACAAACGAACCACCCATCATAAAGTAGGCCCATATGCCAAAGCCCATGAAGATCATGCAATACATACATTTAATTAACATGAATTTGGGACTGATAAAGAACCACTATAAGGATTTCTTAT
Source organism: Dendrobium huoshanense (assembly GCA_016618105.1). NCBI lineage: Eukaryota > Viridiplantae > Streptophyta > Magnoliopsida > Asparagales > Orchidaceae > Dendrobium > Dendrobium huoshanense. The sequence goes on from CM028348.1 coordinate 18,842,256, forward strand.
TGAAAATTTCATAAAAATCTAAAAAAAAAAATTAAATCACTACATCTTTAGTTCTCATTGATACTTCAATTATCTTTCTATACTTCATTATTCAGCAAATAATATTAATGATAATATATAATTCTGTATATTATTGGCCATAAAGAGCATTAACGAATAAAAAAATTGTGAACAGCAGGGTCGCGCCTATTGGCGCGGGATCGCAAGTCGCGTCAGCAGGGTCGCGCTGGGGTCGCGACAGCGGGGTCGTGCGAGGTCACGACCATCTGGGTCGAGCGCGGTCGCGCGGGGTCACGACAGGCGACAGCGGACAGGGTGCGAGAAAGCGGGTTCGCAGGTTGACCCGGCAACCCGTCGGGTCAACCCGAACCCGACCCGTTTTTAAAACGGGTCGATTTCTGGAACTCGAACCCGACCCGTTTTGAAACCGGGTCGGGTCCAACCCGGATTTTTCGGGTCGGGTCCTGGTCGGGTTTTGCTGTCGTGTTAAATATTGACACCCCTACTTTTAATGACCAACATTCGACACCATAAAGCATTGCAGGTCTCACCACCATCTCTTATAAAATTTTCCCTTAAGTTTGAGGGGGACTTTTTGTCACGACCCAACCCGATCGGGATGGATCCCGCTCGCATCAGGTCGCGACGGAACTTTTGAAAATCCAGGATCTAACTTTGGGATTTGCTTCAGACGATCTTCCAAGTATTAAACAGACAGAAAAACACAGAGCTGCTATAAACATCTTAATGCAGAATGATTCATCTATCTTTTCTTTCGTCAAAACAATCATATACAATATAATTCATGGCTTCAGACAGAAATAACTGAACAAAAAAGTCATGACTGCACAAAAATCAAAAGTATCAAGTACCTAATCTCAGATCAGACACATGACTTCTAGTCCAAGACCTCATTCCCTTTCCCAAAACCTGAAAAACCACGTAGAAAATAAGGATGAGCTAACAGCTCAGCAAGACATCAATCACCAATCAAAATAATCAGAAACTCACATCAGAAAACGTATCAGAAAAGTACCCATACAGAATTCGAACAATCGTACATAAATCGTATAACAGGCAGAACAGATAACAACTCAATCAGAAATAAAATATCGGATACGAAAAAACTGAAGTCATATCAAAATCCAAGTTCAAATAAAAGATCATAAAACTTCAAATCACAGATCAGATAGGATCATACAGAATAACCAACAACGTATAGAAGTCATAGAAGAAATAATCACATTACAGCTTTACAGAACAGATAATTTCAGAACATAACATCCTTCCAGACGTCAGAACTTCCCCACTTCCCCTTATGGCTCTCTTTTGTGCTTATAGCACCAGAACTTCCCCTTATAGCTCCCTTTTGTGCTTATAGCACCAGAACATAACAGATATACATAATTTCAAATTTCAGAACTTCCCCTTATGTCTCCCTTTTTGGACCCAGACAACAGAATCACATAGGATTCCGGCCCCTTATAACTCCCTTCTAATAGCATACATTTAATCAATTCATTCAATGTACAATTCAGGACAAAAGCAGAATTCGTACGAAAAATCAGCGGCATAACGACAGTATACAGAATTTACACAAAATTCACAGATTCAGAAATTTACCAAATTATCACAAAACATCTACAATAACATTATAAGACTTTCGTTGTACAGACATAACATTTTTCAACATCCTGATAATTCGCAGTTCAATTAAAACGCCGCAGAATTTAAAATATCCAGTAAAAATCTTCCATAAAATACTCAAAACGTGCACAATTATCATCTCAGAAACATACCAAAAATTACGCGGTAAAACCTTTATCAGAAGAAAATAATACCAAAAATTCACTAGCGGAAACGAAATTCGGAACAGAAAATGCGTCAAAAATCTTGTTTATGAAATTTGAGAAAGGCGGAATGAGCCTTACCTCGAGTCGGTCAACTTCTTTAACTACGGCGACGGACGAAAACGGACCGGAGTCGCTCAAAAATCTATTTTTTTCTCTTTTCCTTCGGTTTTCTCTCTCCTGGGCTTTCTCTCTCTTCAAAAACGACATTATTCGGATATTTATCAAGCAGGTTCGTCCCGGACGATGTCCCGATCGTCCCGGGACGATCTTCTCTGGATCAAATCGTCCAGACGAAAATTAAATTCCAAATTTTCGTCCCTGGACGAAACTCTCTGTCTCGGTTCGTACCGACCCATCCAGGTTCGTACAGACGAACCATACAGATTTCTTCACAATTTCTTCAGTTCGTACTGACGGTTCGTCCCGTACTAACCAGGTTCGTACAGACGAAAAACAGCACAATTTTTTTTTTCAAGGGTTTCACACTTTTCTATCACACAACAAACCCAATGCATTCCTCCACTTCAACCATCCAACTTGAATTCTGCTGATAATATCCACATCTATTTCACCGTTACTCTGAATAATGACTTGATTGTTCAAAGTCACAATCCCCTCACTAGATCTATTGCTACTAAAATTACACAATATATATTCAGTTTTAGATCTACTCAAGCCAAAACCTTTAGATTCTAAGGTTAACCTTCATAATTTAAATTTACCTTCAACTCTCTCTAGTCTTATCAACAAGAAGAATATTATCAGAAAAAAAACATACACCATAGTACATACTCTTGCAAATGTCTAGTGATAACATCCATGACAAGCAAAAAGATATGGGCTTAAGGCTTTATATATATATATATATATATATATATATATATATATATATATATATATATATATATATATATATATATATATATATATATATATATATATATATATATATAGGGGGGAAATTGCCCCCCCCCCCCCCCCCCCCCTCTTAAATTTTTTTTTTATGGGAGAAAATAAATTTTTGCCACTCCTACAATTTTTTTTGCCACCCTTAAAAGTCACTTTTATCTTAATTTGTCCTAAAATATCTATATATTTCTTCACATTTTATTCTAATATTCTCTTTCATGCTTTTCATGATTGTTTAATTACACTTTTTTTTTTCTTGCTTAATTTAAAAAAAAAATCGTAATATATAGATATATAATAATATTTCTTAAATATTGTATTTGCCCCCCCCCCCCCCCCCCCAAAAAAAAATTGAAACTGGTTTCGCCCCTACAAGTATTTTAGGAACTGTTTGGGACACCTACAGCTTTTTATAAATGTGGTTGTAAAAATATTGTAAGGAAATATGTTTACTACTAGCCAAAAAAATTATTTTATAGTAACTTTCTAGCACAAAATTTTATTAAAAATAGCAGTCAAATAAAAATAATTATTATTTTTTATAAAAAAATAGTAAGAAAGTTGTCCCAAAAAAAAAAAACACATGATAAATTGAGCCCACAATTTAATTATGCTCTTTCTCTAAATAAATAAAATTATTGGGATGAATAAAAATATAACACTAAGTAATTCAGTTATATTTTAAATTATTTCTCAATAATATTCTATTGATTAAAATCATTTTTATTTGAAAATAATTATTAATTAATAATTTGATTGAAATTATTTATCCAAAAATTTTGATAACAATTTTGATCACAATAAACTTTAATTCTACAATTACTTTACAGTCAAATCTCAATTCGCAATAAATTTATATTTTAACAATCTTTTCTAAAAAATAAAAAATAAAACCATCAACATCAAAATAATAAAAATGAAAGATAACCGACATTAAAGTAAAATTCCAGCATTGTCTCAGCGCTGAAGTGGCCTAATAAATGAATATGGTTGGGAAGGGGATGATGAGTCATGAATCATGGAGATATGCATCTAACTGATGCATTTATGGAGGCCATAAAAGGTTCCTTTTACATTACTTTTCCAACATACATACGACTTTAGCGTTCCTATTACTGTATTTTATCACAAAACAAATTGAAAATTATCGTCCGATCTAAGTTTTTATGAAAGAATTGAAAATTTAAATTATATTCTAAAATAATGTTATAAATATAAGTTTTTTCGAAAAAAATAAATTACAAATTTTATTAACATAATTTTTTAAAGTCGTAAAACATACTCTTTTTTTTTGAATTAAGCGGCCATTAGACAAACAGTTGGTAAGCGTTGCTTTCAGTTTCTGAATGAGACAAAAGGATTATTGTAATTTGTAACACTATATGTTTATGCTATTAATCATCTAAATCAGGCTACCTTAAATGAACCTTTCTGGTTGGGCATTTCTTGTTTCAATTAAAGGCAATTACTTTATAGAACGGATAAGAAGTCTGTAAATGTTAAAATAGAATTAAATTGATTAGTAATAAATTTTAGATGAGCTGTCATATCTGTAAATTAATTAAGCCAAGACGTGCTCGTCACCTGCGCTCCATCTTCATTTTGTCAATTAATGAAGTTCTATCGAACACGTGAGAGGCTCTTCTTCCGAAGGAATTATAGAAAAAGATTTAAATCTTTCAATAATAAAAAAAAAAAATTCACATTCGGAGCTTTTAAAAGAGTAGAGACACATTTATACAAGCAAGGCATCTTATTGCACTTTCACTGTAGTTGTCAGGCCAACGGCAGCTCCATGCAAGTAGTTGTGAAGTTGTTATCTTAATTTAATTTTATATTCTTTTTCAAATCTTTAATGTTTTTTCTTGTGCTTACCCGACCTTGGAAAATGCTTGAATTGATGTTTATTGACTATTTTTTATTTATTTTTTTAATTTTTGTAAGATTAACCAATGGGCAACCGCTTCATGGCAATTGACAATGATTTGGCAAACGTTCTAATTATTTATTTTCCTAAGAAAAAACATTTATTTGTCATATTTATTAAATGTAAATCTTTTGTTCTTTAAGATATAATTATGGTATACTTTTATGTATTTATTTCATGCAAGAATATATTTGTGATATAGTAGTTTATTATTGATACGTCATCTCAAAATTATCTTGATCGGGCACGAATCTCGAGGCAAAAGCTAGTTGGAAACTTCAAAAATTAATTTCGGGAGCATATGAACTCCGATTTCTGCAATTTTACAGTCAAACTGAGCGTCTCGGAAATACAAACCCAACGACACAAGGATCAACCCAATCCGAGCCCAAATGAGTCCGAATCAAAGGTTCGAAGCGCTGTTGGAAGGTTCAAACCGCAATTTGAGTTACCAAACGGTCTCCGATTTTGACGAGCTTATACTCGAATCGAGCGGCTCGACGAGACGAATCCAACGAGCCCAAGATCATCGAATTCCGACATCATTAAGACCATCAAATGTCCAACGAACGGTGCATGATCAAAAGATTCGATATCGACCGTCCATTCAAACCACTCCCTATTCGCCCTTGATCTCACGCCTATTTACGGGCTATGCCACTCCAGAAAAACTATAAATAGAGCCCTCATTCTACACCAAAGGGAAAAAAGGGAAGAGAGAGAAGAAGAAGAGGAGAAAGGGGAAAAGGAGATTCCTCACCTCCTCGACCACCGCCGGAGCTCTTCCTGCCGCCTGAAGACGCCGGAACTCTGCCGGATTTTCAGGAAATGCAGGAATTATGCACAACATCCACATGATGCTGAAATCCTTCCCAATTAAGAACAGAGTTCCCTCCTGACGCTGGAACTCCGCTCAAGTGAAGCCGAAGTTCTCCTCTGCCACCAAAGACGTCAGACTTCTACCCGACGTCGGATCTTCACTCTTCGCTAAGTTTCTATCCGATGCCGGACTTCTACCGGTTATCGGACTTCGTTTGACGTCTATGCGAAGATGCATTTGTTTCTATTGCTGGACTTCTACCTGACGCTGTTCTACTCATCTTCGTCGTCAGACTACAGTCCTTCCGACCCCCGTCGCCAGCCGACTACGGTCCTCCTGACTTACGTCGCTCGCCGACTACAGTCTTTCCGACATCCGCCGCCCGTTGAATACGGTCCTCCTGACTTATGTCACCCGCCGACTGCAGTCTTTCAAACCTCCGTCGCCCGCCGACTACGGTCCTCCTGACTTACGTCGCCCGCCGACTACAGTCTTCCGTCGCCAGCTGACTACGGTCCTCCTGACCTACGTTGCCCGCCGACTGCAGTCCTTCTAACAAAGAGAACATGTCAATAGTGATTCTTTGTATTTACATCATGTAATGTACTCCATAAGATGTACATCAAGCTAACCCCTTCCACCAAGGAAAGGCCTCATTTGTAATCGACTGCAATACTAGTGGATTCGTTCAAACTGGGCTAGGCCCCGTGGTTTTTCCCCCCTTTTACAGGGGTTTTCCACATAAAAATCTTGGTGTCTCATAAATGCTAGACCCTCTCTCCTTATCTGATTGCGTGCTGGATTTTCGTACAATGCTAAGACGTTAAATATGATATTTCTCTACCGTCGCGAATACTCCTGGACGCAACAGTTTGGCGCCGTCTGTGGGAACGTGATTCCTGACTGGGGGGAAACGTTTGCTCCAATCTCAAAAGATCACTCATAGCATCAATATCATAAGAAGCAGATGCGGACTGGGGGGCAACTTTGACTCAAACCATGGTCAAATAGATCCTCTAATACCGTCAACACCAAGTTGATATTTCAAGAATATACATGCAAATGCAAGGATACTTCAAATCAATTGCAAGCTTTATACAGTATCTTGTTGGACTTCTACTCATTGGGCAATGTCTTAACCTCGACCTCAAAAAGATAATAACGGTCTAAATATAGACTTTCTTCACATTTTATTCGGGATATACGTGGCGTTCGCCCCCTCCCACTCAAAGAAAAATCAATCCCAGGGGGATTCGATTCGACCTCTTCCATACAGGTTAACGTCGTCGAGCAAAGGCTCCGACATACAACCTCGGAAAGGTATCACATCCTTGGTGGATTCTCCCGACCTCTTCCATACAGGTTAACGTCGTCGAGCAAAGGCTCCGACATACAACCTCGGAAAGGTCTCACATCCTTGGTGGATTCTCCCGACCTCTTCCACACAGGTTAACGTCGTCGAGAAAAGGCTCCGACATGCAACTTCGGAAAGGTATCACATCCTTGGTGGATTCTCCCGACCTCTTCCACACAGGTTAACGTCGTCGAGCAAAGGCTCCGACATACAACCTCGGAAAGGTCCTACATCCTTGGTGGATTCTCCCGACCTCTTTCACACAGGTTAACGTCATCGAGCAGGGCTTCGACGTACAACCTCGAAAAGGTCTCACATCCTTAGTGGATTCTCCTGACCTCTTCCACACAGGTTAACGTTGTCGAGCAGGGCTCCGGCATACAACCTTGGAAAGGTCTCACATCCTTGGTGGATTCTCTCGACCTTTTTCACACAGGTTAATGTCATCGAACAAATGTTCTAACATGCAACCTCGGATAGGTCTTACATCCTTGGTTAACGTCGCCAGAATGCCATTAAGGGACTTCCATTTAACTTCTCCACAAAGTTAAATTTCTACCTGATGTTGAATTTCCTCCTCTCGCTGAACTTTTGACTTGCAGGACTTTCAACGAATTCTTGTCGGTCTTCTACCCGACGTTGAACTTCCACCCGACGTCGAACTTCTGCTTGTCAATGGACTTGTACTCGTCGTCAGACTCCTGCTCGTCGATGAATTCTCGTCGGTCTTCTACCATACATCGGACTTCTGCTCGTCAGCGGACTTCTACTCGTCGTCAGACTTCTGCTCGTCGATGAATTCTCGTCGGTCTTCTACCCGACGTTGAACTTCTACCCGACGTCGGACTTCTACTCGTCAGCAGACTTCTACTCGTCGTCAGACTCCTGCTCGTCGACAAATTTTCGTCGGTCTTATACCCGACGTTGAACTTCTACCTGACGTCGAATTTTTGCTCGTCAGCGGACTTCTACTCGTCGTCAGACTTCTGCTCATCGACGAATTCTTGTCGGTCTTCTACCTGACGTCGAATTTTTGCTCGTCAGCGGACTTCTACTCGTTGTCAGACTTCTGCTCGTCGACGAATTCTTGTCGTTCTTCTACCCGACGTCGGACTTCTGCTCGTCAGCGGACTTCTACTCGTCGCCAGACTCCTGCTCGTCGACGAATTCTCGTCGGTCTTCTACCCGACGTCGGACTTTTGCTCGTCAGCGGACTCCTACTCATCGTCGAACTTCTGCTCGTCAGCGGACTCCTACTCGTCGTCGGACTTCTGCTCGTCAGCAGAGCGGACTTCTACCCGACATCGGACTTCTGCTCGTCAGTCGACTTCTGCTCGTCGTCGGACTTCTGCTCGTCGACGAACTTTCGCCGGTCTTTTACTCGACGTTGAACTTCTTCTTGTCGTCGGTCTTCTCCTCGTCGGCAGACTGCTACTCGCCATCGGCTTCTCGCTTGAATGCTATTTGCAACGCATTCTCGAACTCTCCCCTTTGGCTCCACACTCGATCGTTGACTACTAACGGGCTTCAACGCGATCGTCCATCGCCAGCAAACCTCCGCTCGGATGGAAAAGAGATCCCGTAAACTTTTACGCGCGAGGAGGGGCGCTAATTCGAGCAGGGGAAGTTTCCTGCTCGCAAAATAGCGGAAGCCTCAACCGCCAGTAAGCCGGAGGGAGAAGAAAAAATCCCGTAGGCTTCTGCGCGCGAGGAGGGGCGCTAAGTCGAGCATGAAAGAATTCCAACTCGCAAATAGCGGAAGCCTCAACCGCCAGTAAGCCGGAGGGGGAGGAAGAAATCCCGTAGGTTTCTGCACGTAAGGAGGGGCGCTATTCGAGTAGGAAAAGATTCCAACCCGCAAATAACGGAAGCCTCAAACGTCAGTAAACCGGAGGGGGAGGAAGAAATCCCGTAGGTTTCTATCGCCAGTAAACCGGAGGGGGAGGAAGAAATCCCGTAGGTTTCTATCGCCAGTAAACCGGAGGGAGAAAGAAGGAGGAGTTGCAAGTTTCCTAAGGGCCTAGGAGGCCTATTAATAGGTTTTTGAGAGAACGAGGGGAAGTTACAATCATTTTAAAATTTTTTTCTATTTTTAGAAATTTTTCTGAATTTTTTTGATTTTTTGGAATTTTTTGAGAATTTTTTGGACCCAAAAATAACAAAAAATAACTATTTCGTGCATGTGGGGCCCACAATGGCGGTGCAGCCAACCGACCGCGCGAAACGGCGCGGCCAGCTCACCAATCCGCGGCCAGAAGCGCGAATTGCGGCCGGCCACGACAGCCAGCGCGGCAGACCAGGCGCGGCAAGCCCAATCGCGCGCGGGTGCAGCCCGGTACGGGCGCGGGAGACCAATCGCAGGCGCGGTGTAGCCCGGTGCGGCCGCATGACCGGTGTTCCGCGCGGCAAGCCTAGGCGGCCGATGTTCCGCGCGGCAGGCCCCAGGTGCCGGTGTTCCGCGCGGCAAGCCCAGGCAGCCGGTGTTCCGCGCGGCAGGCCCCAGGCGCGGCCACTGTTTCGCGCCGCCGGTGGCAGCCGGCCGGCCGGTCCGGCCGGTTCGGCAGCCCAGACCATTCTGAGTTCGTTTTCTCGCCCGACAAGTCCAAATTCGACGTTTTTGGGGTCTCCGGACCCATTTTTTGACGTTCCGGACTCGATTACGACACTTTCGGAACTCAACGGGGCCTCTATGGTGAAGTTCGAGCAATATATTAATTTTTGGAACGTATTTTTTGGTGTTTAAACCAATGCAAATTGTCAACACATATATTTTCGGACTCCTGGGGCTTCGACGTCCGAAAATAGGGGGGCAACTGATACGTTATCTCAAAATTATCTTGATCGGGCACGAATCTCGAGGCAAAAGCTAGTTGGAAACTTCAAAAATTAATTTCGGGAGCATATGAACTCCGATTTCTGCAATCTTACAGTCAAACTGAGCGTCTCAGAAATACAAACCCAACGACACCAAGATCAACCCAATCCGAGCCCAAATGAGTCCGAATCAAAGGTTCGAAGCGCTATTGGAAGGTTCAAACCGCAATTTGAGTTACCAAACGGTCTTCGATTTTGACGAGCTTATACTCGAATCGAGCGGCTCGACGAGAAAAATCCAACGAGCCCAAGATCATCGAATTCCGACATCATTAAGGCCATCAAATGTCCAATGAACGGTGCAAGATCAAAAGATTCGATATCGACCGTCCATTCAAACCACTCCCTGTTCGCCCTTGATCTCACGCCTATTTACGGGCTATGCCACTCCAGAAAAACTATAAATAGAGCCCTCATTCTACACCAAAGGGAAAAAAGGGAAGAGAGAGAAGAAGAAGAGGAGAAAGGGGAAAAGGAGATTCCTCACCTCCTCGACCACCGCCGGAGCTCTTCCTGCCGCCTGAAGACGCCGGAACTCTGCCGGATTTTCAGGAAATGCAGGAATTATGCACAACATCCACATGATGCTGAAAACCTTCCCAATTAAGAACAGAGTTCCCTCCTGACGCCGAAACTCCGCTCAAGTGAAGCCGAAGTTCTCCTCTGCCACCAAAGACGTCAGACTTCTACCCGACGTCGCATCTTCACTCTTCGCTAAGTTTCTATCCGACGCCGGACTTCTACCGGTTATCGGACTTCGTTGGACGTCTATGCGAAGATGCATTTGTTTCTATTGCTGGACTTCTACCTGACGCTGTCCTACTCATCTTCGTCGTCAGACTACAGTCCTTCCGACCCCCGTCGCCAGCCGACTACGGTCCTCCTGACTTACGTCGCTCGCCGACTACAGTCTTTCCGACATCCGCCGCCCGTTGAATACAGTCCTTCTGACTTATGTCACCCGCCGACTGCAGTCTTTCTGACCTCCGTCGCCCGCCGACTACGGACCTCCTGACTTACGTCGCCCGCCGACTACAGTCTTCCGTCGCCAGCTGACTACGGTCCTCCTGACCTACGTTGCCCGCCGACTGCAGTCCTTCTAACAAAGCGAACATGTCAATAGTGATTCTTTGTATTTACATCATGTAATGTACTCCATAAGATGTACATCAAGCTAACCCCTTTCACCAAGGAAGGGCCTCATTTGTAATCGACTGCAATACTAGTGGATTCGTTCAAACTGGGCTAGGCCCCGTGGTTTTTCCCCCCTTTTACAGGGGTTTTCCACGTAAAAATCTTGGTGTCTCATAAATGCTAGACCCTCTCTCCTTATCTGATTGCGTGCCGGATTTTCGTACAATGCTAAGACGTTAAATATGATATTTCTCTACCGCCGCGAATACTCCTGGACGCAACAATTATCTTATAATTAAATAAGTTGGATTCAAATTTTTCGGTGGATGACAACCAATTTTATATAAGCTTACAAACTTTGTGAAAGGTGACTTGAGACCTATGTGAGAATAGAGATACGCTAGAATAAATTAATATAAAAAATATTCATGAGTCTCAAAATCTCTCTTAAGGTTCGTTTGGGACGGCTTTTTTATTGCTTCTTAAATCAGCTTTCTAATGCAAAAATTAAAAATTTTGTACTAAAAAACTGCTTTATAAAGTAGTAAGAAAGCCGTCCCAAACGAAGCCTTAGTTAAATGACTTAAGAGGCGATGTCCCATAAGATTTTTAAAGACTCTTAATGTAAACTTAAATGACTCTTAGTATAGATTGCCCTTTACATGTATCATCTTCTATTTGTTTGGAGGAAGCGGCACTGAACAACTTTTAATGATCTATCTTTGGGGCAAAATCATTAGCGCAAGTAGGTTTTCATCGAGAAATGATGAGCTGAAGGGTCCAACGATTGGCGGGCTTGTTAGGATTGGTAGTAACTTGTGTTGAAAGCTTCAACTCACCTTTGAAGAAGGAGGTGAGAAAGTTGTTGTTGTGGAAAAGGATGGACCTTGGTTGGATGGTCATAGTAAGATGTGTTAAAAGCCCTGTGAGTACGCACTTTCTAGTTATAAGTTTGGTTCTATGGATGAGAGTGAGTGATCATGATGGAGAAAGTCATAGAATATTTTCATATTACAATTTCGTGATTATTTGGTCATACAATTTATGATTTGAACATTCCAAATAGGCTTTGGGTGCTTGAGTTGTACCCATTAGGTTCGGATTGAGTCGAATTTAGTGTAATTGGTTTAGTCTTTTCAATGCGTTCAATTCGACCATAAGTTTGTTGAAATCAAAATTTGAATAGTCCCAGATTTAATTTCGAAAGTTTTCAACTCAAAATTTTTTTAAGATTTGTGCCTGATCAAGATAAATTTTTGATGATATATCAATCATAAAAAAAAAATTATTTGAGCTAACATATTTAAATTATGAAATAAATATCTAAACAATTCAATAGGATTTAATCTTTATAATGCCAAATAATTTTCAGAGTAAATCCGAATTTACAATTCATAATCAACAAAACTCACATTTATTTGAGAATTTTTACTACTAATTAAGAGGTCTTAAAATTAAATTTTATCTATATAATATATGTATAAATTTATCTTAATTAATCAAAAAATTCAAAAAAAAAAAAAAAAAAACTCTGCTTGCAGCCAAACGACCCCTAGTCAGATCGTCGGCACCCGTATATTTTTCTTAAAGACAAGTCCCTTTACAACGTGATAAACAATTGTCTTCTAATGATGCAAAGCTTCCCCACTTCTCAAAAAATAGTACAAACTCCATAACTTCTTGCAGTTGCATCTACAGCAGCAAAAAAAAGATCATCATGGAGAAAAAATTATCAACAACAAATTTCTATCTTAAAAAAAAATATTGACTTTAAGTGTTCTCGTTGCACTGATATTGCTTTTAATGTTGTGAAGGGTGTTGTTTTACCCTCTGTTGAAGCTTCGGTTTCTTCCCCTGGTATTTTGGGGACCCCTATTCTGTTGGGTAATTCTAATTAGTTGGGGGGTAACGTCTTACCTGATTTTGATGTTGGGGTGGTTTCGGCCCCTGAAGCTAATATTAGTAATGCTTTGATTATTTGCCCTGTTATGGCGGTGACTGATGATTCGGCTAATTCGTCGCCAGATGTCGTTATTTTGTCTAAACCAAATGTGAATGAAGACAATATTGTGGAGAGTGTGCAGGTAGATAATTTGGTTGACAATCCGGTGTGTTCGAATAATTTTGTGGATGTCACTGTTAATTTGGTAGATACACATACTATGGTCCATCATTTGGGTAATAATTCTGGATTCGACATTAGGAACCATGTGGATTGATTGCTTGGTTCGTCTGAATTTGAATCTAAATCAGAATTTTCGGATTGCGGCTTGGCTGATCCGGACTTTTACGGTGGTTCCGACCATGGAAATGAGTTTACCTTGGTGCGTGATAGACTTGTTTGCTCGGTTGCTTCTAGTGGGAGATTTCGCGGGAGGGGCCGAAGAAGAAGATAATTTCCTTCTTACTATATATTTTCTTTCCTCTTACTGCTTCGGACTGGTTTTATGGTATTTTGATCGGTTATTTGAGGCAATGATGTGGCTGGGGCTTGTGTCCATGTCGTCGAGCTGGTGGCAACCTTTGGTGTTATTCGATGAGTTTGGTTGGATGTGGGCGCTATTTTCACCTTATGGATGGTCTATACGAGGCTTCAGGGATGCTGGGAGCCTCGGCCGTATACTGAGCCAAATGTTGGTTGTATTTTCTTTTTCTTTTTATTCTCTGACCTTTTGCTGGTGTAACCGTTTTATCTTATATTAATATATATGTTTTTGTTTTAAAAAAAAAAAAGTGTTCTCGTAGCACAAAATTTTTCTATATATATTTTAAATCCTTAGTTAACTATGTTTATTTCTAATATGATTTCTACAAGGAGCTCTAATGATTTTTTTCTCAATAATATTCAGATGTATGTAGCAGTGTAAATATTTCATCCGAGATTTACATAAACAAATTCATTACATATCAACTTTTTTTTAAATTTTTTAGGTTAATCAAAGTAAAATCATAAATACATTATATACACTGAGATTCAAATTTAAAATGTTTTAGTTGATAACTAAAATTTCAAACTAAGGTGAGCTGGACCAAATTTATTCAGGCCATTAAATTATTTAAGAAGTAAAGTGGACCAAATTAATAAATTTTTGTTTGAATTCTTTCGATTTTTTGAAATTTTTTATTTTTATGGGAAGCTCTGCTCTTCGTCTGAGAGCATAACCGAGTCAACACAATAGCAATGAGATTGGAAGTGTGTGATTGGACTGCGTTATTTAAGTAAAGAAGACCAAATTTCCTTAATTTTTGTACGAATCTTCGGAAATTGAAGCTCTGCTCTTCATCCGAGCGTTGGCTTAAAAACTAGGACACCAATTAAATAAATCTTTTCGTTTATTGGATAACTTTTGAGAGCACGAGCTCATAACATTTAATTAATTTCCCAAAAAAAAAAAAAATAATAAATAATTATAAGAAAAAAAAACATATAATCAGAAGAGAAAGATAACTATACAAAATATATAAAAAAGGGGGGAGAACAGTTGAAATAAAAAAAATTAATATTGGGCTAACCCAATAATTAGAGAATCTGTACAAGAAATAGAGCAACAAAAAATAAAATCTCCGGCAAGTAGCTAGAACAATGGTCCCTCCAACCTCTGTAGTCCGCCAACAATAGTCACTCCGACCTCTATCACCCACCCACTAAAATCCCTTTCAAACTCCGTCACATGTCGGCTGCATTCCCTCAGACAATTGTCGCTAGTTGATTTTGGCCCCGTCGACCACTGTAACCCACCGACTATAGTTTCTCCGACCAGCGTCATGCGCCGATGAAGGTCCCTCTGATGTCCCATCGCCCACCGATGACATCCCCTCTAATCTCTTTTCACCCGTCGACTACGATCGTTCCTACCTCTATCGCTCGCCAACTACATTCACTCTAACCTCCTCCTCACGTCAACTACAGTCAAACTTCTGTCGATCGCTGACTACGATCTCTAATACCATTGTCGTCCCACTATGATCCTACCAACCAAATTAACTGACCAACACTCTCTTAGGAAAAACTTTCCTATCACTAGATTATTCCAACTCCAACATATAATGTGCTATGTATGATGTATATTTGATACATCGAGTGAAGGCCTTTCCCCCAAAGAAGTGCCTCATTTGTAATCAACAATAAGCACTAGTAAAAAAATAATAATTGTTGCGACCATAAGTATTCACAGCGGTAGAGAAATATAAAGTTTAGTGTCTTTGCATTGTACGAAGATCTATCACACAAACAAATAATAGAGAGGTTGTAGCGTTTATAAGAGACACCAGAGTTTTTATGTGGAAATCTCTGAAAAGGGCAAAATACCATAGGGCATGGCCCATTTTGAATGAATCTACTCGTATTTGCAGTCGATTACAAATGAGACCCTTCTTGGGGAGAATGCATTGACTTAATGTTACAAATATACGTCATATAGAGCGCATTACATGGTAGGAGTTGCAATAATCAACATATACATGTTTATTTGGTTGGAGGGGTCATAGTCAGCACAAAACAGAGGTCCAAAAGACCATAGTTGGCAGGAGACAAGGGTCAGAAAGATCATTGTTTGGTGTTGGAGGTCAGAAGGACCATAATCAATAGGAGACAGGGGTCTTAAATACCGTAGTAGGCAGGAGACCGGGGGTCAAAAAGACCGTTGTCCGGTGATGGAGGTTAGAAGGTCAGAAGAACCATAATTGGCAGGACAAGGGTCGAAATACCGTAGTAGAAGGGCGGTACTCCGAGAGAACTCTCGACATCAAGTGGTGGCCCAGGCAGAAGTCCGAGTCTTAGGTTGCGATCCGATAAAATTTTGGGCGTTAAGTGGTGGTCCGGTGGAGGTCCGAGCCTCAAGTGATGGTCTGGCGGAGCAATGACGTCAAGCGATGATTTGGTGAATGTGAGAGCTTCAAGCGGTGATCCGGCGGAGCAACGATGTTAGGCGGTGGTCCCGTGGAGGTGAGGGCCTCAAGTGGTGGTCCAGCGAAGTAAAAATGTGAGGCGGTGATCCGGTAAAGGTGAGGGCTTCAAACGGTGGTCCAGCGGAGCAAAGACGTCAGGAGTTCATCTAGCGGAGGTGAGGGCCTAAAGTGGTGGTCTAGCAGAGCAACGCCATCAAGCGGTGGCTTGATAGAGGTGAGGGCTTCAATCTGTGGTCCACGGAGGTGAGGGCCTCAAGTGGTCTGGCAAAGCAACGACATCAAGCGGTGGTCCAACATAGGTGAGGGCTTCAAGAGGTGGTCTGGCGGTGCAATGACATCAGAATATTGTCCGGTGGAGGTGAGAGTCTCAAGTGGTGGTCCGGCGGAGCAACAATGTCAGGCGGTGGCCTGGCAGAGTTGAGGGCTTCAATTTGCGGTATGACGGAGCAACGATGTCAAGAGGTGGTCCGTCAGAGGTGAGGGCCTCAAGTGGTGGTTCGGTGGAGCAGCGACGTCAGGCGGTGGACTAGAAGAGGTGAGGGCTTCAAGCGGTGGTCCGACGGAGCAACGACATCATGAGGTGGTCTGGCGGAGGTGAGGGCCTCAAGTGGTGGTCCTGCGAAGATGAGGGCCTCAGGTGGTGATCTGGCGAACTCAGGCGATGGTCGAGGGGGAGCTTCTTCCTTCTCTTCATTCTCTTCTTCATTCTTCTCTTATTGCTTTGGTTCCCCCTCTTCAAGAGAAATGAGGGGTCTATTTATAGATTTATGGACTGACATGTCCCGTAAATAGGTGAGAGATCAAAAGTAAATGGGGAGTGGTTGGATGGTCGATCGACATTGAATCCCTTAATCATGTACCGTTTGTCAGACATTTGAAGGTCTTAATGATGTTGGAATTTGGCGATCTTGGGCTCGTTGGATTTGTCTCGTCGAGTCGCTTGATTTGACTATAAGCACGTCATGTTTGAAAACCTTTTGGTAATCCAAATTATGGTTCGAACCTTCCAACATCGCTTCGGGTCCTTGAGTTGGACTCATTTGGGTTCGGATTGAGTCGAATTTGGTGTCGTTGGGTTCGTATTTATGAGACGTTCAGTTTGACTATAAGTTTGCTGAAATCGGAGTTCAGATGGTCCCAATTTTAATTTCGGAAGTTTCCAACTTGATTTTGCATCGAGATTCGTGCCCGATCAAGATAATTTTTGATGATGTATCAATAATAAGCACTACTATAATCATTTTAACTATGGTAGATCCTATGATTTTTCTTTTCTCTGGCACGTAAAAATTTTAGTCTCTTATGACTCTTACATCATTCTTTTATATATATGCTAGATATTCGCACAAAATTTGAATACTAAACTCTATCTCTTTTCGCCCTGAATGTGAATGTTTCAGAAAGTAACAATATTGCCTGTAGTATTCGTCGATCTATCAGTGAGCAGTAGTTATTCATAGACCGCACGGCGATCATCTTATGCTCTCCATCCACTAAATGAAGATCCAAGCCTAGCTAGTAACAGCACAATAGATTTTTTTCCCCCCCTTTGGGAAGCCTGAACTCCCCGCATAAATCAACCGAGAGCACTAAAAAAACACAATGGGCCCATTCATTAACCGCTCTGCACGCAGATTAGAAACGCCATTATGGCTTGGACGTTTCGTCCTTTTACACTTCGCCCCCATTTCAATCTTACACAGCTCCCCCCTTCAATGCTCATTTACTGAGACCCCTTCAGTAACCCTGCAACTGCCAACCACTATCTTACCCATCCTGGCCTTTATATACCCTACTCCCCCTCTACTCATTCTCCATCGCCTCGTCCATTCCTCTTCTCTGTATTTCCTTAGCACTAATCACTCCTCAATGGCTCGCTCCACTGCTTCGATGTCGGTTGTCTTCATGGTTTCTTTTCTCCTGGTTTCCTGCTTTCTCCGCGAGGCAAGCGCGGCCATCACTTGCGGCCAGGTTGCCTCGTCCGTGTCACCGTGCATCAACTACATACGAGGCAATGGCCCTCTCTCGCCAGCATGTTGCACCGGGGTGAGTAAACTCAACTCGGCGGCGAAGACAACCCCAGACCGGCAGGCGGCTTGTAATTGCCTAAAGACTCTTTCCGGCAGTATTTCTGGACTCAATCTCGGTCTTGCTGCTGGACTCCCCGGCAAGTGTGGCGTCAACGTCGGATATCCCATCAGCCCCTCCACCGACTGCACCAAGTAATTAAATCCACCCACTGCTCATTCGAATAGCACGATGGATATTTGTGGTTAATTTCTGATTTGGTTTTTTATTTTTGTTTGTAGGGTGCACTGAGCTCCTTGGGCGGATTACAAGTACTGCTTTGATTAGATGAACTGGAGAATAAAGTGGAAGCAGAGTCTACTGAGGGTTACTTATATCTTAGTGTTTGTGGGTTCTGTCTTCTGGTAATAATTTCTGTTTACTGTTCTGTTACAAGGCCGCACCCTTGGTTGTGGTGTGTTGTTGGGTATTTATTACTGTTGTAATATTAGTACTATTTCTACATATATGAGTTGCAGCGTATTTTATAATTAAATTAATGATCTGCCTCCCTCTTTACTTAGATTTTATGCCGAGGATTTGGACACAGTTGTTGGTATTTAAATCTATAATCTTTCGGTTGAGGTGTAGAAGTAGTAATCTAATTGTTGAGAAGAAGACCAGTTTGGACGCAGTTCGTATGGTTCGTAAATTTGATATGGTCGAGCAAACATCAAATTGGACTAAATTTCATCATAAGTGTACAGTGTACTGAGTATATGGGTTTTTTTTTTGGAAGTAGCCTAAAACTATTTTTAATCAAATTTATAAACGAAAGTGTTAATTGATGAGACAAATCTATTGAGATTGAGATCACTTGCCTATTACTACAAATAGGCATAAATTGGCATTAGATGTATAATTGAAACCTCTCATGATGATTTTAGCAATTGAATGTTTTTAAAATTTTGTCTAATTTGATTGAAATGATTTTTTAATTAGGATTTTATTTGGGACAACTTTCTTATTATTTTATTTTTTAAATCCTAATTTATAATTTTTATTATACAAATTTGTTTTCTTAAAAAAAAAAAATTGTACTATGAAGGCACTTTCTATATAAATTTTTTTAAAAATTTATTCTACACAACATATTAGAACCAACTTTATAAAAAGTTGAAGGCTGCTCAAACAAATAATAAATGAGTTTGATATGTTTATTACTTAATTGAATGTAATTTATGTTTTGAGATATTAGGAAAAATGAAATATTCAAATGAGATTTATTCCAAACACTTTGATAAATTGTTAATGAACTGTATCAAAATTAATAGAAATATTAGTGTCATCCTACAAAATTTGAAAAAAGATTTATTTACTAATCAGTCAAGTTGAGATTTGTCACAGAGAGATTTATCTCTCGTTAATCACAGCCCATTATTAGCCATTAATTTGATAGGCTTAAATGGTTGATTATCACCTATGGCCAATCTTTTACTGACATTAATACAAATCACCATCATACACCAATCATAGACCCCAACTTATGTTTGTTGATCATTGAATGCTTGTCAATGAAATATGTATGGTGTTTGATACTGCTTTTGATTTCTCTGTGGTCCTTCTTATACATATTGATATATCATCAAAAAGTTATGTTGATCAGGCACGAATCTCGAGGCATAATTAATCAGTTGAAAGCTTTCGAAATTAAATTTGGGACCATTGAAACTCTGATTTCAACAAACTTATAATCGAACAAAACGTCTCAAAAAGTCGAACCAAACAACACAAAATTTGACTCAATTCGAGCCCAAATCGGTCCAAATCGAAGACTCAAAGCATTTTTGGAAAAGTAGAGAATAAGTACAGAATTTGGAACTCTTCTAGACCACCGTCAAACTTTTGCCGTCTGTTGACCATTGTCGGACTTTCGGTTGTTCGTCGACCACGATCGGACTTTCGTCTGTTTGTCAAACACCGCTGAAGTTTTTTCGCATGTTCTTTGGCCACTGCCGAAATATTTTCCAACCACTACTGAACTTCTGTTCGTTGACCATCATTAGACTTTTGTCCGATTCTTCAATCTATTGTAATTCCACCGTCTCCAAGTAAATGAGCGAATCAAGCTTCGTCAAATTTAGTGGAACTTTCTCATCTTGATTAGGCCCCGTTGTTTTTCCTTTTTTGGGTTTTACACGTAAAAAACTTCTAGTGTTTCTCTCTCTCAACTATATGTTGGTGTGTCATATATACATATATTATTAAGACTCTTTATTATCTTACTTTACTGCAGCGTATATTCTTGGCTGCAACACAAATAATTATTAAATTCATATTCTTATAATGTCCCAACTTTTGATATTCAATTTTAATTGTCGCTTCATGTTACCAATAGAAGGTGTCCGACCTCTACAACTACAAGCAATGGCTGTTTAATGTTAATTTTTTATTTGCTTGGCTTTGCATATTGTCTGGATAATAATCTAAAATTTTTCTGTAACCATTGCCCATTATTTATGGTGACCATTGTTTGATGCCTACCATCTCTCAATATAGAATTCCTCAATATAAGTTGCTTAGATTTTTAATCTCCCTATTTATTATTATGATGAAGACCAAATCAATTGATTGCCCAACTGTTGTAACCTGGAATGTAAGCAGAACTGTTCCATTTGGTAGATGAAAGAAAGCTTACACAGCTTCTTGAAAAGAAACGAACTTCTGGATTAATGCAGTTTATTCAAAATTCTTACCTCTCTAAAAATTACAGCCTCTATTTATAGGCTTTACAGAAAACAGAACAAACATAATTGCTAAGAGGAAACAAGATCCTGTTAATAAAAAACAGTACTAAAACAGTAACAAAGCAATTACAAGAATTGGAACTTAACTAGCTAATGGCAATTTAAACAGACAGATCAATGTTACAATCTCCACCTTGATCTCTGTATTGAATTGAATCTTCAGGACAGCAGTTAACAAAATTCAAAGAGTAATTCACAGCAATTAACAAAATTCGAAGAGTAATTGAATTTTTCTATTGGTAAAAATTTAGGTTTCGTTTGGGGCAGTTTTCTTCATGATTCTTAAAGAAGCTTTTTATTACAAATTTTTTTACTAGAAAGTCATTTTAAGAAGCATGAAAAATGCTGTCCCAAATGAAGCCTTAGTCGCATCATCAAGATTAGCTTTTGAAGTGATTCTCTTATCACAATATTTCCAGGAAATGATTTCTCTGATAAAATGTGCTTTAGATGTATCATAAAAAAATGGATTTTTCATAAGATAAATTGCACTTTGATTATAACAATGTACAGAAAATGATTTGATTCTAAAACTCAGCTCTTCCAATAACCCTCGCTGCCATATAACTTCTTTAATGGTTTCTATAGCTGCTTTAAACTCAACCTTTGTACCCGATAAATTAACTGTATGTTGAAGTGATGATTTCCAACTTGCAGCTCCACCAAAAAATAATAAATACCTAACTTGAAGTTAATCTTCTTGCATCAATGCACCCAGCAAAATTAGAATCTGTACAACCATAAAGAACTTCATTAGATTCTTTATTACCAACTTAATGAATTTCTGTTTTGAGGGATCGTTTTACGTATCTCAAGTTCCATTTTAGAGAATTCCGGCGTAGTTTTCCTGGGTTTGTCATAAATCTACTAATGTGACCAATCTACTAATGTGGCTTATTGAGTACGCAAAATCTGGTATTGTAGATACCATGTTGTACATTAAACTCCTTACGACATCTGCAAATGAAACTTTCTTCATGTAGTAGATTTCTTTCTTTGTTTTGGTGCTTAATTTGAAATTATCGGCCATTGGTGTGTGTGGGTTCCGAAATTTCGCGCCCCAACCTCTCTGCGAACCCAACCATTTTTCTTTTTCTGGTTGTCAAGGAGAGTTTTGATGAGTAGGTTCATGAAAAAATTTTTAGAAGACAGATTGAGTTTTTTAAATAAGACAATTCCCAAAGGATTTGCCCTCATTTTGGGAGGATTTTGTGATATGAATTCTGATTTCTTATAGGAGCAAGCCTCTATAGTTAATTACCCCTCCCGACAACAAAAGAGAACTTTCGATTAGGGCTAGTCGTCAAACAGATATGTAGTACTTGGCATATAGTAGTAGTATGATTTGTGTATTTAAAATTTTGATATTTAAAATTAGAAATTCACCACCTCGTACTTATAGAGGATGGTGAGAGGAATGATGAAGAGCACGATCAAGATCCCATGGTTCCATCGTCCTGGGCCATCATGGTCCCTGATCTACTTAGTCATGGGAGGTAGTCGACCCAACTTGATAGAAGGATCCTTGTCGATAACCATTGGTTGCTTAATCTAAGATTACCTTGTAAACTTGGGATGAATATTTATCTAAGGGGACAAATTTTGAATCCACCTTAGCTAACAAAGGGCTTTATGCCCTATTGATCATATCCTATTGATTCATTACTCAATGATTTTAAGCCGTTGGGGACACTACTAATAAATTAGGTTTTCACAACACTTTTTAGGGCCTATTGCAGCTGTTTAAACACCTAATAATTTATTTTCAACGGTTAAAAAACCGCTGCAAATATGTTGTATTTGCTTTCACTGGAAAGGATTTAACAGTGATTTAGCAGTGCTTTTAGCAGGTGTTAAAATCGTTGTTAAAGAGTAGAGTATATATATATATATAATGCCCAAAAATTAAATTTTATAATCAAATTACAAATATCAATAAAAACTATAAAAATATAAATTGAGTGAATATTAACAACATATAAATCTACAATTACTTAAGTACTTGCTCTTCTGCAGGTGCAGCCTTCCTCAAGTCAGTCTCTTGGAAATTTTATTTAAATCATCAATAAAAAAAGCACAATGAAGATAACCATCAATAACCATTTAATTATAAAAATAAATATTTTTAATGGTTGTTAAACAGCAGGGAAAAGGCATAAAAAACCTTCTCTGGAAAGTTTAAAACAACTTTAGTAGGTCTCCATAGTATGAACTATAGTTTTCGCAAGGAGAGAAGAAATGGGGAGAAGATGAGAGCATACTTTCTTTGTAGGTGTCTTTACTAGCTGCTCGTTTTCACTTTCATCTCAGGACTCCTCATCAGAACTACTACTCTTTACTTTCTTCGCAACTGTCATCCTCATCTTCACTGCTGCTGCTCTCATTTTTAGCACTTATCATGGTAGGCTTGCTAGCATTCAATCCAGTAGTTTCCTATAACAATAATATTAGCCGAAAACATTAGACAAGTTTGTCCACCAATTTAAATGATAAATTCAGGAACTCATTAAAAGGCATACATGTTGATACGGCATCGCAAAATCATCTTGATCGGGCACGAATCTCGAGGCAAAACCTAGTTGGAAACTTCAAAAATTAATTTCGGGAGCATATGAACTCCGATTTCAGCGAGCTTACAGTCAAACTGAGCGTCTCGGAAATACAAACCCAACGACACCAAGATCAACCCAATCCGAGCCCAAATGAGTTCGAATCAAAGGTTCGAAGCGCTGTTGGAAGGTTCAAACCGCAATTTGAGTTACCAAACGGTCTCCGATTTTGACGAGCTTATACTCGAATTGAACGGCTCGACGAGTCGAATCCACGAGCCCAAGATCATCAAATTCCGAAATCATTAAGGCCTTCAAATGTCCAACGAACGGTGCATGATCGAAGGATTCGATATCGGCCGTCCATTCGGATCACTCCCAATTCGCCCTTGATCTCACGCCTATTTACGGGCTATGCCACTCCAGAAAAACTATAAATATAGCCCTCATTCTACACCAAAAGAGGAGGAGGGAAGAGAGAGAAGAAGAAGAGGAGAAAGGGGAAAAGGAGATTCCTCACCTCCTCGACCACCGCCGGAGCTCTTCCTGCCGCCTGAAGACGCCGGAACTCTGCCGGATTTTCAGGAAATGCAGGAATTATGCACAACATCCACATGATGCTGAAATCCTTCCCAATTAAGAACAGAGTTCCCTCCTGACGCCGAAACTCCGCCCAAGTGAAGCCGAAGTTCTCCTCTGTCACCAAAGACGTCAGACTTCTACCCGACGTCGGATCTTCACTCTTTGCTAAGTTTTTATCCGACGCCGGACTTCTACCGGTTATCGGACTTTGTTGGACGTCTATGCGAAGATGCATTTGTTTCTATTGCTGGACTTCGTTGGACGTCTATGCGAAGATGCAGGAATTATGCACAACATCCACATGATGCTGAAATCCTTCCCAATTAAGAACAGAGTTCCCTCCTGACGTCGAAACTCCGCCCAAGTGAAGCCGAAGTTCTCCTCTGTCACCAAAGACGTCAGACTTCTACCCGACGTCGGATCTTCACTCTTTGCTAAGTTTCTATCCGACGCCGGACTTCTACCGGTTATCGGACTTCGTTGGACGTCTATGCGAAGATGCATTTGTTTCTATTGCTGGACTTCTACCTGACGCTATCCTACTGATCTTCGTCGTCAGACTACAGTCCTTCCGACCCCCGTCGCCAGCCGACTACGATCCTCCTGACTTACGTCGCTCGCCGACTACAGTCTTTCCGACATCCGCCGCCCGTTGAATACGGTCCTCCTGATTTATGTCACCCGCCAACTGCAGTCTTTCTGACCTCCGTCGCCCGCCGACTACGGTCCTCCTGACTTACGTCGCCCGCCGACTACAGTCTTCCGTCGCCAGCTGACTACGGTCCTCCTGACCTACGTTGCCCGCCGACTGCAGTCCTTCTAACAAAGCGAACATGTCAATAGTGATTCTTTGTATTTACATCATGTAATGTACTCCATAAGATGTACATCAACCTAACCCCTTCCACCAAGGAAGGGCCTCATTTGTAATCGACTGCAATACTAGTGGATTCGTTCAAACTGGGCTAGGCCCCGTGGTTTTTCCCCCCTTTTACAGGGGTTTTCCACGTAAAAATCTTGGTGTCTCATAAATGCTAGACCCTCTCTCCTTATCTGATTGCGTGCCGGATTTTCGTACAATGCTAAGACGTTAAATATGATATTTCTCTACCGCCGCGAATACTCCTGGACGCAACACATATACTTTCAGTTTCTTTCTCTGAGGTTCCTCATCACTCTCACTACAGCTCTCATCCGAACCATCTTCAGAACTCTCTTCCGTCTTGACCTTGCTTTGTGGTTTCTGAAACAATAAACAGAACCAACAAATCAATAAAAAAAAATTAAACTCTTCTATAGCATAGAAAAGTTAGTAAATATAGTGGAATATTGGTGCTAAGTTACAAGCAAGAGCGTTAAAATGTTAAAACAAAAATAACTTGGAAAACATGCATAAGAAGGAAAAAAGAACGAGAACCAAGTAAATGACATTTTCATGTTCAAATACCATTACAACATCAATCAAGGACTTCTCATGACAAGATAAATTAAAATGCGAAGATGTAAACAATAAATACCATTCATCTACCTATCCATTAGCTGATCCAAGCAGATCTATAGATGTTACAAAGCAGGCCAGAAGCAGCCGGCTCTCTGATTCAAGGCAAGGGAATTTGAACCTAACATAATGATTGAATTTGATTAAATATCGAGAAATCAACACAAAATAAGAAACATTAAAAAAAAAGTAATTAATTGAATTTTTGTACAATTAAAATTTCATTAGCATCTACTTTGACAAAAATCAAAACTCGAACAAAGCAAGGAAAAAGACAAAAAAGAAAGAAATCAACAAAATTAATAGTTGGGTGATCATGCACTAAAGCATATATTCATCATCATTCAAATTTTAGTACCAATAACAATTTAATATATAGTTGGGTGATCATGCACTAAAGCATCTAGAAAAATGAAACAAAGTAATGCTACAATTTTTTAGCAATATAAGATTCGTCATCACCTAGGAAACATAGAGATATGATAAAGACATATATGTGCATGTTCTAATTTCCTTGGTGAAACTAATTTTTTATTAACTACAATTACACCAAACGGGCATTGTAAAGGTATTAGAGAAACTGCAAAGCTCAAATTTTGTAATCTAGAACTTCTATCGGCAAAAGAAAAAAGTTCATACCCTAAATTCCACTCAGCACAAACGTGAGGACCAATGCAGAGATGAACATACAGGCCGGCTTGCTTCACTAGCTTGATAAATTAAACCAGATCATACCTTCCCCCAAAGTAGTACTGTAATAAATCAACAGAAAAGTCCACAATTAAAAAAAAAAAAATACTTATCCAACTTTAACGCATTTCGTTATAACTAACTAAAATAGGAAACTTCTTGTTTTGTTTTATTTTTATTTTTTGAAATCAATACCTGAGCAGGAGAAGGTCATGGCCATTCCAGAACACATATGTCTGAATTACATTCAATCCCCCATCTTTCGCCTTCTAGATAAGATCCAGCCACATCTAAAGCCCAACCAAAGAAACCAAACAACAAACTTAGAACTAAAAAAAAACTAAATCAACAAGAACATGAATGCCCAAAAATAGAAGCATAAGCCAAAAAAGAACAACTTTTCCCATGGAAACGTCCTTCTCACCTCCGGAGTGCTCGAATAATGAATAGAGTCGAATATGAGAATGTTCCTCTGCCCATTAATGATCACTGACTTGCGGTCATAAGAAACAGAGGCTATCGCTGGAGTGAGCCAAGGTCGACCTTCGTCATTCGACATCCGTTCGACCTTTCGTCCTTAGGCTGATGAAGCTTCGGAGCTTTAAGGAGATCATTGTCATCAGTTTGATGTTTGTCTACGAAAAAGAAGCTTTGTCATTGATTCGACCCTCGTCATTCGGCATCGGAAGTGATTCGGCGTGGATGATCTCCAAAGACGAAGGTCGTGGTTGAGGAGTCGAATATGGAATGTGTATGCTAGTCAGAAAAAGGGATATTGGGTGGGTTTATGAGCGGGGTGCTTCGGCGGCCGTTTGTAAACAGTTGTAAAATATAATGAAGGATATCAATTTTTAATAATAAATTTAGTAGTGGTTATCACCACTATTTATATTTATATTTAGCTGCAGTTTTCAAACATATGTGCTCTGATTATAATTTAATGGTGTCATTTGACAACAAAATCACCTAGAGCGCCCCAGTCATAACCATTTACATGCGATGCCATTTAGCGGCGAAACCATCAGTGTGGTGCCATTTTGTGGTCGACGCCAAGTTCATACATTTGTTTGAATGTTCGAGTTGTATCGTCTCCTATCTATTCATGTAGAATGATCGGGCTTGAACATAGGTTCATTTCTTGACCTGTGTAGTATCGATCCTCAGACGTCACGTGTAAAATTTGAATTGGAACATGCACGTCTTTTGGATGAGTCGACAAGATGTTGTAAAATTAGAGCGTTGTGGCGCTTGAAAGTGTAATCCAGCGTTGTGGAATTAAGATGATTGGTGCTCTGGTATTCAAATTCTTGAGACTCTAGTGTTGCATACTGATTTCTGGTGCAGCGACGTAGTGTTGTTTTGTGATGTCGTTGACCTTGGCTCTACCACAGTTCTAGTCTTCCTAAAATTTCAGAGCGGTCAACGCTGCAATGTTTGAATTAGGCGAGGGGGTGTTGTAGATGCCACAACAGGAAAGGATAAAAATTCAACTGTTGAAAGAGCTTGGCAAGCACATGGTCAAGCCTGAGCCTTAAGCGAGGGGGTGCATAGAATACGTGGGCTTTGTAAGGATCATTTAACACTAGTGAATTTTTATCCTTTCATGCAGAATTATTGCAAAAACATAACTAAAATAATTTTTTTTTCATTGTATTTTAACACAACAAACATTAAAAAATTGACAACATTACACCAACATTACCCAACATTTCATGTTCATCTCATTGAGTATCATATTATATATATATATATATATATATATATATATATATATATATATATATATATATATATATATATATATATATATATATGACACCTTCCAATGATTAGTATATGATGCTTGTATGCTACTAATATTTACTTCTTCTCTCTTTTATTGTCTAAACTCTCCTCATATTAGAAGCACAATTAAGGTGGTCATCCCTCATTTCCCAACTTCTAACATTTTCCATCAATTGTCATGCACCTAATGTCTACTAGTGATTGACATCTAGCATTGGCTAGTTTTCAATATTGGATACTCATCTTCCCAATTATTTTGATCTCCTCTTCTATCTAGAGAATGATCAAGTGAATATCTAATTTCACTCATATTTCAACATTCTCTATTGACCATTATTCAATTTTGGGCAATGATCACACTATTAATCTTAAGGTGATGATTGCATCAACCCCTATTATTGTATCACTATATTGGGAGTTACCTCAATAACAAAGCCTCAAAGATATCTTCACTAATATATTAGCCTTGTTTATATATGTGTTAAGAAGGATGAAGCCAAAGTAAATGCGACTCACATACATGCATTAAATTAAATGTATGTGATAGGTTTGGTTGAGTTAAAGTGCATGAAATGAGTTCTAAACTAAAAATGAGATCAATAAGGGCCTACTTCATGTAACATTAAATATTGAAAATTTAACTTAGAGGAGTAAAATATAAACAAGAACAACTTATTATGCTTGTTAGTTAATATACAAAATAAAGCGATGTTGTAATTTTCATAGGATATGATGGTTTCCAATAAGGCTTCATGAGATTAAAAAATAAGGCAAGTCTATTAACTTATCACTCTACAAAGGGATAAAATAGGCCCAACCAAACTAGTTCTAGCCAACCTTACTTTACACGCAAGCCTAAAATTTTATTTATTCAATATATCTAAGGCTTCGGGGACGATTTTCTTACTGTTTCTTAAAAAAGCTTTTTAGTACAAAAATTTCAAATGAAAGTTATTCCAAATGAAACCTAAGTTACCATAATTTATAAAAATTAATGGCACGTTATGAACATAACGTATCATGTAAATTCTTAAAAGCAAATAATAGAATTTATAGCATGAATAATAAATATTATGCAAGCACTATGTCACTTGGACCATGACTACAATAAATAAATTGAGGATTTATTTAGGACGACTTTCGTATTGTTTTTAAAGATAAATTTTAATAAAAAAATTAAAATTTATTACACTAAAAAGTTGTTTATAAAAGAGTAAAAATATTTTCTCAAACGAAACCTTAATAATCATAAAGAACATTTATATATCATAGAATATTGTAACAAGTATGTTAATAAGGGTATCGTAGCTATCATATTGACGAGGCTTGATTGACTCTTATGTCTTATATAATTGACATAAAGATAAATAATAGAGAAATCAATTGCTGAGGCTAATAGAGAATTGCTGAGGCTTGTTTAAACTTTCGTTGGCCTTATCATTTTTTATCTCTCCCTATGTAGAATGCTGACTAAAACTTTCTTGTACCTTTCTCATTTTGCAATCCTCCAGATGAATGTTAACGATGGGATCGATAGTCACACAACTCTCCTTGGCCTATTGGTTGAGAGCTTAGGCTTCCAACAAGAGGTTCAGGGTTCAAGTCCATGTGTATGCGTTGTGTGTGTGAATTTGCCTTAAATGGCCTAAATGTCCAAAAACAAAAAGATCGATAGTCACCTGTCATAAATGCTTATAACAGTATGAGTCGCTTCATTGATCCACGTCCTTTGTTGCAACACCAAATCAGTTCTAAGATTATAAGATTTATTATTATTATTTTTGTAACACCAACTCTTCCTCTTGTCAACATTAGACTTGGGATTAATTTCATCTCTGTAGCATTTATAATGAATTATCAAGGATATTGATTGATACTTTTGGGTGCTATCTTGAAGGCAAGGGGAGAAGTGAAGAAGCTTAAAGGATTGATGAGGCTTTAAGAGTTGGACAGACGCAACATTATGAGAAAGCAAGCAAGTAGTTGTGACAGCCATGGATAGAAACGCTGGCTTAGGTTCCGGCTTGACCATCCTGTGCTTGCCAAGCTCTTTGCTCGGAGCCATGAAGGTACAATAAGAGCTCTTGCTCTAATCCTGTAAACCTTATTTAATTTCTTACTCTTTGGTTTGTGATTTGGTATGCGTTTATATTTCAAATTGTGTTGTTAGTTTTTAAAATTGTTTGATGTTTTTTGCTGTGTTACTTTGCTTAAACAATCATGATATATCTAGAGTAGTAAAATATTTAATGATAATCTGTCATCTATATATTGTTTGAGCAACATTTAAATTTTTATCAATGAAATTGTCGTTTAGATTTCATTTGTGATAGTTTTTTTACAGTTTTCTATAAAAATTTAGATATTTTTTTTCTAAGAAGCTGCTTTATAAAATAAGAAAGTATTATCTCAAATGAAGCCTTAAAGATATATAATGAAACAAGCAACTAATATCTTAGACAATACAACATCACGTTAGCTCAAGTAGGGGATATTTCACTACTACAAAGAGTATTTAAACTTCAACAAACAACTTAAATAGCATCTAATAAATTATTATAAATTCTATTAAAATCTTTAAACCCAATTATATTTAGTAATTAGATTATGTAGTTAAATTATTATCATCAAAAATATAATTTATTAGGCTTGATTAAATCTTGATTCTAAATTTAATTTTATAAGAAGATTAAAAAACAAATTTGAATGAAATTTTAAAATTCAGATCATCATCAAACTCAAGTTAAATTTTATGAGAAAATAACTGTACTGATTTGTATAATGTAGTGTACAACCCAATTCATTTCATTTACAGCATTACTATTAGAGAGCTCCCAGGAAATCAAGCTAAAAAAAATGGCTATTATCTCCTTGGTTAGGAAGGGATGCAGCAACAACCAGTTGGCCGAAGAACATCAATGGTGCATATCAAGTTTGCTAAGTAAAATGGGCTTCCGTGGGTTCAGAAGGGCGGGATAGATTAGAGATTTGCATTGAGCATGTAATAGATTGATTTCTAACACCTTCATAGAAAATATCTGGTTTTGTTTGCAGTGAATATTCGGAAAAGTTATGGCCAAAACAGAATATTTGCAGCCTCGAGCGAAACAAGCTAATTTCCTATTATAACATTCGGTCCCAATTCTCGTTCTTCGGGTTTTTCCACGTTAAATTTTAGAATTTTTCTCCATTGTTTTCTGCTTTTCTTTTTTGTTTCGTTCTTTGTTTACTTCTTAACACTCTCAATCGCATATATTCCTCCTAGAAATTATAACATTTTGATTTTGTTTAATGAATTTATATTAAGTAAATTAAATTGATGAAAAAAAAATTGAATTTTTTAAATATATATTGTCCTAAGAGATATTAAATCTACCATAAATTTTCTTCTTTCATCTGTTATGTACTCATATAAAACTCAAATAGAGTTACTTTCACTAATTTTAACATCGGAGAGACTATCTAACAAAATTTTTCAACCTCTGAACTGTTACAATCTAACATCTTCAAAATTATATGAGGGCAGTACACATTCTTCTTTTTAAAATTTTCACATGAGAAATTTTATTCCTCAAATATGCTAAAATGATCTTTCAGCAGTTAAGATACGGCTGGTATATAAAAAAACTTTATTATCTGTAAGCAGCCAGAATCCAGACACACATGACAGGCATTTACTGACTCAGGAATTCAAACTTTTTGCACAGTAATAAAACCGTGCATATTAACCAATTAACGAGATTCAATGTTAAAAAAGTCATAAGTCTCGTATCTTAGAAAGCAACTATTGTGTAGAATCCTGCAGCCACTTTTATTCTTGCATTCTCTATGAAGTAAGCCTTCCACATGATCCAAACACTCCCTGCATGTAGATTCATTCATATCACGTGTGCACTCTGCCATCCCGTAGATACTAATACCCTTAAGATTAGTGATATTGCTCGCCACCATCTTCGCAAATAAGTTATCTCCCGACGTCACCACCATACTCTTAAGGTTCTCAATCACCTTTATCACCGCAGGAATAAATGCCGGCAAATTATGTGTGTCGACAGAATTAAACATAGAAGTTTCAGCTCCATCGACTGTCCAGTTTCCCAAGAAGTTAACTATGTCGTAACGGACGAAGCACAAATCATACCATATGTAAGCTTGTGCTTGATTAGAACAATTTGTGAAAAGAACCTTTCCAGAGTCTTTGATGCATTTCCTGCAGAGGTTAGTGTTGGTGTCTCCTCTGCATTGGGCGAGAGCATAGAGAGTGCTATCTCCAAAAGAGGAGAAACTGGAGCTCGCAAAACCTGTTATTGCAGTGACCTGAATGAGATGATATATGGCCCCTACGATGCGAGTGTGGAGGTCAATGTCATCGGTGATGTTTTTAGCACATGAATGTAAGTAAAAATTTTCGCAATTGGCAAGAGGAAGGAGAAGAAGAGACAGGAGAAAGAATTTGTATGAGAATGCCATGAGCGGTTACTTCCTTGCAAGCTAATAATTAGTTTGCTGGATATAAATTTAAGTGATCGATCTGGACTTGTTGTTTGAGGTTCTTCTCTGCTTCCTTATATATAGAAGCTTAGAGGTAGGAGTTGTTGTCGCCACATTTTTTTAAAACTCTTTGGTCTGTCCAAATTTTTTCTCTGAATTATGCTAATATTATAAGAATGGCTAAAGGACTATTTCAATTACAATTTTTGAACTTTTCTTTATGCGTATAAAACTAATTAAAATATCTGAAACTAATTTGGAGCTTAACTGCCGGCCAATATCAAGGAAAATATTATAAAAAAATATTTGATTTTTAAAATAAGATAAAAATAATAATTAAATTTAAAAGATAAATTTTAAAAATAAAACGCGTTTAGGTTTTTTGACAATTTAGTAATTTATATTTTTTTAAATATATAAATGTATGTTAATATGTAATTAAGGTTTTATTTGGGATGATTTTTTAAAATTTTTTAAAGCATTTATTTAGTTTGTTCTA
This sequence comes from Dendrobium huoshanense, assembly GCA_016618105.1. Lineage (NCBI taxonomy): Eukaryota > Viridiplantae > Streptophyta > Magnoliopsida > Asparagales > Orchidaceae > Dendrobium > Dendrobium huoshanense. The sequence continues at coordinate 18,874,943 of CM028348.1, forward strand.
AAATTTTATTTAAAAAATAAGCAAAAAAATCGTATTGCCTCAGGTTACTTGACGTAGAGATACATCAGGTAGCCTATAACATATCGCCACGTGCTCTTACTCTTTACCGCGCGGCCCAACGACCCAATCCGGAACGAATCCGGGATTACTATGTTCGCGTATTGCTCGGTATTGCTAGGTATTCGGTATTTTTCTCGGTATTGCTAGGTATTACTCAGTATTTGCTCGGTATTGAACCAGATCGCGGAGAAGCTGCGTCGTCTCAAGGCAACTTTTTTGCGCGGCTGTTTTTTCAGCTCTCACTAGACTCTCATGGCGGTCTCCAATGCGAGACTTCTCCGTCGCATATTAAATGGTTTCACCGGGGCATCCAGGTTCTATCGAAATAACTCCCTTTGCCGCCCGCCTGAACGCCGACCATTTAAGGTCTTCCGGTCCTTCGGAGATCGCACTTCGTGCTCGTACGAATTCTCTCCAAACGGAAGCCTATTCTCGGTCATCCCCCTGCCATCGTAGGTTTCCGATGGTTTTCGACTTTGTCAGAGCCTCTCACAGGAGAAGACGCTTTCGAGAGGATTTACGTTCTGGATGCCAAAGTGGACGCACCCATCGCCGATGCCTCTGCGGCGGATGTAAATGGAGACTGCGATCTACCTTTGCCGAAGCCGAAGGAGAGTAGTACCTACGATGGCGAGTAGTACCGATCAAATACCGAGTAGTACCTAGTAATACCGAGCAAATACCGAGTAGTACCTAGCAATACCGAACATATTTGTTCCGGGTTGGGTCGTCGGGCCGCGCGGTAAAGAATAAGAGCACGTGGTGATATATTATAGGCTACCTGATGTATCTCTACGCAGGTAACCTGAGGCAATAAAAATTCCATGAGTTTTGGTCGTTTTTGAAAGAAAAAAAAAAGGAGTTTTGGTCTTTTTTTTGTTCCAACAAGATAATCCTATTCTATGAGGAAATCATGACTTCGGCAAGACACGTTGTTGAGAAATACTCATACAGGAGAAATCATGACTTCGACAAGCCACGTTTTTTAGAAATAGTCCTAAACTTGGTAATTATTTTTTCTCCTTCCTAAGTCAATTCAACAAATGGCGGATATTTCATTCACAGCTTTTTTATATGTTAAGATAGCTGAAATCTTCTTTATTGGCCCATAATATAAAAGAACCAAGTTTAGTTGCTAAAAATAAAAAATCTGATGGGCTGAAATTGGCGTGTTATGGAAAATTAGCCCATAGACAAATGAATTTTCTTAAGGCTTAGTTGGTAGAAAATTAGTAATAGTAATTTCATTTATTGAAGGATCGATCTGACCGATGAAGCCATGTAAATATAGTTAAAACAAAATTGGCTTGTTGGATCATCAAATCTTCTTTAGCGGCGTAAATGAGCTGTGTTGACTCAAATTCGACTCGTCAATGGGCCTGTGGTAGTGTTTATGGAGCTCCGAGCTACGAGCTCGAGATTATGCTCAAATTCAAGCTCGATTATTATACAATATCGTTTTTTTAATTTGACACAAACTCAAGTTCAAATTTGACAAAACTCGGCTCATTGGCTTAAGAAAAAATATTGTAATAATTTAAATTTTAGGGTTTAGAGGGACAAAATATCCAAAATACTCAAAATATTCCAAAATTTTCCCTCTAAATATTTTAAAATAAAATTTTGAGGGTGAGCATTTGCCCACCCTTAGTCCTTGGTGGATCTGCCTATGCACGCCAGAGATCTATAGAGAAAGAATTACATCTCTCTTTTTTTTTCTCATTATTCTTTTTCTCTATTTTCAATTTATATTATTTTCTTATTTTCTTAGTAAGCACCAATACTCATTCATTTATAAATGAATAAGATAATCAATAATAGATCTGACTATTTACATTCAAAGAAATATAAACAGTGAAAAATAAATTTACATTTCTATAGTCAAACTTTATATAATATTACAAAGACTAAAGTCTAAAAGCACGTGCATTTTGCTCCTCAAAGCAAACCGGGCTGCTTAGGCAGAATACGCAAGAGGTGTGCTTTAAGAAAAAAGACACACACACACATATATATATATATATATATATATATATATATATATATATATATATATATATATATATATATTTTTTTTTTCTTTTTTTCATTATGGAACGGAAACTTGCGATTTTTCAGTATGGGTCGCAGTTTGATCCAACTCGTCTCGCTCGTTATTCACCCGACAATTGGATTGAGATTTACATTTCGAAATATTCAAGTAGTTGTTCTAATAGCTACCACAGGTTACAAAAATTTTATATAAAACTAAAGAGTTGAAATTAGAACTAAACTGGTATCACTGTCTAGCCTCATGTTGCAAATAATAATAATAATAATAATAAAAATAAAAATAAAAAATAATGTTGCAAGCTCCGTTTATTTACCTAAAATCATATAAAAAATCACATAATTAGCAAATAACTACAACTTATCACTACATTTAATACAAAACAAAAGAATCAATATGTCTGCTCCAGTTCAAATCAATATTAATGTCAATCAATTAATATGAGTAATAAAAAAATCTCTAAATCAATAATAAATTCAATATGATTAATAAAATCAAAAGATATATATAAAATCATAAGAAGCATTAGAAAAAAGAACTATCAATCAATCAATGTGTTATGTCAGCAAGTTATGCTATGATGTATTAATATCAATGTTTGTTCAATCAAATTTCTATCATTTATATCTATCCATCAATCTAATATATAATCATGATAATGTAATCATACATGCAATTATGAAGAGCAATATGTAACAACCCAAACTCTTGGCTATTGAGATATTGTCCGCTTTGACCAAAGGGTCTTACGGTTCTTTTTCCTTTTGGTGTAATTTCCCAGTAGGACGCCCATCCTAGAATTACTTCGGGGTGAGCAAACTTAACTGCAAAGTTTCCTAAATGAAATTATAACCATTACATCAAAAAGTACCTAGATGTTTATGTGTTTAACTTCTTTAACTTAAGGAGTTTCATAATCTCCCACACTTAAGTAATTGGCATCATCATCAGCATCTTTATCCTAGAATCATCCACCAAGCAAATAATATTCTTGAGGTGACCCATATAAGTTTAAGTGGTGGCTTACATCATATGACACTTTGTCTCATATAAGCTTTAAGTGGTGTCTCCCATGACGTAGCACTTTGCATTGTATGACACTTAAATCCCATCTTCTGGCTAATATATTGTTCTGATACTATTTGTAACAGCCTAAACTCTTAAATATTGAGATATTGTTCGCTTTGGCCTAAGGGCCTCACAATTTTATCATGTTAGTGTAACTTCCTAGTAGATCACTCATCTCAAAATTATTCTAGGATGAGCAAGTTTAACTACGGAGTTTCTTAAATGAAATTTCAATCATTACACCAAAAGGTACCTTGATGTTTACTTAAGGGGTTATATACAAGATATAATATCTAGATTTAATATGATATTTTTAACCTTCCACCACAATTGTCAGCTAATTGATCATCAGTCTTTAACTTAAACGAAAGTGTTGACTAGTTAGTCATCAGTCTTTATTTTATCATCATTGTCAATTATCTTAAGTCAATTCATAAGTGACTTTCAATAATCATTTAAGAGTTATCACTGTCTACTAGTCAGCATAATCACGTCAATTGGTTATAGGCTATAACTCAATTAGATAGTATGAGCTTGAAGTTGCAAAAGTTTTTCATTCTCTAAAAATAGAGTGGGTGGAGCACAAATGATAAGAATTTGAACTCTTGGAGGTTGTCTCGTGCAATGGTTGTGGAATGTACTTGGAGGTCATTGATGTAATTAGGGAAGAAGAATGTTGTTCAATGACATTGATGAAGAGTGATAATAAAAATCAAGAGTTAGATGCTTATAGGTTATAGACTATGAGCAATATAAGTTGATGACATCTATTATTAAAGAATAACAATTAGTGATAAAAGTTGATGTCAACAGTCGTTAGTCAACAAAGGATGTTTTGATTTCCATCCAACATTAGAGCTTTGTAATCAATACTGTTACTTAGCTCACCAAACTTATATTTTATCGTCCATATCAAGAAGCTTATAAATAACACAATATATATGCTATGTATTTAATGCTCTACCAAGGGAAGTAAGACCATAAATAATTTGTCCTTTTTATTCCTTAAAACTTGTGTTCTATATATATATATATATATATATATATATATATATATATATATATATATATATATATATATATATATATATATATATATATATATATATTATAAGTTATCTGGCAATGATTGCATTTTAAAAAGTATTTTAGATATAATTTATGAAAATTTATTAAATAATTTGTCCCTCTACCTTTGATGAGTATGATTTTGCAACCAATATAGAACAGACTCTTGATCAATTATCCTTTATTGCATCATAACATGCAAATATTTTATAAATATACATAGAAGAAAAACAAACATATAAAATTAGAAAAGATCATAAATTGTCATTCTTTTTCTATGCTCTATAAAAAGAATGAAGCCACAAGTAGTAAAGGAATAACCCATACCATTGTAATCAAATGCTTAAATTCTTATTATGTTATTCCTTTTCTAGCATAATCAAAATCTCCCAAATGGTACATAGCTCAATCAAATCTCCTCTACAACCCAATCAAAATTTATTTTCCTATGAGGTGCATAAGATTGGCAGTGGACACCATTTTCATGAGAGTCCTTCCCAAAGGATTTCGTTACATAGATTCCCTTAGGATTGAGTAGAACATGAGATTAAATAGATATCATTATCTTTATAGCCTTATTTTGTCATAACTTCCCCTCTATGGCACCAAGGATGTGAACAACGGATTGGACCATTTATGGGCCAATCACCTTCGTAAATAGTACATATTAACCAATTAATGAGATGAAGTGCTAAAAAAATCATAAGTCTCATATCTAATAAAGCAGCTATTGTAGAGAATCTTGCAGCCACTTGAACTCCTGCAAATGCTAGGAAGCAAGCCTTCCGCTTGATCCAAACACTCGATGCAAGTAAATTTATTCATGTCACGCATACACTCTGTCATTGTATAAATGCTTACACCTTTCAGGTTGAAGATTTTGCTCACCATCATCTTTGCAAATAAGTTAGCTCCCGGCATCGTTACCCTACTCTTTAGGTTATCAACCATAATTTTCACGGTAGGAACAAATACTGATGTATTTTTTGCATCTATTGTATCAGTCTGGGCAGTTTTAGCTCCACCAATCTTCCAGTTCCCAAAGAAGTTAACTGTGTCATAACGGAGGAAGCACAAATCATACCAAATGTAGGCTTGCGCTTGCTTAGAACAGTTTGCTTGAAGGGTTTTTGCTGCATCTTTGACACATTTACTACAGAGGTCGGTATTGACATCTCCTCTACACTGGGCGAGAGCATAGAGAGTGTTGTCGTCTCCGGAAGAGGAGAAACTGGAGCTCGTAAAACCTTTTATTGGAGTAACCTTCATAAGATGATATAGGACACCTATGATACGAGCTTGGAGATCGACGTTGCCAGTGATATTTTTGGCGCATGAATGCAAGTATTTATTTTCACAGTTGGCAAGAGGAAGGAAGAGAAGAGACATGAGGAAGAATTTGTATGAAAATGCCATAGGAGGTTGCTTCCTTCTAATTAGAAGAAAAATTAATTTGCTTAATATCAATTTGACTGGTCGATCTCGATGTGTTTTGTTGATTCCGGCTCATCCTTGCTTTCCTATAAGTATAAGTTTGGATGTAGGGGTTGTAGTTGCCACATTTTTGAAAACTCTTGGAGCTTTATATATATTTTATTAAAAGTTTGAATTAATTTCTATTCTTAAAGACTATTCATAAAATTATAAGGATTTTTTTTTAATGAAATGTTAAATTAGGGTTTAGATATTATAATTTACTCTTATACTAATCACTTTTAAAATTGTATAAATTATGAAAAAATATTTCGTATCAAAATATTAAGATATAAAATTAATTAAAATGGGCTACAAAATTTATGAGTTTATGATGAGATTTCTGATATAAATGATATGATTCAAGAGTTTTTTAACCCATTGTAATTATTTTACAGAAGGATATTTTGTCCCAATTTTATCCTAAATTTATGATATTATATTTTTGAGTCACAGTATCTTATCGTAAATTTAAGAATTTTAAAACCTATCCTATTTGTTTTGCGTCAGTATATTTTGTCCTAATTGTTACCCTAAGTGTTATTGAAGGACTATTTCAATTAGAATTTGTCAACTTTTCTTTATGAATATAGAACTAATTTGGAGCTTAACTACTGGCTAATATCAGGGAAAAAAATTATAAAATGATTCTTGATACGTTATCAAAAAATTATCTTGATCGGGCACAAATCTCGATGGAAAATCATCTTGAAAACTTCCAAAATTAAAATTGGGACCATCCGAACTCCGATTTCAGCAACTTATAATCGAACTGAACATCTTGGAAATATGAACCCAACGACATCAAATTTGACTCAATTCGAGCCCAAATGAGTCCAAATCAAGGACCCGGAGCGCTGTTGAAAGGTTTGAACAACAATTTGAGTTACCAAACGGTTTCCAAACATGAAGTGCTTATAGTCGAATCGAGTGGCTCGTTAAGACGAATCCAACGAGCTCAATATCGCTGAATTCCAACATCACTAAGACCTTCAAATGTCTGATGAACTGTCTATGATCAAGGGATTCAATATCAGCCGTCCATCCAACCACTCCCAATTTACCCTTTATCTCTCACCTAGTTACGGGCATGCCACTCCAGAAATCTATAAATAGACCCATCATTTCTCTTGAAAGGGAAGAAAAGCAAGAAGAGAAGAAGGAAGAAGAGAAGGAAGAGAAGAAAGAAGCTCCTCCTCGACCACTGCCAGACTTTCGCTGGAACACCACTTGAGGCCCTCACCTCCGCCAGACCACCGCTTGACGTCATTATTCCTCCGGACCACCGCCTGACGTCATTGTTCCGCCGGACCACCACTTGTGGCCCTCACGTCCGCCAGACCACCACTGGAGGCCATCACCTCCGCCGGACCATCGCCTACGGTTGTTGTTCTTCCGGACCACCACTTGAGGCCCTCACCTCCGTCAGACCACCACTGGAGACCCTCACCTCCGCCGGACCACCTCCTGACGTCGTTGCTCCTCCGTACCACCACTTGAGGCCCTAAGCTCCGTCGGACCACCGCCTGACATCATTGCTCTGTCGGACCGCCACTTGAGGCTTTGAGCTATGCTGGACCACCGCCTGACGTCGTTGCTCTGCCAGACCACCACTTAAGGTCCTGGACTTCCACCGGACTACCACCTGAAGCCCGGAACACCATCTGACACTCGGACTTTTGTCGGACCACTATCTAAGGCTCGGACTTTTGCCAGACCACCACATAAGGCCTGAACTTCTATTAGGCCACCACCTGATGCCCAGAGTTCTACAAGAGTACCGCTCTACTACAATGGTCTTTCTGACCTCGGTCTCCTTCATACTACTGTCCTTCTGACCCCGGTCTCCTGCCTAATATGGTCTTTCAGACCTCTATCTCCTACCGACTACGATCCTTCCGACCTCCATCAACAGACAGCGGTCTTTTTCATCCCGGTCTCCTACCAACTATGGTCTTTCGGACCTCTGTCTCCTACCGACTATGGTCCTTCCGACCTCTGTCGCCTACTATGGTCCTTCCGACCTCCATCAACAGACAGTCTTTCTGATCCCGGTCTCCTGCCAACTATGATCTTTCAGACCTCTATCTCCTACCGACTACGGTCCTTCCGACCTCCATCAACAGACAACAGTCTTTTTGACACCGGTCTCCTATAAACTACGGTCTTTCAGACCCCGGTCTCCTGCCAACTACGGTCCTTCAGACCTCCATCGCCTACTATGGTCCTTCCGACCTCCATCAAAAGACAATGGTCTTTCTGATCCCAGTCTTCTGCCAACTACGGTCTTTCGAACCCTAATCTCGTGCTGACTATGGCCCTTCCAACAAAACAAACATGTCTATGTTGATTATTGTAACTCCCAACATGTAATGCGCTCTATATGATGTACATTTGTGACATCAAGCCAATGTCTTCTCCTAATGAAGGGTCTTATTTGTAATCGACTACAAAAACTAGTGGATTCATTCAAATTGGGCTAGATCCTGTGGTTTTTTTCCTTTTCAGGAGTTTCCACATAAAAACTCTGGTGTCTCTTATGAACGATACACCATCTCTTTTATCTAATTGTGTGTTGAATCTTCGTACAATGCTAAGACGTTAAATTATATATTTCTCTATCGAAGCGAATACTCCAAAACGCAACAATTCTGATTTTTTTTAATAATATTAAAACAAAATAATTAAAATCAAAAGCCAATTTTAAAATTTAGAAGACATTATGATTTTATGATATGATAAAAGTCTTTTATCTGTTCCATGGGCGAATCCAGCTTCTTTTTTAAGAGTGAGCAAAAAAATTTTTTTTGTTGGGAATTGATAAAGACGCTTGGGATTAATAAAATTAGGGCAAAAATTTTTTTGAGAGAGGGAAAAATGCCAAAACACCCAAAATATTCTAAAATATCCCCTCTATTTTTTTATTTTTTTTTTAGAGTGGGCATTTGCCCTATATATATATATATATATATATATATATATATATATATATATATATATAATTTTTAAAATTTATCTTCTTATTTTTATTTTATCTTTGATCCTCCAATACAAGACGGAAAAAGAATTGACATTAAAATTTTTTTAGTGAAAGAGGCTCTTCTATGTTGTCCATATGGCTCATGTGTTTTAGATACTCCTACAAGTTATTCCTATTCTATAAGGAAAATCTTGCCTTTAATTATGCTATTATTTCTTAGTTCTTATAGAAAAATTGTTCCTTTACTCCTACTGAAAAATAATCGCAATAGGAAAAAAATATATACAAATAAGAAATGCAACTTGAGAATAAAATTTTCTCGTTTCAAACTCAATTCAACAAATGGCCGATATGTCATTTACGGCTATATTTTATTAAGATAGCTGAAATATTCTTTGTTGAAATTTCCTCGTTAACCACTACAGAAAAACCACTTATTACCAGCAGCAACTGATCATTTTCTGACGATTTTGTAAAATTCCGGCAGCAAATTTTCTGCCGGTAAAACACGTAGGAAAAATATTTTTTGTTGTATTTTCCAGCAGTTTTCTCGATGAAAATGACAGCCGAAATTTTTTTAAAAAAATAATTTAAAAAGAAACTGTCCGTCTGCCCGCCAGAGCTCCCGCACTGCCCGCCACAGCTTCCGTCCTGTCCGACTGCCTGCGAGGTGGGCTGCCCGCGTTGCCCGCCAGACCTCACGCACTGCCCCGCTTCCCTGCCTGCCTGCTGCTCGCTCGCACAGCTTGCCCGGGATTTGAACTAAGCCCAATCCTTTTTGTTAAGTCCCAACCATTTTTAACCATTTTGCTGGGAGGAAAAATGTGTTATAGTTCTTATTATTATTTATTTAAATTATATTATATGAAAATTATAATTAAAAATTAATAAAAATAAGATGTTAAAGTTAATAATTAAATAAATATGTTATTGAATAAACAATTAATTAGAATAAGTTATTAAATTAATAATTAATTGAAATAAATTAATTATTAATTAAAATAAACTAAAAATTATTAATTAATTAAATTACGAATATTTGAATTTTCAAAACTTACTACGAACCGTCAGAAAGTCATCAGAAACTCTGCCGGAAACATAACCGCAGGAAAGCCGCTAGGAAACCATCAGAAATTCTTCTAAAAATTTAGGCCGCCGGAAAATAATATACCGGCAAGCCGCCGGAAAAATCTACTGATAATTGACGCTTTTCCTGCAGTGAACTTAACTTTGTATTTCACTACAGGAAAAATGGCTATTACCGGCGGTTCCAACCGCCGGTGTTACCGGCGGTTTCATCGGCGGTTAAACCGCCATCTGTTAACGGCGGTCTGCCGGTGTTTTTTATACGTTAAACCGCCGGAATTAACGGCGGTCCAAAAACCGCCGGATTCTAATATTCACCTGCGGTTTAGTGTCGGCCTGTACCGCCGTTGATAAGTAATTTTGTACCGGCGGTTTGGACCGCCGAAAAACCGTCGTTTAGTGCCCTAAAACGACCAGGCCCGCGACTCGCATTTCATTCTTTCTCGTTCTTTCTCTCTCGTTTCCCTCGCCTCCGCTCGCCTCTGCTCGTCCGACCGCGACCGACCGGCACTCCGACGTCCGACCTCGCTGACCCAGTCCGACGTCCGACTCTAACACTTTCAACCCTAGATTTCTATTTTAAGGTATATTTTATGTTTTTTCTTTGATTCCTTTTTCTCACTAGACATAAGCAAGTGTTAGAGTTATTTTGGATGATTTAGATAGTAAATGTTGTTATAATTTTAGTAGATCTAAATTTTTTAGATTTGTTTGCTATGATAAACAACTCTAACCTATGTTTGATACTAACTTTAGAATGAATTCAACATAAATCTAAGTTTAGGGTGAAGAGAATGATGAAAATGAGAACGAACAAGGAAATGGTGAAGAGGAAGAATAAGAAAATAGAGAAAAGGAAGGAAAAAATAGAGAAAAAGAAGGGAAGAAAGGGGGAAAAATAATATTATATCTAAAAATAATTCATTTCGTTATATTGTGTTATCATAATATTGCATTTTAAAATAGTACTTTATCTAAAACTATAGATGACATTTGAACTTAGTCAACATTGAATTTATAAAACTATTTAATTCAAGGTCTTAATTGAAGGCTTAATAATCAGGATTGTGCTTATATTAATCTTTCATTTTCCTCAAAGCCGCTTCAAAACATTATTTTTAAAGCACATCTTTTTAAAGCAGTTTTCACCAATATTTTTTAATTTTATTGGGGAGTTTTTTACATTGCAAAATAAGTGTCCTATAGATTTAAATAATATAAATTTTATTAGATTAAAATTGTAGCATGAGAAAAGGAATGATAGGAAAATAAATAAGAACAAGAATAATAAGAAGGGGAGAGGAAGATGAAAAAGGGAAAAAAGTTGGAAAAAAAAAAAAGAAAAGAGAAAGAAGAAGAAGAAGAAGCAAGAAGAAAAAAGATGGTAGGATCGATGTAAGGCGGCAAGGAGAGTGAGAGATGGCCGGGGGCAGGGAGCGTGCAAGTGGCTAGGATAAATCGGATGGGAGGTCGAGCTAGGTCGGAGGGAAGAGATTGGGCTTTTTGGTAGGGCTAGAGGTGGGCGAGGAGGTCGGGATCGAGGTCAAAGGGTTTTGGGTAGCGTGAGAGAGGGAGAGGCGAAGGTGCTTCTTTCGATCTAGAGACAAATTCTAGGGTGTTACCGGCGGTTTAGTCTTATCAAGTTTAGATTGACATCCATAATTCAAGTTTACCTTCAACTCCCCTCTCTAGTCTTATCAACTAGAAGAATAGCATCAACAAAAAGCATACAGATTGTTATATTCTACTAAATGTTTTCATAACTATGTAGGGTGACGTTTGCTCCAACGTCCAAATGACTATCCAAGAAGAGAGATATTGGATGTATAACAGATTGTTGCTGGGTCGAAAAGGATTGACAGTTGAATTTATAGAGGGAGTTGAAACTTTCATTCAAGTTGCATCTCAACTGCCTTCATTTCAGTTTGATAAAATGTTTAGATGTCAATGTTCGAAGCATAAAAATCTAGCATTCCTCAAGCCCGATGATGTCCATGTTGATTGAGCTTAGCATTTTCTTCAAAGATTTATGTTCATCTAAACTAAGTGAAAATGCTTTACAGATGTACGAGGATAACATACCAATCATCCTATGCGAGTTAGAGAAGATATTTCCTCCGGGTTTTTTTGATTCTATGGAACATCTTCCAGTCCATCTACCTTACGAAGCTAGAGTTTGTGGACCTGTACAATATTGTTGGATGTACCCTTTCGAAAGATAAATGTGTTAAGATTTTTTTTAATCCTTCAATATTTTTGAATCAGTATAGATAACATATTTTGATTAACTTCACGATGATTGTAATTGATTAATAAATATCTGAATAAGTTGAAGAAATATGTTAAGAATAAAGCACGACCAGAAGGTTCGATATGTGAAGCATATTTGTCTCAAAAAATAACTCACTTTTGCTCCTACTATTTCGAGCCACATGTAAGGAGTACAAGAATAAAAATTGGTCGTAACATGGACTTCGATGTAGAAGAACAATCACATGCTACACTATCAGTATTTAGAAGGCAAGAAAAACCTAGTGGCAAATGTGTTGAAAGATATCTCAACGATTTAGAAATAAATACAGCGAATTTGTATGTACTACTGAACTGTAAAGAAGTTGAGCCAATCTTAGAGTAAGTTCTAACATAATGTTAATAATTAATTGGTAATGTTTATTTAAAATACTAAATTATTATTTGTCATCAAGTATTTCGTAAGCAATTTGCCTTTGACAGATTCAAGAGATATTGAGAGAGTTGTTGCAAATGAATTTTCAACTTGGTTCAGATCATATGTGAGCACATTTTTTTATAAATTTAAATATTATTTATTATCAAAAATACTAAAATTTGAAAATGTTTTTAGGTATAAAACCCTGATAACAAATGTTTCGATAAAGATTTGCAAGCATTAGCATGGGGTCCAATGCAAAAAGTTAAAACTTGGCCAATATATATAGTGAATGAGTTCAGATTTCATACCAAATCGTGGAGTGAAGGAAGAAAAATTGAAAATTGTTGAGTATGTGTTAGAGGGAACACTCATGAAGAAGATGAGTGTGATTATTATGGTATTCTGAATGAGGTCCTTGACTTGGAGTGCCCAGGCGAAGATGAGAATTTTGTATGCTTATTTAACTGTCAATGGTATGATCCAGTACAGAATAGAGGCACAAGGGTTCATCCTGCATATGGTTTAGTAGATGTTAAACATAGTAGAAGATACAGAAAGTTTGATCCATTTGTGTTAGCAAGTCAAGCTATTCAAGTTTATTTCAGCAAATATCCCAGTGGTCGTAGAGACAAACAAGATTGGCTAGCTGTCATAAAAACAAAAGCACGGGGAATAATTGATCAACAATACATTGTAGCAACTGCACATCAAGAGGATGAGATGTCAAGTTGTATGCCTGTTGAAATTGAGGAGATGACAACTACAACCTCTACTATTGAAATGGAGTTAGAAGATGTGAATAGTTCAACTAGTTCAGGCGAAGAAGAGAACGAGGATGAAAGTGAAGATACCCTTGAGAGTGATAAAAATAGTTTTGATGATTCTGATTAGTTTTTGTAATTTAGAATTGTAGAATTTTAATGTTTTGTAATATTTTTACTGCTTAGAAATGAAATTATTATTTGCCAGCTTGTATTTTATTAACTACTTTTATAATTCATTAACTGCTTTATTAACTGCTTCTCGTAATTCATTACATGTTTTATTAACTGCTTTATTAACTGCTTTTCAATGGTTTAGTAATTGTTTTTTTTATATTGCAGATGGCTTCAGGCAACGATTCTCCTCGTAAATCATTTGCCTTAAAGTTCCGCCAGAAGAAGATTACTGCTAGCAGACTCACACAGGTTGAGGTAGGTGAGGGGCCTTCAGTTCCACAAGATCTACCTACACCACCACCGCCACCACCTTCCAGGAGCCAGCAGCATTCACCAGAGCAGGGTCAGGGACATTTAGATCCACCTCCTATTGTACCTCCATACTTCCCTGGCCACTTCCCTCCCAGCTCGATGAGTCCTCGCTTCCCCTCTCCAGATCAGACACATGCTTCTCCATTCTATCTATATTACCCCCCACCATCATCACAGGCAGCTGGTCCATCCACTGGTCCTCACCCTCCTTACCCTTACCCATATTACTACCCTTATCCGGTGCAGCATGAACAGGGTGGACCATCATGACCTCCAGAGGTTGGCGCTAGCGATCCTGCAGCAGCAACAGATAAGCGTCAATACATCGAGCCTGACGACGATAAGTAAGTTCAATTTAAGTTATTAAGTTATTTTTATTTTGATATATTACATGTTATTGATAAAAAAAGTCACTTGCAGCTTCAATCCTTCAAGGCCACCTATACATATGATCCGGGATATAATAAAGAATAAATATGATGCTCCTTACTTATCCTGAAAGAAGATCCCAAAGCCAGTTAGAGATATGTAGTTTGGAGAATTTCAGGTATGTTTTTTTGGTATAATTTCAAATATATGATTTAATTTGTACTAATCTTTTTGATATTGCCTAAATTTTTACATAAAGAATTTAGGTGGTTGCCTGAGTACAGCACGAGGATCAGATCAAAATTTGAGAGGAGAGGAGCGACCCGTCTTAGAGACATGTTCACGGACATTAGAAAGTCCGGGCAGCGTCCTAATTGGATTGGAGAGGGCGTTTGGGCAGATTTGAGTAGTGCTTGGGCTACCCAGGAGTTTATAAAAATGAGAGAGCAGAATAAACAGAACAGAGCCTCTGACTGCGGCGGTTTAGGAAGCTCTCTTCATACTGGTGGATCTGTACCTCATACGGAACATAGGCGGCGACTGGTAAGTATTTTGAATTGGTTTATTACATATATTTATGTTAGTATAACTAAGCATCAAATTTTTAGAAAGAGCACCTTGGTCGGGAGCCAACACCATTGAAGTTGCTTACAATAACTCATCAACATCAAGCTGACCATCAGTGGGTTGATGAGAAGTCTAAGAAGGCTCATGTGAGTAAAATTTATTGGAGTTTTAGAATAAAAATTTATTTTAATAAAACTAATTGTAACTCGCAGGATGATTTCGTACGAGCTAGAAAAAGTCGACAGTCCACTGACGATGGATCATCTTCTGGATCGGCCCACATTTCTGAGTATCAGACATGGTCAGAAGTTGTTGATGGAAGACAGAGGGGGAGGGTATATGGCATGAGTTCACAGGCTTTTGCTATTGAGGACAATTCATACACCTCTGCATTTCATGATCCAAGTGGAGCTGAAGAATCTTTAAGCGAGAGGGTTGCAGCGCTTACTAGAGAGATTGAAGAGATGAAAAGGGTTCAATCTAGAGAGATTGAAGAAATGAGAAAGATTCAGAATGAAATGCAAGCAGAGTTGCAATCTTATAGAGCTGAAAAACAGAGGAAGAAGGACCAACAGGAGAAGCCATCTGCAGACAGTGAGGATACAGATGATGATTAGATATTTTTTATGTTTGATGATTGTATTAATTAGAACTTGTGAACTTCTGAACTTGTGATTGTAACATTATCATGAATTTGTGATTGTAATTAAACTTACTTGTGAACTTGTGATTGTAATTTTATGATGAGCTTGTGATTGTATTTTTAATTTATGGTTCTGATGAATATAGCGGCGTGTTGCCCAACATATCTTGCTTTTTCTGCAGGTTTAAACTTTAGGGTGAACCTCCCTCAAATAGAGGGGATGCTGTCAATTTTTTTTTACAGGTGCTACAGGTTTCAGGCGGCTAACCGGCGGTTTAGCCGCTGGAAACGACGATACCGGACGGTCTTTGAGATACCGCCGGTAATGTCATTACACCGCCGGTTTATTACCGGCAGTTACCGACGGCCACCGGCGATTCTACGGTGGACATCCGGCGGTTACGAGCGTCGGTCATACCGACGGTTAAACCGCCGGCTATCGCCGGTAAAGTCACCGGCGGTTTTAAAAACAAACGACGGCCGACTAAACCGCCGGAAAACCATCTGTAAATAGCCCGCCGGTAAGCCGTCGGTCAAATAACCGGCGGCGTCACGGCTGGAAAACCGCCGGTTCAAAATCCGGTTAAAACCGGCGGTCAGAGCCGCCGTAAAGCCGCCGGCAAGATAAACCGCCGGTAAAAAACCGCCGGTGAAAGTTTCCTACGCGATTTTTTCCGGCGGCCACAAAACCACCGTAAAGCCGCCGGTAGTCCAAAAATTTAGGCCGCCGGAAAATAATATACCGGCAAGCCGCCGGAAAAATCTACTGATAATTGACAATTTTACTACAGTGAACTTAACTTTGTATTTGACGAAAGGAGATTTCATGAAAATACATATTAAAAATATTTTCTTTGGCTAACCATCCATAAAAAGAAGTTTCACAAAAGTAATTAACTTCCATTAAATCCTAACTTTTTTGTGTTATGTTTCCATCATAAAAACTCTCATTTAATGAAAGTAAGCTAGCTATATAAGCGATTATTTGTGCTTTTTTTTACACTTATGCGATCGAACACAAAGAAGTAAATTTTGAGAAATTAAGATGTCTATATGATAATTATTACATGTTAAAATATTTCACAGTAGTTGAGTCAAAAGTGTTTATTGTATTTTTATTATACAAATATCCACTACATACATTGATTAAAGAAGAGTTACTAGAGACACTAGAGTATTTATATGATAAATTCATAGAAGAAAAAAATTGCAGGTATGGACCTTATTGAGATAATTCTATTAGTATTTATTATTGGTTATAAACAATACTCTTCTTCTTGATTGGAAAAGATATTGATATT
This sequence comes from Dendrobium huoshanense, assembly GCA_016618105.1. Classification (NCBI taxonomy): domain Eukaryota; kingdom Viridiplantae; phylum Streptophyta; class Magnoliopsida; order Asparagales; family Orchidaceae; genus Dendrobium; species Dendrobium huoshanense. The sequence goes on from CM028348.1 coordinate 18,891,529, forward strand.
ATATATTAAACACAAACTCTATATAATGAATTAAGTGATGGAAGTGGAAAGAGTTGTGCGATATGGCAGCCATCTTCAAGAGTTGTTTGATGTTAGTTGGTCATCTTCCATTGAGGAGGGAAATCCATTATAAATGTTGATGATGATGTTGAAAGTCAGAGTTGATATATGTAACATGCATTGGTGTCGTTGTAGCAAGATGGCAATAGTCAGTGAGTTGTAGGTTGGAGGATCATCATTTGTTGATAGTGTTCAAAAGTACTGTAGTCAGGCAACTATGATCAGATGATCATAGTGAGGCGACAGTTGTTAGAGGATTATAGTTAAGCAACAATGGTAGGAGGATTTTAGTCAGATGACGATGATCAAAGGACCATAGTCGATCGGGTGATAATTAGGGCTGTCAATTCGGGTCGGCGAGTCGCGTTCGAGTCGAAACCGAGTTGACCCGGATCTAAAGGGGTCAACCCAATATCCTGACCCATTTTTTGCAAACGGGTCGGACATTTCAACCCAGACCCGACCCGCTCGGGTTGCCGGGTTGACCTGACACGACCCGATTTAGAAAACTGCGGAGGAGCGAGCTCGCGATAGCGCGAGTGCGGCAGTGTCCGCGGGACCGCGTGATGGTGCGAGAGCAGCCACTCGGTTTATTTCGGGTCACGGGTCGGGTTCGGGTAGATTGCGGAGAAGCGGTTAGGTAAACGGGTCAGAAATGACCCGACAGCGCGGGAAAGGCGTCGCGCGGGTGCGGACATTTCAGCGACCCGCGACGGAGTCTGCTGCGAGGTCGGGCGCGGGGTCCGCGTGAGGTCGGGCGCGGTGTCGCGCGTCGGAGTGGACGAGGCAGCTACAGCCATGGGCGGGGCATGTCCGCTTGGGCGGGTGTCAACCCGAACCCGACCCGTTTTACAAAGTCTAACCCGAACCCGACTTTCGGGTCGCGGGTTGATCAAACCGCGAAACGGGTCGAGTCGGGTTTTCGGCCAGTCGGGCAGAGCGCAAGCCTATCGCGCGACGATAACGCGAGTGCTCCAGTGCTGAGCGCGGGCTGACCGCGAGACGACGCGAGTGCGTGACATCGAACGGCCCAGCGGAGCTCGAGTGCGAGCGTGGCACTGGCGGCAGCGGGCGATGGGGCGAATGCGGTCAGAAACAAGGATGACTCGACTTTCGGGTCAGTGTCGGGTTGATTTCGGGTTTTCGGGTAAACCCAAACCCTTCCCGTTTTTTGAAATGGGTCAAAAATCTAAACCCGAATCCGACCCGTTTTTTAATCGGGTCAACCCGAACCCTGATTTTTCAGAGTCGAGTTTCAGGTCGTGTCAAAAATTGACATCCCTAGTGATAATGGTTAAAAGTATTGGAGCCAGACAACTGTGGTCGGGCAACTATAGTTTAGGTATCATGGTGGGAGGATCGTACTCAAGGAACATTGATTAAAATTATCGTACTAGATGGTGAAGGTCGGAGGATTTTAGTCGAGATATAGTGGTGTCAAGAACTATTGCTAAGCCATAATACGTAGTTGTAGGACCATAATATAGAGATAGTGATATGCATTGAGATTTATGTACGTCCAAGATAATTTTGATGATCCGCCAAAAATCATTCAAAAAGTTGACAAGTGTATTTTCGAATCACTGCCCCTCAATAACATGAAGCTGGGAGTTCCTGTCGCCAGGAGATTAAAAATGATGTTATGCTCAACAATGAAACATAAAATTGACGATTTTTTCATGTTTAAGTTAGGCTTCGTTTGGGACGGCTTTTTTAATGCTTTCTAAAACGGAGTTTTATTACAATTTTTTTTATTACTAAAACTCCGTTTTAAAAAACAATAAAAAAGCCGTCCCAAATGAAATCTTAATCTACCAGCTTTTTTATAGTGCTCATGTTGAATTAAAATGATCAAGTAGGGATTAGTAAAGAACTAAAGCAATCAAATGGTATTCTAGTCTACAAAGCGTTGTCTTCTGGGAATTAACAATGGCGCGCGATTGACGGGCCTTTGGACGGGCCTTTGGCCCTGGAAAAAGAATTGTCCAGTGGGCTGGCCTAGAAATTTTGAGATTTAAATCAATATAAGGTGAATACTGGAACGAGCCAAGAAGAGTTTTAGGTATTTCTAGCTTGAGGTTGAAGTTTGATTAATTAATTCAGTTCAAATTAAACCTCTAGCTTAATTTTAGAAGTTTGAATCGACTCACCAGTCGGAAAATTATGAAAGAGAAAAAATAATTTTGATTCAAATAGTTAATATAATAAAATTATTTGAGATGAGAATTTAAAAAAAAAAAAAAAAAAAAAAAGAATAACTTGATATAATGTAATGAGAAATAAGTTGTTGAATAGTTATTGTTGCTGAAAATTGACGGTGACCGATAAAAGTACATCATTGTCAATACATCCTTCTTTTGTCATGACTTTTCATATTTGGCACTAGGGTTGTGAGCAATATAAACTCATTTTCTTAGGACAATCAAATGTTGGGGATGATTAGGAGCTATAAAGATAGCCCCTTTTGTTACCTTTTCATGTATCTCCGGTGAATGATGTCACATGGCCTGAATTTACAAGCTGACTCATAGAAACTAAACTCCTCTTTAGACAAGGAATGTGCCAAACATTCTTGAGTCTCCAAATTGACCCATCCAATATTCGGATATCAACATCTCCCTATCCAACAATGTTGCATGGCTTGTTGTCCCAAAGATATACTTTACCCAAATCACCTTGAGTATAGTTCTTGAATGCCTCCTCATTATGACTTGCATGAAAAGAAGCACCTAAATCTATCACCCAATATCCAGAATTGTCCAGAAGATAAAATTAATGAATATGAATGACATGCTTATGCGAATATATTTACATAATTATTTTGTCTTGACCACCACCATCGCCCTTCTTTGGAACTGCACAATCCTTCTTCAAGTGACCTTTCTTCCCACAACTCCAGCACACAACTTTCCGTCTACCAAAAGTAGACTTTCCTTCTCTTAAATTTAGACTTCCCTCTGTTTGGATTTCTCTTTAAACTCCTTCCTCTTGCTTCAACATTTAGAGTAGAATTTGAAGATTCACCGTTTGCACTCCATACAAATCCTCTTCATTAAGCACTAACCTCATAATGTTCTGAAAGTTTAGCTTTAAACTTCCCGAAGAGTTACTCACAAGTAATAATAGGTCCATTCTAGCTTTTTGACAATGAGGATATTAATAATAATGTCCATCACCTCATCATCAAAATTAATATCAACTAAACATAATTGACTCATCACAGTGTTCAAATTAATAAGGTGTTCCTCCATTGTGGTGTTGTCCAACATCTTCATATTTAATAACTTCTTCATCAAAAACACTTTGTTTAAGGCCGATGGCTTCTCATACATCTTGGTCAGTGTGGCCATGAGATCAACTGTAGTTTTCTCATTTACAATGTTAAAAGCAACATATGAGGAAAGTTAAAGTTGTATCAAACCTATTGCAGTCCGGTCAAGAATCTCCCATTCCTCCATAGTCATAGAATCTGGCTTCTTGGTGATTCCTTCCAATGATAAATACAACTTCATCTAACACAACAAATCTTCAATTTGCATCCTCTGTAATTTGAAGTTTGTACCATTGAACTTTTCAACCTTGTCCTTTATTTCGTCTTGCCATTACTCCCACTCAATCTGAAAAACCTCGCTCTGATACCAGTTGTTGGGGATGGTTAGGACTAAACACCACAATAACAAAACAAGTAGGAAAGTAAAAAATAGCGGAAAGTAAATGACATCAGGATTTAACATAAAAAATTCAAAATAGGGAAAAAGACCACAGCCATATTAAAATTGGAATAAACAAGTACACATATCTCTCTTCTCTCTCACTCTCTTCACCCTTTCATTACTTCTCTTCTCACTTACATCGTTCTCAATGTTTACATGCTAAAAAAGTACAAGAGAAAGTAAGTTATAAATCCCAAGGGACTTCAACCCTTGAGAAAAATAAGAAAATAGATGCTCAGTCTGTATCATAGCATTGCAAGTGCTAGATTGGGGTGTGGCGGCACCCAGTCTCTATTTGACAAAGCTACAGTGTTCAAATACTCAGCACTGTGATGCTTAGTCTCTATCTTGATTCACTGTGGAACCATATCTCGGTCGATGTGGGCCATGGATGGATGGAGGAAGGGGCAAGGGGAGTCATGTGCCCCCCTTAAAAAAAAGGTTTTCTTGGAAGGCTAGTAAATATCTGTGGGGTTTTCAATGTAGAAGATGGCATAGTTTTACCAAGGATCCACCTTCATTTTCATTTATCTATATGGTGTAATGACGACTTTCTTTTCTAGGAAGCTAAGCACTTTTGATGGTTTTATGATATACAATTTTTTTTTTTTAGAAACGGTGAGCTCCAGCATAAATATAAATAAAATTAGTACAAGTTAATTTGCCCAAACTCATATTATATGTGTGGAGGTACAAACTACAATTATTCAACCAGACTTTTAATGCATGTAATATATTCAAAAAAAAAAAAAAAAAGTTATAAAAAACAAGACCTAAAAATTCTATGATTTAACATGCAAGAATGCTTTAAGCTTGGTTCATAATATTTTTCTAACTAATTTTCACAATAACTTTCTTATAAAAATTTTTTCTTTGGCAACCAATATCATATCATAGGCCCAAACGACCTACTTTTTTTTTTTTTCTCTCTTTGCTCCTATATCGTAACTCGCAACTCACAACCTCGAGCACATCTATCATTTTTCTCTTTCGCTTCTCTCTCGCCAAGTTATTTGCATTTTTTTTATTTTGATCTTACAGCTCATTTTGCTTCCAGTAATGAGACATCAAATGAAATGTATTTTATTGTATTCAAATATTCTAGATGTGACTAGTTTTATTTGCCCCCCCCCCCCCCCCCCCACCCAAATAAATTTTTTTTCTCCGCCACTGGCGCTCTACTCTCTAGAACACAGCACCGGAGCTCTAGGTTACGTAGCGTCGGTTGCTCCGGTACATAATGTCAGGGCACTTGGGTTTCGTGTACACCCGAACTCAAGCATGGGGTAAATCATGGCACCCCCAACGGCAAGACAAGCTTTGAGGTCCAAGATAATAAAATAATCATATTGATCAAGCGCAATCAGATTACACACATAATACAAAAAGGAGCAAAAGTACATTATATCTCATTATATATATATATATATATATATATATATATATATATATATATATATATATATATATATATATATATATATATATATATATATATATATATAATTTGACCCGTGAAAATTGGATACAATTTTGATTATTTTTTGTGGTTAAAATAAATTACTAATCCAGCCGGCCAACAAACGAAGGCCTGCACATGTGCATTAATTAAATGTGCTACACACACGAACAACTCACACATGCGTTGATTGAATATTTTTGTTCTGCATTATTTAGTATTAATTGACTGTATGTGCTACAGTCAATTTCGGGTTACGGGTCAACTCGAATTCAACCCATTTTTGCATACGGGTCAATTATTCGGACACGAATCCGACTTCTTCAGGTTTGGGTCAACGACTGGACAGGCGGGGCATTCAACAACTTTAGCGGGCAGCGACAGCGACGTTTGGCAACGGCGTTCCGAGCTGTAGCAGTCAGCGGGGCAACGACAGGCTCGATGCAATCGTAGGTGATGGTGTGACATGCAAAGCCGTGATGCGACGTGCGTCATGCGGGCAACTGCTATGGCTTGATACACGTGGTCACGCGGGCTACGCTGGCAAACCGGGCATCCGGGACGGGCAGGCCGGCGGGCAAGCGGGGCACCTGGGGCAGGCAACTCGGGCAAGGTCTTTTCCGGGTCATTTCAAGTTATTTATGGATTTCCGGGTCAACTTGAAGCCGACCCGCTTTAGATTCGGGTCGGGTTCAGATCTAATTTTCGAGTCGGACCCAATATATATATATATATATATATATATATATATATATATATATATATATATATATATATATATATATATATAAACAATCAAAATAACTTATGAAACCAACATACATGCATGTCGATACATTCCTAAATGAGGAGCAGAGCAATTTTTTTCTTTTGAGGGTGAACAAAATATAACTAGGATGTGAATATAAAATAATTATTTTCTGAAAAGTTGTTTGGTAAGATAAGAATATAATAAAAGGGATGCATTGTAAAAGGAATTTAGTGTACATTATTTTTTTTTCTACACTGCATTCTTTTTTCTGCTAACTAAGGCTTCGTTTGGGACGGATTTTTTATTGCTTTCTAAAACGGAGTTTTAGTACAAATTTTTTTAATTTTGTACTAAAACTCCGTTTTAGAAAAATTTTGTATTAAAACTCCGTTTTAGAAAGCAATAAAAAAGCCGTCTCAAACGAAGCCTTAAATCAACTCATAGTGTATTGAACTGTTTGAAGATGTTTGGATGAAGTGTAAAGGGAATAAATGTGATTTTGTTTTTTTTTTTTTAATCTGGCTTTAAAAAAAAAAAAAAAAAAAATAAGAGCTTAGAAATAAAGAAACGGAGACAAGGGCACATGGGAATTGGTAGGGGCAGCGGTCCTTCAGAAACCGAGCATTTGGTTCTAACATGCAGAATGCATGGTCATGGTTTCTCGCTTGCCGACACTGCGCGATCACGAAGGGGAAATTTGACGGGTCGGTGTATTTGGGCCACGCGATGAACGTAATATGCTGGGGGAGTTGGAATTCGATGGCATGATATGTTCGTTAACGTAAATCTCAATCATTGATTGTTGACAGAGGTGGACGGCTGCTCAGTTAAGCATTTGTCGGCGATAAATGTCCCAACTCGTTAATAATTTATATGCTAATATATAAAAATGTATGCCATATGCAAAATATCCGGGCTAGGGGTGTAAGGGGAGAAATTATTTTGTTGGAAGACCGGGACGTAACTCTGTGTCCGGACTCCAAACCAAACTTCATCTTCATCGGCTTCTCCTCCTCCTACACAATCTTCATCTCATTGGCTTTTTCCTTATCCAAAACAGTCTTCATCTTCATCGATCGGCTTCACTTCCTCCAAATAAATCTTCATCTTCATCGCCTTGACCTCCTCCAAATCAGTCTTCATCTTCAACTTCATCGTCATGACATCCTCGTGTCTCTTTCTCTGGCATCTATGAAATGTTTATTGAGCTAAAGTACTAAAAAATATAATGTTTTTGTGATATTTCATTTAAAAAGGAAACGCCAATGCTCAACCCTAAAAATTAAAAAGGATTTGTCCTGGGCATGATCAATCGATTGGCTAAAAAAATTTAAATAAGAAATAGAAAAGAATATCCACGTCTGTACAGTACAGGTGTCGCGATTTTATTGGTGTCCGAACTCAATGCTACGTCCAGACTCCGCACATAATAATTTCTCATAAGTAAGTCAAGTGAATTGGTGAATCGGCTTGAGCTTGGTGCAATAAATAGCTCGTGAGCTACACACGATGAGCTACTGAGCCGACCATAACTTGTCTCTTTAGCTCGTGAGTCGATTCTCTTAAAAAAATTTAATATAAAATGCACTTAAAATATTTTAGCATGCCGGAATTTAAGGGTAAAGTTGTTAAAAATATTAAAAATTTATACCTCAATTTCTTATATTTATTGATTATTTATTATATTTCTTTTTTTTTTAATTTTAATAATTATTTGAATCATAATAAATTTATCTCTTTCATACTAAACAAGTCTAATAAAGTTCTAACTCGTAGAATAAAGCTCGAACTTGAGCTCAAACTCAATTAAGTAATCAAGTTCATGCTCAAGTTAAAGATAACTCGAGCTCATCTCAACTCATTTTCAGCCCTAATTCATTCCTTTAACAAAAACTTTAATTTCAGGAATCAACTTATACATAATAATAATAATAATAATAATAATAATAATAATACAAATAAATTAAATTATACAACCTTTTTCTCTTTAAATGTTATTTTTTAATTTTTTGTATTTAAATTAAATTTTGCTTATTACCAGAAACGAGTAAAGGTTCTTGTAGGGGTTCAATTTCGGGTTACGGGTCGGGTTCGGGTCGGACCCGGAACTGACCCGGGTTCAAACGGGTCGACACTAACCCGACCCGGTTAGGCAAACGGGTCGAAAATCCGAACCCGAACCCGACCCGGCGGGTTGTCGGGTTGACCCGACACGGAACCGATTGCGGAGCAGCGCGCGCATTGCGCGAGCGCGGGCAGAGCGGCAGCAGCGCAGGGCGACCGCGCGAGCGCGGCAGCGCGGGCGGAGCACGGCATCGCGGGCGGAGCACGGCATCGCGGGCGGAGCGGTCGCTGCGCAGACCCGACCGCTCGAGCTTGGCAGCGCGGGCGTAGCGCGGCATCGCGGGATCGCGGGCTGGCTCGGACTCGGGCTTGGCTCGGACTGCATGTTTCGGGTCAAACGGGTTGGCCCGGCAACCCGTCGGGTCAACCCGAACCCGACCCGTTTTTCAAACGGGTCGATTTCTGGAACCCGAACCCGACCCGTTTTGCATTCGGGTCGGGTTCAACCCGGATTTTTCGGGTCGGGTCCGGGTCGGGTTTTCGTGTCGTGTCAAATATTGACACCCCTAGGTTCTTGTATAAATTTTAAAGTTTTTTTTTTTTTTTTTTAAAGCTACAGGCATTTAGATATTGGCGGTTGTGAAACTGTTAGAATAAAGCGGGATCGGGTAGTTTGGAAGGTTTTGTATCATTTTGAATTTTTCGATTTAGACGAATTTAGAATATATTTCTAATAGGCTAGTTGATGTACTAAAAATCCTCAAAAACTTGATCTCTATTTATTATTCGTTCAACTAAACAGTTAAAACTTCAAAACTTAAAGATTTTTAGAAATCTGCTTAGTGTAGCCAAACTTGAATGGCATATCATATATAGAAACGTACCAGCACGCAGTGAACAGCGGAAGAAGGAATCCATCTACTGATTCAAGCTGATAGAGCGCTACATTGTTACAGTGCATGCTAGATAGAGCTTTGATGAAACTAAAAATAGGATAATCTGGGCCCTAATTAGCTCAAAAACTTTAATTTTCTTTTTCTTTATTGGCTTGGCAGGTTGGCAACCTGGGTGCATCGGTTTGTGGCTTGCTCGATGGATTGCGTTTGTGTAACTGACTCTCACAGATGGTCCGTGCTTGACTGCGAGGCTGGTGCTGGAGGCCTCCACCCTGAGTCCCCTCTCATTGATTATTTTTTTATACTTAGTTTTTTTGGGTTTTTACTTTTTGTATCTTAGGCTGTGAGCCTCTAACTATTGTAATCTCTTTTTTTATATGCTTTGAATAAAATTGTGTTTTGAAAAAGAAAAAAAAAACATACTGGGCCATAGGAGAGGCCATGCACGTGTAGATTAAGCTAACATGAAAGTTGTAGGCTCCCCTCAAACTTTCTCTCGTGGAACTTTTATTACGTTCTCTGACCAGACGTAGCTCTATACGTTCGGTCAGATGATTGTTACTCAATTTTTGCTTTGTATTTGGTCTGTATTGCTATGTATTGTTTGATAATAACGAGGAATACCGCTCTGTGAAGATCAATACCGAGCAATACTGAGTAATCCCAAAAAATACCGAGTTTTTCTACTAAAAAAATACTGAGTTTTTCTTAAAAAAACTCGGTATTTTTTGGGATTACTCGGTACTGCTCGGTATAACTAGGTGTTTTGTTTTCACATAATGTTATTGCTCGGTATTTCTCGTTTTGTGCATGAGATCTTAGTGCCGGCCGAACATAGCTCTACGTACGTTGACCGGATCAAATAAAAGTTCCCTCCCGTGCCCCACAATCATGGCTACGCCACAACGGCTAGGCATAGCTAAGCATTTCACGTGGCCCATTTGGGCCACATGCAATAAATCAACAAGCAACGCACAATAAAATGGTTGAACCTAACAAAATAATTATTCAACCTAGCTGAAACAATTCAATAACATTCTTTGAATTCGCTTTAATTAGGATTCGAGCCTAATGAAAATTTGGCAATTTCATGACATATGTAAGTGCTTCGAGCCATTTATTTTGACAATTTTTTTAATGCCATTTTATTTGTAAAACACGGCATTATTGACATTATAAATAAATCAACAAAGGGTCAATCACAAATATTAGATTTGATCAATGGCTAATTTAAGTTAAAAAAATTTATAAAACTATCATGCATATGACGTGACGCTAGATGAAACTAATATTTGAGCATGAAAAGAAATGTATATATTAATAGTCATTCATTATTTTTGGCCAATTTATATAAAAAAGTCAATTTTAAATTAAAATTAGCTTAAGGAGTAGGTTAATGAAAAAAAATTAAAAATGAATAAATACGGAACTTCATTATCTGGATTCTTCATTATCCGGTTTCTTCATTATCATATTTCTAATTTTACTGGAACCAGTTTTATGCTTATCGATTTTAATAAAAAATTTAAAAAAAAAAACATTTTTTACTTAAACTTAATTTTATTTTTTAAATTTTTTTTTTATTTACACTTTTTTCTTTATTTTTAAGTATAACTTATTAGTACATTTTGAAATTAAATTATTTTTTTATAATTTTTAATTTATTATTTTAATTATAACTTTTTAACTTTTTAATTATAAATTTAATCTTTTATTTATAAATTTTAATTTTTTAATTAATTATATTTTTTATAACTTTTTTAACTTTTTTATTATTTTAATTATAAATTTTTACAACTTTTATTTCAATTTTATTTTAATTATTATTTTAAGTATTTTATATTTTTAATTACAAATTTAAATCAAAAGTTAGATAAATTTGAGAATAAAAAGTTATAATTAAAATAATAAATTAAAAAAAAGTTATAAAAAATTAAAATTTATAATTGATAATTAAAAAAAATAAAAAGGTTTAATTAAAATAAAATCAAAATAAAAGTTATTAAAAGTTATTATCAAAATAATAAAAAATACTAAAAAATTATTAAAAATTTAAAAGTTATAATTAAAAACTATAAGAAGTTATAATTAAAATAATAAATTAAAAATTATAAAAAATTAAATTAAATTTAAATTAATTTAAAAAACATACTAATAAGTTATACTTAAAAAATAAGAAAAAATAGTGTGAATAACAAAATTAGAAAACGTAAAATTAATTTAATTTAATTTTTTGGAACATAAACACTTATTAAAATTATTCAAAATAAAATATAAATTCATTTTCTTTAGAAAATTATGTTTTTTAAGTGAAAAATATTTATTTAAAAAAATTAAAAGTAGTGAATTGAAAATCAGTTTCTATTTAAACTGGTGAATAGTGTACCGGTTTCTGGCGAGTACTGGTTTCCTTGGAAAATAGAACCCACATAATGAAGTTACGGTTTGTATTGAAACCGGATAATGAAGTTCGATCCGTATATACTCTTTTATAAAAATTTCATTAACATGCTCCTTCAGCTAATTTAAATTTAAAATATGTTCTTTTTTTAAATTGGCCATTATTTTTAATTATCACTTAGCCAGGGTTGTAAAAAGTGTTTATTTAGTAAAACAAATTAACATGAATAACACCTTTGATGGTGTCATATTTATTAGTAGTTCGATTATATATATATATATATATATATATATATATATATATATATATATATATATATATATATATATATATATATATATATATATATATATATATATATATATATATATATGTGAAAATTAATAACATTTATGATATTGAATAGCTCCTGTTTAGCCATACAAGTTAATAAATCACACAACTCAACTTAGCATGTTGGTTGAGAGCTTATGCTTTCAACTAAGAGGTCTTGGGTTCGAGTCTTTGTGCATGCGTTGTGTGTGTGAGTTTGCCTTTAATGGCCTAAATGTCACAAAAAAAAAATTAATAAATCAAATAAAAAAATATTTAAACCGCTTTGCTTAACAAATTGAATAGAACAATTAATACTTAAACTCGCTTAAACCTAGCTCATGTATACCCTTATATGTACATACAAATGCCCGAAACCATTAAGATTTCGATTCAAACTACAAGACAACATAATGAATGTTGTCGGGTAACATATCTAAGTATAGAAAATGATTTGATATTTGCAATAAAGTTTGTCTGAAATTTTATATCGTAAGAAATTTTTAATTAAATTGCAATAATTAGACGTGTGGACCTTCTCTGTCTCAACAGGCTAGGAATCTTCTTCATGGATGCTTTCTATACATTAAGATTTGGTTTAAGGATAAGCTTATTTTTTAAAGCTCTTATCTCTATTAGTAGTTAGAATTAGTTTAGGAAAGAGATGGAAGCCAATATGTGACGTCTGTCAAGGCAGCAATGGCGGAATGCCATGTGCTCCTAACATGGGATGACCTCATGATTAAAGACATGCATGCATGCTCTATGAAAATATTACTAATTATTTGCAACCTAATCCTTAATAAGTGCTAATTATCTGACATGGTCGGTTAATCAAAGATGTTAGATTTTAGACTGACTTTTTATTGAGAAGCAGCGTATCGTGTGCTTAATCATCGCCTTAATTTTGAGTACGGTAATTATTAATCATATCTCACGTGCGTACAACCTGATACCTAATATTACGGTACCAGCTGCGCAATTAGATTTTGAGTAAAAAAAAATACGGGTTAATAGATTAGCACGAAGTTGAGTAAAATTGCTAAATTATAGAAGTATGTAGATTTAGCCTTTATAACTATAATAGGTAATGGCATGATGTTATACATATAAATACTTTAGAAGTTTGATGTTTTATTTATGATAGTATACCAGCTTGGACTAATATATATTTAATTTTATTTTTAGAATCTTTTATATTATATCAATGTACGTAATAATATAATGTATTTATATTTTATTTATACTAATGCTTCTAAGTATTTAAATAAGTACTGTCATTAATTATATAAATAGTGGTCCAAATTAATTGTAATTAATTAATCTTTTTTTTTTAATTTAATTAAGTTTTTAAAACATAAATTTCAATTTTGTGGTGATGGGGTAGTTAATTCCAAATTTATTCATTTTTGGGTTCTCTAAGTTAGCCCTCTACTATTTCTAAGAAATATACACAATTATTTTGAGAAACAACACTCGTATATCATATTATTTTGGCAAAACAAATGGCGGCTGCTAATGGAGAGATTATTAGGTGAATGTCGCAACGTGTTCTTACTCTTTACCGTGCGGCCCGACAACCCGACCTAGACAAGAACCCGATATTGCTATGTATTAGTTGATTTGCACAAACCAGAGTATTGCTAGGTTTTGCTCGATATTGCTCGGTAACGAGAAATATCATTATGTCAAGACCAATACCGAGCAATATATACCCAGCATTTTGCTGGGTATTGCTCGGTATTGGTCTAGATAGAGCGGTATTTATCGTTATTGTCAAGCAATACCGAGCAATATCTATCAATACACGAACATAACAATACCAGGTTTCCGTTCCGGGTAGGGTCGTCGGGCCGCGCGGTAAATAGTTAGAGCATGTGACGATATTTTATTGGCGTCCGGATGTAGAGCTACGTCAGATGTCCGGACCTAATAAAAATTCGGAGTGCCGCACAAGCATTTGGTACCTAGTGGTACCCGCACTCGGTACCGCTGGGTACCTACCCAGTGTTTGTGCGGAAGGCGCGCACTCCGCACCTAATAAATTTTCCCACTCTAATGACCGTTAAATATCAGAATTATGCTGATATTAACATTTTGGCGGTATGGACTTTAGAGATACCGGAGGACATAAAAATGAGTTTGATTAGGAATACGCCCCTTTTACTGGTGAAATTATAATGTTATCTTCCAAGGAAATGCTAAATTATATATTTGTCTAGAGAAAAAAATCACGCCGATAATCAGGTGCTTGTTTGTACTTAAATGAAACCCTCGCAAAGTGGACTTTTTAATAAATCCCATGATGTATAATGTGAAGTACGCACTACAGTACTTTACATGTCAAGTCCCAATGGAAATATTTATCCGGTGGTTAGATCCACGATATAAAAACGAAAGCAACCTTCGGCGCTTTCGTCAATTAAATATATTTATCATATCATCTTTATGATATATTATAAAAGTATATTAAATTTTTAATATAAAAATTTAAATCAGATAATTTTATTGACTGTAAACATGTAGGAATGCTATTAAATATAATTCGATCAAATCGTTCAAATTTTGAAATAAGTAAATTGTGATTTAGCGAATCAACAATATCCAACGTTGACTCAAAATTTGAGCTTATTCAGATAATTTTTTTTTCATTAATAATGATTACAATCATTAAAAAAGAATTTAAAATAGATTTATAAAGAAATATTGCAAAAGAAATAATGAATATAAAATATAAATATGTATATTTTTACAATATCTTAGGTAATATATTTATACAATGTTGCATCATGCATGCTAAAACTTTCATGGCAGTAGAAAAAATAGATGTCTCATTTAAGCGTCGGATGAAAATTTTGCATACACATATATAAGATAAATCAAGAGTAAATGATAGTAGACACAAATTTTTATTTGAAATCCTGAAAAAGAATAAACTATGGGACCTACCCAATTAAAATGTGTTCATGAGATATGTCATTGGGTAAATTTATGCCCTTTCTTGTAAGTATTAAATCTGTTCTACAATGTAATAGGTGTAAACAGTATTGGATGATGAATTCAATAGCAAAATTTGAAGGAGTCATAAGGCATTAGAATTATATTCAAGATATCATTTGTTTTATATTCCAATAATTCCATTAGTCTCAGAGAAGAGATCAAAGACTAAAAAGTGTACTATACATTCTTAAGGTGATGTTGGGAGTGACTACCGAGTGAGAGTTTGCATCGATGAAGTCCATTCACAATAATAGTGATAATGTGCATCGATATTTGTGGCCAAGTGAAGTAACAAAATTAGATGACTTGGTATTGGTGTTAATAACATGGATATGCTTTATATGCCATGACATTCTTTGATGTTATTAGTGACAGCGGACGATGAAGTCGTTAGCATCGGCAGGCGATGAACTCAAGCAAAATTTTTTTGCTAATGGAGCATGAATTAAAATTCAACAGATTAAACGGGCAAATTTTGAGCATATTTAACAGTCCAATAAATAAGCAAAATAATAGAAAGCGCTCACTTTTTGCATAATAAATGATATAAAAATATGTTAAAAATAGATTGATTATTGTAAATGTGAAAAAATTGTTCATACGTAGCTAATTAAAGTCAGCATATGGCAAGTGGTCAAAATCATAGATCATCAAATAGTACAAATAATATGATTTTCAGAAGTAGCGAAGAAATTTGAATTGAAAACAAATCAAGTATAGAGTCGCCATCTGAACTAATATATTCAACAGAAAAGTTAATATTTCTTGTTTAGTTTTTTATTATTGAGCTCTCTTTATATTTATATGTATCACATGATAATCCTATCTAAAGATAGTATTTTAATGCCCTCTTGAAGAAAAATTATGCATCTTCGGTAACTCTGAGAATGAATTATTATATCACCCATTAATTAATCCAAACTGTCCAAATAATATGTTAAGCTGCAAATTAAAAAAATAAATATGTAAAATCATGTTCTGTTGACATTCATTTGTCAAATAAACAAACCTTAATATTTCAGGTAAAAATATTAAAAGAGTGCAATACTTTTAATTTTGGGACATTTAGATCAATTAAGACAAATTTATACATGCATCACATACAAGAGTGACAAAGCCAAAATCTTTTGGTTGGTAGCCAAGACTAATTAAGACTCCCAACTAACAGATCAAAGTGAGCTGTGTAATATACCTAAATAACGAACTTAATAATCTTACTTAAAACAAATGATCAATCTGCTGATGAAAATCAAAACTAATATAGTAATTTTAAAAACGTTGAACTATGCAAAATTTGTTAACTCTACCGCCTTCATATTAATAAGTTGGTTAGTACCCATCGTTGCTTAGTTGGTTGGTGGGCGAGTATGGTTGGGAACCCCCAACTCATGCTCGATTCCCCTCGAGCGGTAGCACATCTTAAGTGGGGCCTAATCAAATGCGGGTCAGGAGTTTTCTTGAGTGGGTGTTACTTCTAGGTTAACTGATGATTACACCGTCAAGTGCTCTTTCAGGAGTGGCAGCGGGTGGACACCGTTCGAAAAAAAAAAAAAGTTGGTTAGTGTACGGTGTACCAGCTCAACATGCAATTTTCAGAAATATTATTTTCTCAGGCAGTTGCTTTAGTTTATGCAAGTACCGTTTAAAAACTTAGTTATAACTTATAAGAATGCAATAAATAATGCTTATTCTTCTCAAGTTCCAATAACTGAAAATTTAATGGGGATTTAGGTAGCCAATGAACAATAAGTTGTTGAGTTGCTAGGTAAGGGCATAATTTCGGCTTTGAGGTACAATATGATTATTTTATTATATATGAGTCTTCATACCCTTGCGATAATGATTTTTTTAAAAGTTGAAGTGAGTTTTTCGGTGAATATAATATGACTTCAACATCATTCATCCATTATGAACTTCATAGAGTTCAGAGTTCATGTTGAAAAGTTAGAGCTTTATTCAAAAGGAGATATAGGTGGATGGAAAGTGCATAAATTTCTATTATAAGTCTCGTTTCCAAACTTTTATAAAGAAGGATGAGGTTTTTTAGAATTAAAATTATATATCTTAACAAATATAATGTCTTTTAAATTGTTATGCATCGTGTTTCTACGAAATATCATATAGGTTCATATTATGATATCCATTTGTTTAAAAATTAATCCAGAAAGAATTATGGCTATCATTGGGTCGCACCTGATGCTTCCTCTATCTGTCTGGGTGCTTTGTGTATAAACGGATGTTAGATGTGTGAAACTTGCCCAATTTTGATACAAGGCTAATCATTATTTGTATAAAATGACGTTCCAATATACGCTAAAATTTATTCCATAATGATGGAGCCTCAAAAAAAATTTGCTAAGGCTAAAAAATCTTCATGGATGCCTTGTTAAATCTTTTGGTGCTATGTTCCTAAGTATTCATTTTCATAGCCTCCTTTTATGCATTTGATGCATTCTCCGAAGACACTGGCCTACTCGATGATTATTTGTCAAGAAATTGTCCTTGATTATTAAAGTGATAGATTTAACAGTAATTATAACATGCACAAACATGCAGTGGTCATAACTGTCACGAATATGTTCATGAAAAACTAATGTCGAGAGTTGTGGCAATTTCAACATTCTAATCACTTTTCTTTGTGGAAGGATGATGGCCTATTGATTACAGAAAATAGCTACATATCTAAATCATGAATTAAACCATATTTATTTTATTTGAAATGCTTACTTTGGTATAATAATTGTGCATCTCGTCCAAAAAAGCAAAACTAAAATTTATCCTAAGAGCTTATGTGTAGAGCTGTCAATTTTTGACACGACCCAAAACACGACCCGAACCAGACCCGGAAAAATCCGGGTTCGGGTCAACCTGAACCCGAAACGGGTCGGGTTCGGGGTGAACAAATCAACCCGTTTTAAAAATCGAGTCGGGTTCGGGTTGACCCAGCAACCCGAAATTGACCTGAAAGTGACACGAAAACTCATATTTGACCCGAAAACCCGAGATTGACCCGTTTTTTATCCAATTTTGACCCGAAAATCTAATGTTGACCTGATTTTGACCCGAAAATTAGCATATTTAGGTCAACTTCGAGTCATTCGTGTCGGGTCGGGTTGACTCGGACCCGAATCAGGTCAGGTTCGGGTCCAGAAACATGACCCGTTTTTAAAAACGGGTCGGATTCAGGTTGACCCGAACAGTGCCGGGTCAGTTCCAGGTTCGACCCGAACCCGACCCGCTGACCCGAATTGACACCCCTACTTATGTGCAAGCATTTCAAAAGAAACCCTAGGAATGAAATCACAAGGATTTCTAAGAATTAAATCACAAGCAAAATAAGCATTGCAAATGAAACCACAAAATAAGATTAGAAAACAAAAAATATATGAAACCATAAGTAACACATGGACATAGTAGGGCCGAGCATGCTTACATGAGCGTGAGCTCGGGTAAGGGGACAAACCGGCCAAGGAGAGGAAGGGCTAGACGCGAGCAGACGAGCTTTAGGCTTTGACGTAGTTGTGTACTCTCCGATCAAAGGACATGAGAGTGGATCTATGCACGAAAATGAAAGAAATGGGAACAGGAAGAGCCCAGCGATTCCAAAGAGAAGGGGGTGGGGGTCAAAATGTGAGCATCGAACTAGGTATAAGAGATAGGATTTCAGTGTTGGGCTATACCGGCAGTTAAAATCGGTGACATTTGCACCGGTATATATACAGGCAATTAGGGGTGTCAATATTTGACACTACACGAAAATCCGACCCGGACCTGACCCGGAAAATCCGGGTTGAACCCGACCCGATTTCAAAACGGGTCCGGTTCGGGTTGACCCAGCGGGTTGCTGGGTCAACCCGCCAACCCGTTTAATTCGAAAAATTTCGAATCCCGCCTCTGCCCGCTGCCTGCCTGCATTGCCCGCCGCACGCCTGACCGCGCTGCCCGCCGCGCGCCTGACCGCGCTGCCCGCCGCGCGCCCGCCCGCACTGCCCGCCGCGCGCCCGCCCGCGCTGCCCGCCGCGCGCCCGCACGCGCTGCCCCCGCGCGCTGCGAGCCCGCGTGCCCAGCGCGCCCGCGCTAGCGTCCCCCGCCGTCGTCGTTCCGGCGCCGGCAACCCAAACCGGGTCGGGTCGGGTCAACCCGGCAACCCGCCGGGTCGGGTCCGGGTTCGGTTTTCCGACCCGTTTGTCTACCCGGGTCGGGTTAGGGTCGACCCGTTTGAACCCGGGTCAGTTCCGGGTTCGACCCGAACCCGACCCGTGACCCGAAATTGACACCCTTACCGACAATCAAAACTTGTGCAAAAAGCTAGTTTTGGCGGAAACCGCCCGTAATAATTGCTACCAAAAATTATATATTTTAGTAGTGAAGGTTGTGAACTTATATGTAGTTTAGCAAACTATGTGAAAACCAACAAATCTGATTTGATTGTATGCCACATACACATGCATTATTGCATAGAGTTTTATAGGGATCTAGTATGATAGCCCACCGCCTGTAAACAAGACAACCACAACAATGGGCATTTGTTGTAAGTCTCATAATTGAGATTGAGATACGCAGGAAGGTGGGTGAGGTTCAAGTCTGTACGACATCTTCAAGCTCCTAATGTGTTCACATTCAAATTATTTTCGGGTCATTTAAATTGCCGCAATGTGATAATCTTTCCACCTATAAAATTGCATCGTTTGGAATAAATTTGATTTCTTATTTTTTAAAATACCTTACTTTGTTACCAGTTTAGCCCTTTTCAGTAAAAAAATCAGGTCATTTGCTCATAGATAAATTGCCAAAGTATTTTTTTTATTTTACTAACTTATCATCAACATTATAATTTTTTTGTTCTATTCTTCATAATCTTATTGTCACAGTACTGCTGGTCAGGATTCATATAAAAAATATAATCAGTAAAATAAGTATTTCCTTAAAGCATTATATTTCCCTCCCACCTATCATTTAGTTCTAGTACTATGCATTTTCTATTTCTATATTAGTCAACAAAATATCAAATTTCACGTTTATTAAAACTGTAACAATAGAAAAACCTAGGCTGGGAGGGAATCCAATACCAAGGAATAAAAAAACAACACAAGTTAACCAAATGATCACCATTAGTTAATCTGGCCAATTATATGTTCTTAAGTAATCATTTCGTGCATACTTGAAGATTAAGAAGATAACGTATCTTATTTGTCGGAGGTGGAAGATGACAACAGAAGGAGCGACAGTTGAAGTCACATGGGGTGTGAGGCCCACAGCTCCAGCCAAACCCCCATGCATGTGCATTTGTGCATTTCCCCTTCCACCTCTTAACTCCAAATCCTTCTTTCCCTTCTCCATAGCTAACCACTCCTCTTCCCCGCCTCCTATAAGTTCCCTCCCTCCCTCCCTTCCCTCTCCACACCTCAAACCAAACCAAGCCAGCTCTCAACAATGGCGCCATCACTCTCCCTCCTCTTCTCCTTCCTCCTTCTCGTTGCAGCGGCCTCCGCCGATGACTACGGCTGGGAAAGCGCCCACGCAACCTTCTATGGCGGCGGTGATGCTTCCGGCACAATGGGTGAGTCTTTAGCTCTATCCACTACGTAGCTTTTAAATATACAGAATGTGGAGTGGCGGGTCATAAAGGCATTTGGTTTTGTATGGTTTATAGGAGGCGCCTGTGGTTATGGAAATCTGTACAGCCAGGGGTATGGCACAAGCACAGCGGCACTAAGCACCGCCCTATTCAACAACGGTATGAGCTGTGGATCTTGCTACGAAATGCGGTGCGATGATGATCCTAGATGGTGCCTAGCCGGCTCTATAATCGTCACCGCCACCAACTTTTGCCCGCCCAACAACGCTCTGCCCAACGACAACGGCGGCTGGTGCAACCCTCCCCTCCAGCATTTCGATCTCGCCGAGCCCGCCTTCCTCCAAATCGCTCAATACCGTGCTGGCATTGTCCCCGTTGCCTTCCGCAGGTTAATTTCTCTTCTTTATCTTCAATTATTTATTCCCCATTGATCGCAACTCTCATGAGCTGATTGATACAGAGTCTCCTGTGTGAGGAAAGGAGGGATTCGGTTCACAATCAACGGACACTCCTACTTCAATCTGGTTCTAATCACAAATGTGGCTGGCGCTGGTGACGTGCACGCGGTGGCTATTAAAGGATCGAACACCGGATGGCAAACAATGTCGCGAAATTGGGGTCAGAATTGGCAGAGCAACTCGTTTCTCAACGGGCAGAGCCTGTCCTTCCAAGTGACCACCAGCGACGGCCGGACCACCACTAGCTACGATGTTGCGCCCGCCGGATGGCAGTTCGGGCAGACCTTTGAGGGTAGCCAGTTCTGAACGTTACGGCGGATAATTAAGAGTTGTGAGCCAGATTTGGAGCTGTGGTTGCTTCGTATTGTTTAGCACCCGCTGTGGCCTTTCTCATTATAGTTAGGTATAATAGTTAACTAGAAATATTTATTAAGAATTTGTGCAGGTTAAATGGGGTGTTATGAGCTTGATTTGTGTCAGAAAGGGGCCATGGGAAAGGAGTTTCTAGATTTGTCTTGTTGTTAGAGTAGGCTCTGAGAAAGGTGACCTGGGCCTCACATGGGTGATATAAATTAGTGGTTCTATTCATAAAGAAATTATTGGTTGTTAGTCTTTACGATGCTTCACTTGATTGTTTGCGGCGCTTTTTATTAATGTGGGTTGTTGACATCTTCACTCTTCTTGTGTAAGATCAGGCTTTGCATGGATTTTAAGTTTTACATTATTTAAACTTTAAAAAAAAAACATTTTACCTCATTTTATTATTATTATTTTTAAATATAATTTTTCATTTTTTAATATGTTGAATGCCGCATTTAATAATGCTTAATAAAAATTACTGTTCGGCGCCACTGGAAGGGCGCCGCAAAAAGTTATGGATTTGGTCATTTTTTAATGGCACAAAAAGACCAAAATGCCCTCTCGGTATCTTTTAGATTAGATAGATTTTTTTTTTTATGGATGGAAAGGAATTGAAAACCTTATTATCCCAAGCTGGAACTTTTATTTGGTCCGGTTAGAGGACCTAGGTTTACATTCGGCCGTCAGTTGAATCGCGCCACGCGTTCTCACTATTTATCGCGCGTCCCGACAACCCGACCCGAAACGGACCCAAGATGGCTATGTTTGCGTATTGCGGGGTATTACTTGGTATTTGCTCGGTATTGCTAGGTATTGCATGTCAATAATGAGAAATACCACTCTGTGAAGGCTCATACCGAGTAATGCCGAGTTGTACCGAGTTTTTCTAGAAAAACTCGGTATAACTCGGCATTACTCGGTATGAGCCTTCACAGAGTGGTATTTCTCATTATTGACATGCAATACCTAGCAATACCGAGCAAATACCAAGTAATACCCCGCAATACGCAAACATAGCATTCCCGGGTTCCGATCCGGGTCAAGTCATCGGGCCGCGCGGTAGAGAGTAAGAGTCGTGGCAACATGTTATTGGTGGCCGAACGTAGCTCTACGTCCTGTCAGAGGACGTAATAATTGTTCCCCAAGCTGTGTTTAGCTTTTTGGGTATAAACAAGTCAAATCGGGCTTGAGCCACTTTTAATTTGAGCTTTTGCTTCATTAATTAGTTGAGCGGCTTATGGGCTAGCTCATTTAAGAGAGAATAATTTCATTTCAAATATGTCTTGGGCTAAAATGATAAAGAACATGAAAACTAAGAAAATAAATTACGAGGAATCACTTGATATTAAGAATAAATATATAAATTTAAATATTTTTTCAACTTTATATTTAATTTTTTAAATTTTAATATATTATAAATATATTTTATATTAAATTTTTTAATTAAGTAGGCTCATTGACTAAAAAGTCAAGTTTGAGCTTGCTCAAATTTGAAACTCAAATTTGGCTGGTGATCTCATTATGCTCGACTCATGAGTCAACTTGACTTAGCCGAATTGAGAGGTAAGGTGTCCTTATGCTAGTGACAGTTTCCCTCATATGCTTTTGTGATTTCTATTTGCTTCTAAATTTACGCAACACAAGCAACAGCAACTTTTTTTTTTTCGAAAAATTCATCATTTTTGTTGAAGAACTCAACACGAGTTGTATAGTTTTTTTTATAAGGAATTATATCAATTTATCATACCGTTTTTTTTTTTGGGTGATGCTTTGAGTGTGAGATATTTCACTCAATCATCAGCACCTCGCGGTCCGTTTATATTCTCTAAAATTTATTGTAAAACTTTTCTAATGCTTGTTAACATGTTGAGCACAACAAATAATTGGTTTATTGATACAATGCTTATATAGTTCTAAAACTAAATTTTATTTTATTTGAGGGCACATTAATATTTTTGGCATTATCAAATGTATTAAATGTTACAGTTAAACAAGAAAAAAAAACATGTCCTAGAAACTCTATAAAAAAATGAAAAACAACACCATTTCATTAATATTTCATAAGAGTTTCCAACAATTGTCTTTCACTTGGTTTTTATACAACAGCAATAGTATCAAATGAACAGGAGCGTATCCCTCCTTTTAAAAAAAAAATTATTATTATAGGACTCTCTAGATAATTTGCACCAATCCAAATTTTTACTCTTTATTACATAAGTTTTTAAGCAATTGCCCCATAACATAACTAAACACATTGAATAAAAGTGTTATTTATAAGTTCGCCCTACGTAAGAACTAAGATTGATTCCGTCCCTATAAATTAAGCATAGTAAATTTTACTTTTCATCGTTATTCTTCCTATGCAGTTTAATTAAAAATTCTCCAAATTTTATTTATTTTAATCTATAATCTTACATGGCCGTCAAAATCAAAAGACACTATTGACATGATCTGCAAAATGAAAACTTTTTGTCTATCAAATTTTATCAATTTGTATAATGGTTTAATCATTCAATAAGTATTGCCGCAATTTTTTTTTTTGCTGCTCTAAGAACCGATCACAATTTCTTTTAACCAAAAACTAGTCAATGCAAGCTCATCGTAAAATACTCAAAAATCCTAGTGATAATTAGGGGTGTCAATTCAGGTTGACGGGTCAGGTTCGGGTCGAATCCGAGTTGACCCGGATCTAAATGGGTCAACCCAAACCCGACCTGTTTTTACAAACGGGTCAGACATTTCAACCCGGACCCGACCCGACCTGCGCAGCAGAGGGCGGAGCTCGCGAGTCGCGACAGTGCAAGTGCGGAAGGAGTCCGCTGGACCACGCGTGCTGACGGAGTACTCTGGACCGCGCGACGGCGCTAGTCCGGCAGCCCGTGGGACCGTGGTCCGTGCAACGGCGCGACAAAGTTTGCGCATGTGCGGACTGGGACCGCGCGTGCGGCCGTAGTCCGCAAGAACCCGCGACAGCGCGAGTGCGGCAGCTGGCGACGAAGCAAGCATGGGACCGCGCGAGCGCGGCAGCGTGCGACGTCGAAAACCGGGATGGACTCGACTTTCGGGTCAATGTCGGGTTGTTTTCAGGTCAACCCGAATCCGACCCATTTTTTGAAACGGGTCAAAAATGCAAACCCGAACCCGATCCGTTTGCTAGACGGGTCAACCCGAACCCGAATTTTTTCGGATCGGATAAAAAATTGACACCCCTGAGCCGCACTATCAATCAAAAAGCTAGAAAACACGTAGATCAACTGAGTGTCAAGTTTGGCGCATAAGATAAAGATTATGCGACCAATTGGATATTGTTGATAGGGAATGACAATGTATCATCGATTAGGTACTGGGTGGCTATGTACTTCACCTTTAATGGTGCTATTTTCAATAAAGCTTCTTAAAATCTCTCTATTGTGCTTTTCTTAGCTGAAACAAAAGAAGTTGATGCAGTAGATCGACAGGGAAACGGACACTGCTTGAGTGTTTTCCCAATCCAGGGAATAAACACACAAATACACAAAGCTTAAGCTTCAAAATGAGAGATAATATTCATTGATGTTGTTTCCTACTACAACCTTCTATATATAAGCCAACATGAGAATCATCTAGAAACAAGTATAAAACTAGATATACTAATCCTAAGGAAGACTATAGCTAAAATGCTCCGCATCAAAAGTCCTTATAGAAGTTTCATCTCATTGAGTGTGGAAGCCATTTGGTTAATCAGATACTCACAAAGGATTTTTTTTTTGGCTGATTTTTAAGCTAGATTAGCAATTGTGCTCCTTAAATCCAAGAATCGTCTTCCACTACTGTATATGTTATATATTATTTTATAGAATGTAGATACCCTTAAAAATACTTCTTTCTCATGGAGCCGAGGAGGAGGATCTCTAAATCACTATCACTTTTCTGAATTTATCGCTCTATTTTTTATAAAGATGTTTGATCGGTACAAATGGATGGTGACAGTAAAAGATAAGAACACTGTCACCATATTCTTTTTTTTTTTTTGGGTAAACCCGGGGCAAAAAGCCCATATATTAGAATGAACAAAAATTACAAGAGAACCTGTAAAAAAGGAAAAACCATGGCTAACAGAAAAAGGTCCAAACCATCTAACCTAAATACAAAAGGCAGATGGTGAATATTACAATCCAAAAGACTCAGAAAGGTAAAGACCAATACCCCACAAACATCCAAGCATCAGCAATCAGCATCGAAATCTCGTGGAAGGCTCAGGTTGCCAAAGATCCAGAATAAAGAGACATAGTAGCAACAGAGAGGCCATCACAGAGCCAACCGAAATGAATTCCAGCCCGATTGCCAAAAAGACCATCCATGGCCAGAAATTGGGGAGGTCATGCTCATCATAGTCAGGATGTAATATCGCACCATCTGGATTCAGCATATCAATCCACAGATAATCAAAAACAATCAGAGAGGAACTGGAGCAGCGGGGCAGCCACAACCCCCAAAAAATGATGCCCAGAGGAATATGTATACCACAATTAAACAAAACTGGGGTAAAAAACAGTCCCCAAGAGATATTGTATACCCAAATATCCCACACCAATTTAGAAACAAAAAGAATGCTCCCATATATGGCAATATACCCATAGATGTCCAAACAGCTCATCAAAAAAGCATGCCTTAAATACCCAAAAACCTCCTCAGCAGAGTTTCTTTGTTTTTCCATTTTGAAGTCTTTAATCTAATAGCAGCTGAAATGTTGTTGATGATTTTGACAGAATTCGTATTATCATTAGAGAACCGCCTAGAGTTACGCTCTCTCCAAATATGATATATGGTACAACTAATAATAAGACAGCAAAAGTCCATTTCCTGCATATTGTAAAGTGTCGAGTGAGCGAAAAAGTCAAAAATTTGCAATAAATTGGGCCTCAGTAAGAAGCAATTAAGCTCCGGAAGTAACCTGGTCAATATAGTAAAGGAAAACTCACAACCAAAGAAAAGATGGCTATGATTTTCCGGGAAATTAAGGCAAAGGGAATAGGTCAGAGGCACAGCAATACCACGAGAAACTAAATTGTCAGCCGTTTTTAGCTTCCCAATGACAGCCATCCAAGTGAAGCAAGCGTATTTCAGAGTAAATTTTTTGTGCCAAACCGAAGAGAACCAATCAACTTTAGTGTGTTGAGAGTAAAAGTGCTTAGTGAACTCTTTAAAAACCCAATTCGAAGTACCATTCCAAAGAACCTCAGAAGAGTCCCAGGTTTTACAATCCAAAATAGCCTTAACAGTCTGAGAGTGAAGCTGGGGAGGGAGGGCCCAATTGCCAGAAACAATATAGTCTTTAACCTGATTGCCAGCTAAAATAACACTGTTAGGATCATCAGTAAGATGAAATCCTTTAAGCCAAGGATCCCAGAACATAGAAAAACCGCAGCCCAAGCCAATCTTGAATGAGATGGAATCTTTGATTTTAAGAGCAGTATCATGAATCCTTTTCCAGAATTTAGAGGCAGTTATAGGGGGAGGTTTCCAAGGAGAATGATAAAGAGATTTGTACCATTCACTCAATAGATTTGAAGAGCTATAGAATCTGCCAATGATAGAACATAAAACGCCATGTGATAGAGCATCAACCGAAGGAATGCCAAGCCCCCCAAAGCATTTAGGAAGAGTGACTTTAGACCAAGCAATGAGGTGTAGTTTCTTTTGATGCACATTGCTATGGAAGAGAAATCTGGAGCAGAGTTTGTTAATAGTGGAACAAACAGATTTAGGTAAGATGGAGCCACGGATCCAGTAAGCGATAGTGTTGGTAATAGTGAATTTGAGAAACTGCACCCTTCCTGCAAAAGAAAGAAATTTGATTTTCCAACCATCAAGTAGAGCAGAAAGTCTGCTCAGAAGTGGTTGGAAGTGAGAAATATTGAGTTTTTTTTGGAGAAATTGGCAGACCCAAGTAGATGAGGTGTTCTTTAACTTGGTGGATCCCCAAAAGCTCACTAATTTGATGCAAATCAGTCCCAGGACCAGAAAAAACCATAGAGCTTTTAGAGGCATTTATATGGAGACCAGAAATAGCTCCAAAAGAGTGCAGGGCAGAGTTAAGGACAGCAACATTGGCAAGAGAAGCAGCTCCAAAAACTAGAAGGTCGTCAGCATACATTAAGTGATTAATGTACAAATTCCTGTTATGAATACCTTGGAAAAAGTTGGATGAATTGCAAAGAGAGTGGGAAAGGCCATCCATCACAATGCAGAATAAAAGAGGTGACAAGGGGCAGCCTTGCCGGAGGCCAGCAGAGGAGTTAAAATACCCCTCAAGGGAGCCATTAACACATATTGAAAAATGAACATCCATAATACAGCCTTTTATCCAAGAGACAAAAATATCAGGGAAATCTTTTTGAGAGAGCCTGGATAACAAGAACTCACGCGAGACAGAATCGAATGCCTTCCTGATGTCAAGCTTAGCACAGAACTTCTTTTGAGGACCTTTGAAATCCCTTAGGATTTCAGAGGCCAGAATAATGTAATCCGTGGAGCATCTCTTAGTGATAAAGCCAGATTGGCTTTCATGAATAATCAAAGGCAGAATTAACTTCATTCTATTGGCTAAAACCTTGGCCACGATTTTATAAAAAACATTGCAAAGGGATATCGGCCTGTAATCATTGATATGAGAAGCATGAGAGCATTTTGGAATCAAGGTTATGGCGGTAGCTTTCATGCCAGTAGGCAAAGATCCCGTTTCAAAGAAGTTTTTAACAGCATTATAAATAATCATGCCCAACAGATGCCATGTTTTTCTGTAAAAAGCAAAGGTAAAGCCGTCGGGGCCAGGGGCAGAGGATTCATTTCCTTCAAAAACAGCAGCTCTAACCTCCACAAAGGAGACCGGGTTAATCAACATGGAGAACATATGAGGGGGAATCTTCTTGCCTGGATGAATGAAGGGGGTAACCATGGGAATGGGGGGAGGATTGTAGAGGTTTTTAAAGTGGTTGACAATGGCCCTTGAAACCTCGGAATGAGAAGAAAAACAACCCTCATCAGTGGTAATTTCTTTTATACAATTCTTGTTACTTCTTTGCCTAATCTTAGCAAAAAGAAAACCTAAGTCATCTTCACCTTGAAGAAGCCATG
Source organism: Dendrobium huoshanense (assembly GCA_016618105.1). Classification (NCBI taxonomy): domain Eukaryota; kingdom Viridiplantae; phylum Streptophyta; class Magnoliopsida; order Asparagales; family Orchidaceae; genus Dendrobium; species Dendrobium huoshanense. The sequence continues at coordinate 18,919,697 of CM028348.1, forward strand.
AGGCTTTGGCTCTTTGAGTGGTCCAAGAGGACCAGTGATTTTGGAAGGTAGTAAGGTCTTCATTGATAGATTTAAGGTTGCTGTTGAGGATGGGATCCAAAGGCTGATATTGTAACTCTTGCATACAGGAATGCAGCTTAGCTTTGAGGTCCAGAATAGAGCTAGAAAGGAAATTAGAAGAGGCCCAATTCCTTTTCTTAAGGGTTCTTTTAAGGCAATGCAGACTATGAGAGAAAGATGCCAAAGAACTTCTGGGAGTAGTAACAGAAAAAGCAGAGAAAACGTCATCCCAAAAACCTTCCATATTCGTCCAATAATTTTTGAATTTAAACCTAGCAGATATAGGTTTGTCATGAGAAGAAATAAAGATTATGGGGGAATGATCAGAACCAACAGGGTCAACCACTCTATAGTAAGCCAAGGGCAAGTAATCCAGTAAAGCAGAATTAACAAGAATTCTGTCCAGTTTTATGTGAATCGGAGAGTCCACCCTTTGATTACACCAAGTGTAGAACAGCCCAGTAGAGGATAAATCTTGAACTCCGCATTTAAAAACCATATTTTTAAGCTCCCCCAATCTACTATCCGTTAGGGGAGAACCACCTGCTTTTTCAGTTTCGAACCTGCAACAATTAAAGTCACCGAGCATGATCCACGGCTGATCCAGAGGGGGGATGGAATCCTCCAAATGCTTCCATAAACTGCGACGCTCCATGACATTGTTGCAAGCATAAACAACAGAAAGAAAAATAGGGGGAAAAGATCCCGCAGAGAGAACACCGTGGATTAATTGAGAAGTGGTGAAGATAGGGTGAAAATTGAAGACAGTAGAGTCCCATTTGAGCCAAATTCTGCCAGGTTGGGATTCCGAAAAATTATGGTAGCTACCTTCATTGTCAAACAGTGAATGGGAATTCAGAAACCAGGGGTCCTCAACGGAGGAGAGGGAGATTTTGGCTTCCAGGACACAGAGAAATTTAAGATTTTGAGATTGGATGAGGGATTTACAAAACCGCACCTTGTCCGGATTGTTGAAACCACGGACATTCCAGCTAGCTATATTAGGCAGGGACATTAGGACTTCGTGGCTTTGGCCTTCTTGGCCGACTTTCCTTTAGGAGGTTTGTGGTTGGCAGGAGATTTTCCTTTGTCAGGTATGGATTTCTTATCAGAGGGTTTTGATGTAGAGTAGGTGGAATCGGGAGGGTCTTCTTCCTGGTTGGGAATTAACAAGGAGTCATTTTCGGACACAGAGTCAACTGCCTGAGGAAAATCACCTTCGGCAGACTGGAGGGATGCAAACTTATTAACAAGTGGAATTTTGGGAATGTTAAGAAGGCATATAAAAGGAGGCAGAGCAGAAGAGGAAGAGGCCTCTGTGGGAGAATTAAGATTAGGGATGGGGGAAGCTTTTCAGTGGGAGGATTGGTATCTGTGATTGGCGGAGAGGTGGCTATGGGGTCAGACAAAGGGATAGTGGGAGTAGCCGCAGAATTGGGGGGAGGAGCCCCAATAATGGAAGGCTTAGGGGGAGGTTTAGAAGATGGGGATCTGCGGGTCCTGGAAGCTCTGTGCCTGGAGGAGCTACGGCCACGGAACTTAGGTGGTTGAGGAGGGATAATGTGTTGGGGGTTTGGATTGGTTGGACAAATGGGAAAAGGATGGATTAGAGAACCGCATCCTTCACAGCGGTCAGGCTTCCAATCGTAAATAACGGAAAGAACCATGTCTTCGCCATCAATTTCAATAGGGATTTCTTCATGTAAAATAGATTCCTTTGAAATTAGGACACATACCCGGGCAAATGTTAACCTGGTTCTGTTGGCAGTGAGAGCATCAACCGAAACCGGTATGCCAATGTAGCTGGCTATGCGAGAGATACCCGTTGGCGTCCAGAGAGCAAGCGGGAAATCAACAATCTTAATCCAGAGCGGGATCGGAGCCTCCTCATCACGCTTCGGCTTGAATTTCGGTGACCATCGTTGAAGAATGAACGGTTTCCCAAGGATGAACCAGGGTCCACCCGACAGAATGGTTTCTAGGTCTTCCGAAGTGGAAAACTTCAACAGGAAGAATCCATCTGCCATAGATAACAAGGACATAGAGCCCTTGAGAGGCCACAGCCTCTGCATGGCTTTGAGGAGCCGCTCATAGTACGGTCTAGGACCCAGAGAATATCCGATAAGAGCATTATTCCAAATGTTCTTCCCTTCAGATAGATCGTTCACCTGGAAAGATAACTTCTTCTGGCCAGGAGAGAAGAAGGAAACCGGGAAGGAGTTAGGCTTAGATGTGGGAGCTGAGACATTTTCAGCGTAAGAAGGGCCCGTAGGAGGAAGACCAAGGACAGAGGAGTTGGGAAGAGGCGGAAAGCCTTGAGAGGGAGAAGCCATCTCAAGGAGGAAGGGGAGAATCCCTCCCATGAGGGGAGGGATGAGCGCAAAACGGCGGGAAGAAAAAGCACAGCAAAGCGAAACCCTAGCAGAGCCTCACCCCCTTTGGAGAACCTCCTCAGAGAGTTCTGTTTAAACTATTCTCTGTCACCATATTCCAAAGAGAATATTTTTCTATGCCCCATATAGTAGGGACATGTCAATCTCCAAAGAGTACTCTACCCATACTGAAGAAATGAACAAGAAACAGGAAATGTAAAACAGAGAAGAAGAGAAGCACGGGATTCAAAACTGTGAAAAGCTTTCTATTATTATCTCTTTTATAAAAGTACAAGCTATGAACTATATATAGATTAGACAAAGACACTTGAGCCAACCATGTGGTGACAAGTGTCAAGCTATATAAGAATACAATTTATTTAGCTGTAATATCTCCCCGCAAATGGATGGGTCGTTGCATGACCGTCAATTTGTGCCTAAGATGATGGAACCGCGGAGTAGAGAGCGGTTTGGTGAAGATATCCGCTATTTGATCAACAATACTTATAGGAAGGAGACGAATATTTTGGTGGTGAATATGATCCCGAATGAATTTCTGATCGATCTCGATGTGTTTTGTTCGGGCGTGAAAGACGGGATTATTTGCAAGAGCAATAGCTGAGGTGTTGTCACAATGCATATCAGTGGATTGAGTCGTAGAAAGACCGAATTCTGATAGCAAACGTCTTAGCCAAATAACATCAGAGGCAAGAGAGGCCAAAGAGCGGTACTCTGATTCTGTAGAGGATCGTGAAACTGTATGTTGCTTTTTAACAGTCCAGGATATGAGAGTTTGGCCGAGAAAGGAACAAAATCCAGAAGTTGATTTTCGAGTATGGGGATCACCAGCCCAATCGGCATCTGAAAAAGAAGAAAGAACAAGATTAGATTTTGTAATCGGTATTCCGTAATCGATAGTACCTTTGATGTAGCGAAGTAAGCGTTTCAATAGATAAACGTGCTCGGGAGTTGGATCATGCATATGTTGTGATAATTGATTTATGCTGAATGCAATGTCCAGCCGAGTGAGTGTCAAATACTGAAGAGACCCAGTTAAGCGTCTGTACATGGACGGGTTGGAAAGAATTGGGTATGGCGTTAGTTCAGAGGGTAATTTTGTGACAGTCGGATTGGCAAGAGCTTTACACTCCAGCATTTGTGCTTGTTGAAGAATAGAAGTGGCGTAAAGTTCCTGAGAGAGGAAATATTGATCGGGTGAGCGGTCAATATGAATACCGAGAAAGTCATTTACAGAGCCTAGTTTCTTCATGTCAAAACGGCTGCTCAGGTTATGAATGACCGTGGAAATAGCAGCACTGTCATTACCTGTAATCAATATATCATCAACGTAAATGAGAAGAAAAATTTTAACAGATTTATTCGTAAAGATTAGTAAAGAAGGGTCGGCATTGCTTTGAGTGAACCCGAGTGAGAGAAGATATTGAGTGAACGTGTTATACCATTGTCGAGGAGCCTGTTTTAAGCCATAAATGGCCTTATGAAGCTGACATACGTATTCAGAGTTTGTGTTATCCTCAAATCCTTTTGGTTGCCGCATATACACCGTTTCAGTGAGATTGCCGTGTAGAAAGGCATTGGCGACATCTAACTGCTGCACAGGCCAATTAGAATGAATAACAATAGCAAGAAGAATACGAATAGTAGGTAACTTGGCAACAGGACTGAACATTTCTGTGTAATCGACACCAAACTCTTGGTGATTACCGAGAGCAACCAAGCGAGCCTTGAATTTAGCCACCGTTCCATCAGAGTGATATTTCGTTCGATACGTCCACTTGCAGCCAAGAACGGATGCTGTTGTAGGTGGTGGGACAAGACTCCATGTACCTTGACGTTGTAAAGCTAGGAACTCAGCAGCCATAGCCTTCCTCCATTCAGGCATTTTAGAAGCTGCAGTGTAGCTGGTAGGAGTAGATTGCAGAGATGGGTTGGTGTGAGTGTGAGAGAGATTTAGACGGTTTATGGGTTTGAGAGAACCAGTTTTATTTCGGGTAATCATAGGATGAGGTTTAGGTACAGGTATAGGTGTAGCCGAAGAATGCAAATCATGAGTAGGATCATTTGGTGAGAGTTTAGGAGATGTAGAGGAAACCGTTGAGATTATTGGCATGACAGGAGTAACAGAGATGTTGGGATTAGCATTGGGAGCCGAAACAGGTATGAGAAGAAATTCTGATGGTTGGTTAGCAGAAGCAGCATCAAGATTAGTATTGTTGATAGCAAAAGGAAAAACAGTCTCATGAAAAAGAACATGACGCGAGACAGTGACTCTGTTTGTGATCTTGTTAAGACATTTGTAGCCTTTGTGGCGATCGGAATAATCAAGAAACACAGACAGATTGGCTTTAGGTTGTAATTTGTGTCGAGAATGAGAAGGAGCTAGAGGGTAACAAGCACACCCAAAGACTCTTAAATGATCATAATTGGGAGATTTGTGGTGCATGAGTTCATAAGGGGTGATATTGCTTGTGGTTGTGGTTGGCATTATATTGATGAGATATACCGATGTAAGCACAGCTTCCGTCCAGTATTTGTAGGGCATGGAGGCAGTGGAGAGAAGAGTTCGAGTGGTTTCAATGATGTGACGGTGTTTGCGTTCAGCAACACCGTTCTGTTCGGGAGTATAGGGGCACGAAAGTTGATGATTAATCCCGTGAGAGCTGAGGTAGTTGCTAAGAGTATGGTTAACAAATTCAGTACCGCCATCAGATCGGATCGTTTTGATTTTCTTGGATGTGTAGTTTTCTATGTGCGTTTTAAAACTAATGAAAATATTAGTGACCTCCGATTTGTAACACATCGGGAACACCCAAGTAAAACGCAAAAAATCATCAACGAAAATCAAATAATAGCGGAAACCTTGATTCGATAAAACCGGAGCAGGGCCCCAAACATCAGTATGTATCAATTCAAGAATAGATTTGCAATTATGAAAAGAACTAGGGAAAGCAATTTTATGAGCTTTAGACTCATTACACGCAGTACAAAGAAAAGATTTATTTCCTATGCGTAGATGGCTGTTGGCAGCCGAAATAAGCTGCAGAACCCGATTGTTGGGATGGCCCAACCGGTTATGCCAAGGAGAGACGTTGCTGACAGTAGCCGAAAGAGCTTTATCTGGTGGATGAGAAACAGAGTAAAGACCGTCTTTACAAGGTCCTTGAAGAAGAACCTTTTGCGTCTTCAAATCCTTAAACACAAATCCAATTTGATCAAAAGTTATAGAAATTTGATTATCTTTAGTGAGTTGAGAGATAGAAATCAAGTTATAACGAAATTGAGGAGAATGTAAGATGTGAGATAAAAGTAACTTACGAGATGGGGTCGGTAACAATCCATCACCAGAGTGACTTATGTTCACCGAACGCCCATCGCCAAAGGTAGCCATGTCAGAGCCGTTGTAGGAGTTTGAGACGGACATGTTCTCCATTGAATTTGTTAGGTGAGATGTTGCACCTGAGTCCAAGAACCAGTTGGATGATGATTGATCTGAAGCCGCAAGAAAGGCTTTATTGGATTGATTTTGCTGAGTTGGCGTGTATTGAAGGTTCTGGCGATGCCAGCAACTTTGCGCCTTGTGACCCTTCTTCAAGCATATTTGACAAACCACATTGGCGGCTTCAGTGGTACGTTGTGAGAAATCTGAATTAGAAGGCTGATTTCGGAATTTAGGTCGCCTACCAAGACCTCGAGAGGAGTATAAGGCGAGTTTGGAATCCGATGATGCAAGATCCTTATCGGCATCATTATGAACGTGAATTTCTTCACTTAGAAGAAGAGGGTAGAGATTGTCTAGGCTAAGAAGAGTTGTCATGGTGCGGATTGCCGTTTTGAATGATTGATATGCGCTTGGAAGCCCTTTTAAGATATACAAGATAATATCTTCGTTATCTACCGATGAACCTGCTGCAGCTATTTGATCGACGATCGACTTGATGTCTGTCAAGTATTGCATCATTGTGCGGTTCTTGAGAGCTACATTGTGTAATTCATTTTTCAATTGAATTACTTTCGATCGATTTGTCGACTGGAATCTGGATTCAAGACTGGTCCAGATATCCGCAGTGGTTTCAAGGTTAACGATGTAAGGAAGAACAGGTGCCGAGATCGTCGAACAAAGTGCGGCAGCGAGGTTTTGGTCAGTAAGCGTCCACTGAGTTGAAGGGCAGTCGGGTAGAGTTTTTGGATCAAGAAATTTTTCAAAACCATTGGCCTTGAAAACCTTGGCGATCTGAGCCTTCCACAGTGGATAGTTGTCGGCGGCGAGATGCGTGTGAACGATGTTCTTGAGGTTGGAAACTACGAACTTAAGAGTGGAAGAGATAAGCAGATCTTCTTGTATCGTTGTCGAGCCAGAGCGATCTCCGGACGGGGAGGTGGATGAGATTTCCATGTCCGCGATCTTAGCTTGCCCGCTTTGATACCATGAAGAAATGAACAAGAAACAGGAAATGTAAAACAGAGAAGAAGAGAAGCACGGGATTCAAAACTGTGAAAAGCTTTATATTATTATCTCTTTTATAAAAGTACAAGCTATGAACTATATATAGATTAGACAAAGACACTTGAGCCAACCATGTGGTGACAAGTGTCAAGCTATATAAGAATACAATTTATTTAGCTGTAATACATACAACATGTTACATGCATGAAAATCATTAATCATCCATATGATGATGGATTGCATTTAAAAATACTTTTTTTAATATAATTATAAGAAATCACTCTTATATTTCTTAATTATTTCAGTTTATAAATCAATAGTTTTAGAAAGACATAAATTTTTGTTTAACTTTTGGAACCTAGAATAATTAATGATAAAAAGATTGTTTTATGTACATCTATGATGTTAAGTTTTGTACAACATCAAACACTAGCCAACATGTATATCAAAATTTTAAATTCTTGAAATGATTATGCTCATTCATACATGGCCAAGTCAACATTGCGCACCTCTAAAACAAACATAAATATGATCAAAGTATCATCGAGCATCACCGTCAAATAAATGTGTCAATATTACCTTAGAGATTTTATTTATGACATGCCAAAGTATTTTATTACATATTGAACCTGAAGGAAAGCCTAATTAGCTTGATGGGATTGATAGTTTTATGATGGATTAAATATGTCTGCAAGATTTATAATCATAAGATAGGGATGTCATAAGTTAGGATTTTATAAAATATGAATCTTATAGGTTAATTAACAATTTACTAAGACTTACCCTAAGAGGATTCCAAGATTTGGTTGACAAAACTTTACAATTGTAAAGTTAAATGCCTTAATAATATAATGACAAATATCATAGCATTGTCCTAAGTAGGATATTTAGTACTGTTTAAGCTACAAAATGTGAGTTCTTATATTACATCCAATCATCAGGTCCTTTAGTTAACTCCTCTGTGTGATTGAAATATTTTTTAACGAATATATTCATCTTTATGAAGAATTGTAGAATATGTGCGAGAAAAAATATTTTTATCAGTTCAAATAAATTGTAGTCAAAATATCATTCTAGTCAAAATATCGTCCCAACGAAGCCTGAGCTGGCTCAGCAGTGCGGTTGAGCCTTCAGAAGTGATTTTGCCTGCTTCTTACTTGTTCCAATCACCAGCCAATTACCTCACCTAGAAAAATTAAAATCTAGGTGTTATTCATTAACTAACAAGAAAGAGACATAAAGGTAATGAGCGATAATGCGTGGTTGTCCCAATCACATACTCTCTCTCTCTCTCTCTCTCTCTCTCTCTCTCTCTCTCTCTCTCTCACGTTGCAGATGAACAGCTATAATGTGTAATACTTAAAAATATTTATTTCACCTGTACTAACTATATTGATCAGCCAGAGTGATTTATCTTGGTTGACTTAGGATCTGTTCGGAGAATAAGCTTCAAATTTTCCTATGCTATTTGTGTTATATTTCTATATGAATCAGAAAGCTTGGCTCATGCATGGCTAGGGTTTGTTCTTCATATATGTTAAAATTGTAATACTTGGAGTCTGGGTGGGTTGAGCAATTCAAAAGGGCAATCTTAGACTTCTGAATAATGATCATTGTAATAATAAATATATATGATCATTTAAATATCATGAAAAAAAAAACTTAGAAATTTTTATTGATATGCTCATATGCATGAGCTCTATTTGCATTGCATTCTCGTAGTACCTATGCACACTAATGCAAAATTCAAGGTGGAGAAAAAATATGTATAATCCAACAATTGTACTTGTAGAAAAAATATTCTGACTTGAATTTGGGACCTCCAGAATGCACTAAAGACAACTTAAGAATTACAATATGGCGAAAATCATAGTTATCTAATATATAATATTACAAGTATGCCACCTTAATTTAAACCTTCGTATTATTATTTCATTCAGTAAACTATCATTGATATGTATAATCTAACTCCGCCACAACACCGACATCGGACCTCCTTTCGAATGTCATTGCTAGAACTCCGCCCAAACCCAGCCATAGGACCTCTACCCATTCTTCGCCCCCCTCACCGGCAGACCATTACAAAACCACCCCTCGACCAACCACCACCACACCTCCCCCGGTTGCTGATCACCGGACTTCTGATTGGCCTCCATCCAAACACTGTTGTTGGACCTCCGCTTGACCAGACGCCGCCAAACCTCTACCCGATCGTCACGGCCTTCACCATCCAACCTCCCGTGTCATACAACTATCACCCAACCAACATTTTCAACCTTTCGATAGCCAATCAATTTGGCCTCCCCCGCCATACCACTGTCATACAACCTGTGGTTATTCAACTCTAAGCACCCATACGAACTTCAACTGATTCTCCATACTATTGTAATTTCACTATCTCCAAGTTAAGGGGTAGACCAATCTTTATAATCTACTCATATATAGAGGAATCTCTTGAATTGAGAAAGGCCCCATGATTTATTTTAACCTTTCACATTTTTCTCATAAAAAATCTCTGATGTTTCCAAACTCTTATTTATCTATTTTTATTGGACATATATGCACTGCTAGGATAAGACATTATCCCTCTACAACCATAAATTTTCTTGAACACAACAATCATAATTATGTTTAACCTTTGATGAATAAACTAACTCTAGAACTAGATTTGGACAATCCCAAGAAACTGCCAAGCCTAATTTAGTTTGAGTTGAAATTTAAGCCGAATAGCTCAACATGTTTTAATTTTTTTGGTTTTAGGTAGGGGTGTTAAAATCGGGTATCATGTAAGGTTCGGGTCGAAACCGGGTTCAAACGGGTTGACCCTAACCCCACCTAATTTTGTAAAAGGGTCGAAAGTTCAGACCCAGACTGACCCGTCAGGTTACCGAGTTTACCCGTCCTAACACAGTAACCCGAATTTTACTAGCTAGTTCCAGTCACTACAAGAAAATTAATGATTTGCCACAGGCTTTGCGATGGAAAAATTTTCAACAAAATTGCGGTGGGCGAAAATTTCCATCACTAAATTTGTGATGGAATTGCAGTGAAAAATCCATCACAAATTTGCAATTCCGTCATAAAATTGACACAGATCCGTCACAAATAAGTTTATCTAAATTGATATCCAACTCATTTATTTCATTCTCTGGACCTAGCTTTGTCTCCTTCGTCGATGGCGTTCCTTGCTCGCGAGTTCTCACCAACTAGAGCTCGCTCGCTGTTAAGGTAACTTTCTCTCTTTCGCACGTCTTCCACCAAATCCCCTAAATCTGCTGAACTAAACGTTCATTAAATCTGGAATTTAGGGCAAAAAAGAAGGAAACTGAGGTTTGTTGGATTGGAAGCAACAACTGGAGCTCGCTCGCTGTGAAGGTAACCGTTATTCAAACTTGAGTTATCTAAAGCATGCACTCTTTTTAATAACTTGATCACTCAATTCCACAATCTCACCCCTAGATATATTACTACTAAAATAACACTATTTGTATTTAGTTTTAGATCTACTAAAACCAAAAACTTTAGAATCTAAGGTTGAACTTCATAATTCAAGCGGTTCAATAACTCCTACTCTAGTTTTATTAATAAAAAGAATATCATCAACAAAAAGTATACATCACAATACATTCTCTTGCAAATGTCACATAAGAACATCTATGACTAAAGCAAAAAGACATGGGCCTAAAGTTGCCCCTTGAAGTAAACTAACCGAAATTGAAAAATACTTTATCAAACTATCTTGTGTTTTTCTAAAACTCTCCATAGTAGTTCTCCTAAAAATTTATCATATGCTGGCTCTAATTCAATAAATATCACATATAGATCCTCTTCACTCTCTATGTAATTCTCCATTAAACCTCCAAGCAAACGTATAGCTTCCATAATAGACCTAGCAGCATGAATCTAAACTAATTTTGAGAAATATTAGTGTCATGTAGTTTGCCAATAGGCATTTCTACACTTCTTTTTGAATTTAGTATGCCAATAAATTCATTGATTACCTAGGCATTTCTACACTTCTTTTAGAATATCATCATGAGGTCCTACTACTTTTCCACATTTCATTTTCTTTAAAAGCCACTCCAACTACTACAACATAAAAGAGAGGGAAAACTTAAAATAGGGAGAAAGTAGGATGTCTTGCCCAATGTTTCAAATTTGTAGAGTAATTCAAATACCAATGATGAACTTGTTTGAGCATTATTATGGTTTTGATTTCTATAAATAGTATGTAGTGAGAGTTAGACGGGAGGAAGCATTAATGTCTAGGCACTAATTAGTTGAAGAGTTCGTACAAATTCTATCGCCCGAGCATGACAACGAGCATACATATTCTGATTAGATTTTCGAGTGAGATGGCTTTTGATACATTTGTTGTCATTTGATGTATAAGTTATGTTGAAACTATAACAGTGTTATAATTTTTTTTTATTTTATTAAATATGATTGTTTGTTCATTAATTAGCATAATTTGCATAGCATTATTTGATTATATTTGTTTTGCATAACTATTTTTTATAACTACTTGGATTGTAAATGTTGGAAAGCCCAAATAATGATTGTATGAGCTATTTTTTTATGCTACAAGTTTGTGGCGGATTTGAGAAAATCAAATACAAATGATGATACGACACTTTGGTAACAACGTTTGTAATGGAACTATCTGTCACAAATTGCAGTTGATTATCCATCGCAATTTGTGACAGAATCTGCGGTGAATTACAAAAATCAAACAGCCTTTTTATTCCTTCACAAATATGTAACAAATCCGCAGCAAAATATTTACGACGGATTTTGTCCGTCGCAAATATGTTTGTGATGCTCATTATAACTTCAGAACCATATTCGTTGCAAATTCGCCGCAAAATAAGATTTACTACGAATTTCTCAAATTTTGCGGGGAATTTTGCCCCTGCAAATAACTTGTGAATTTTTCTATAGTAAATCCTCGAGTGAGAACATGTGTTACACACGGGTGGTCGCGCTCACCCTTCGGGTGCAGGGGAGCCAGGGTGTGGTACGAGGCTCACGTTATGAGCGGACGCGTGGAGCGAGAACCGGAGAGGGTGCTGGGGAGCCAGGTACCAGCTAGGCCCTAAAGTTCGATTCGATGCAGGTCCTGCGAGAATGACAGAGCGGTCTTGTGTAGAGCTAACGTCCTAGGGTTTGGTCAGGTGCAAACCCTAGCGTGGGACGGTGGGGCAGCGGGGACTCGCGACTGCGGGAGTTAGGGTCCGCATCGATTTTGGGTGATTCTCGGATTTTCGGTTCAACCCGAATCTGACCCGTTTTTTGAAACGGGTCAGTTTTTTAAACGTGAACCCGACCCGTATGACAAATAAGTTGACCCTAACCTGGATTTTTTTGGCCTGGCTCGAATCAGGTTTTCAAGTCATGTTAAATATTGACACCTCTACATTTAAGTATGATGCATGCTTGATATATGACGTTTTAAGTTACCGCGTACTCTTGATAGAGCATATTATAGAAGAACGCTTAGGCTAAATGTAAAATAGAAATGCTACAACATGAAAAGGATGAGAATGCTGTTCAGCACATAAAGAAATAAAATAAAACGACGCAAGCATGAGAAAACCAATTCAAAATCAAGCAGAATATCAACATTGCTCCACTAACAATTAATATAGGAGCCCCAAGCACTGGATTTATATTGGTTTGACAGTAGTTTATCCTTTTAGAACACATCATACTTAGAATATGGCCTTAACCTACATTAGACCTTCATCATATTCACAGCAAGCAAGGTCAGTTGTCACGTGTCAAGAAGATTTGTAGGAGTATTAACAGACTAGCTCTTTAATCCGATTTTAACAAAGTTTTGGCCCCTACACAAAGTAAATGGTTCTTCACTATACAGTTGTTAATCAGAAGGGTTCTGTTAATTCTAACACAAAATAGTTTTGTAAAAGAGCTAAAAGATCTCCAAACAAAACAATAAATGTCCAATACTGCCTGATGGGAGAAACCAGTAAAAATTTATTGTTGAGAAACTGCTAACGTTTAGTATTAAAGGGGGAAATAATGAAGAGATGCACGACAGATCTATGGTTGAAAACTGATTTCTATTCCTAGAAAATTTAACTTTCTAACTGCAACTTTCTTTATGGTAAATTTAGCAAATATATATTTATTGAACTAACGTAATAAATTTCTCTTACAGGGAGTAAGCTAGTTATAATATTCAAAAGCTTCTGGAAACAGTTAGATTTGAAATTTCTAGTTTTTACAAAGAAATTAAAAACCAGGAGCAACTCGGAGGCTCAAAGCAGGCCCAGTGGTCCAAAAAACTATTCATGGCCAAGATCTGAAGAATTAAAGTCCATAAAATCACTTGTACGTAAAGTAGAATATCATTAAATAAAGAAGTTTCATGGCAGAACATTCCCCACTTTGCTGCACAGACTTTAAAGTTAATGATGGGGACATCAGATCGTCATGGAGAGTTTATCAGAGACGCGGCCGTCGATCTACGGCCACGATCGAGTCTTTATATTTTTGAGTCGTTGATGTATTTTATTTTCATGTAGCTTGTTATTTGCTTATGTGGTATTTATGAGTCGTTGTATTTTTATTTTATTTTATTTCGTTGCTTATGTGTTATCTTTCCCGTTGTACCCCTCTTATGGGAGTTTTCGTATGTGAGCCCAAAGGGCATTTGTGTCTTTTGTTTCGAGTCATGTTGTAGGAGGCTATTTAAAGCCCCATTTTATTCTATTATGGCTAATGAATGAATGATTAATGATGAAAATTTCCTTCTTGCATGAGCATTGAGAGCTATAGAGTTCTAATGGAGAGAGCTTCCTAGGAGAGGAAGAGGATTCGCGCAATACCCACCAACCTAGATAAGTCGGGTTCGTGGCTTCTTTGTTTAACTCGTTTTCTTCTCTCCCTTTTGTTTCTTCTTTCTTTGTCTTTCTTTTACAACCACTTAGCCACCGGATTTCCTCCTTGTTTGAAACCCCATCCTTTTCTCCCTACCCTCACGGCCGAACACCCAACCCGAACCCCCATCCCGCCGGCTCCAACCTTCCCACCGCCGACCGCCCCACTCCCTCTTCTCCTTTCACCTCCATTGCCTATTTGGGATTGAGTATTTTGTGGACAGATTTTGAATTCAAAATTATCTATTTGAAATTTTAAAAAAAAATCTTGCCTAAAATACTAAATCTATTTTAGGAAAGTTTATAATCTAAACTCATTTGAATTTGAAATTTAAATTGGGTAGAATTATTTACTTTCCTAAATCATTAAACCAGATTAAGAAGCCTTTAATACTCCCATTAAATGCTCCAATATTCCTCATACCTCCGGCTTCTACAGGAGGAATTGTGGGAATTTCTTTCCTAAACCTCCTCTAACGTTATTGAGAGCAATTTCAAATCACCACCTAAACCCAGTTAGAAATAATTCAAATTATTTCTTTCTCTTTGGCCGAATATTCCAGGGACTCCAACCTCCATATTTCTTGCCTTTTTCTTTTCACTTCTGCTGTTTTGGAAATAATTTTCCTTGCACCTCTTCATTGCCGCCCAAGCCTTTACCGTGCTCCCTTTTTTCTTTCCAAACTTTCTTCCCTCTCATTAAGCCGTCTCTTGAATTGCCGGCACAAGCTTTCCTCCAAAGAATTCTGTTGTCTCCTTAGAGAAATCTGAGATTTTCTCTCAGATTTTGGGCCAAAAAAAAGTCTAAAAATTTATTCAGATTTTTGGAAGGATTTTGGCTACTTTTCAGCCCACGATGAAGAGAACATCTTAGTTCGTCGACCTTGGATATTCGTCAAGAGTAGTTGCTATCGTGGAGGATCTACACGTCTACTTGAACAAAGGTTTCTTTTCTTTTCACTTGCATCTTATTTCTTCTAAATCTAAATTCTCATTGGATGGTTGCAATCACGAAAGCTCTTTCACTTGCTCTTGCCAAACCTAGTCCTTTGTAGGAATTGAGTGTAATCTTCTATGCATCCTACGTCTCATTGTTAGATTAGGGATTAACTTGAAACTACTATTTTGCATTGCTTTATTTTTCTTGATTATCTTGAATGTTCAAAACTTAGCGCATGTGATCTAGCCTATACAAGATTAACTCCCTCTTTGTTTGATTCGCCGTGGATAATTGCTAGTAATTTTAATCCGAACTTATTCTAATTGACGAGTTGTGCAAAGCCTAAGTGAAACTCATAACATTGCATCTAAGTAGTCCTGCATCAGTTAAGATCTAGCAATTACTGACGGGATGGTTTACACACAACCTGTGCTGAACCGGAAGTAGTTCACCTCACCACGATAAACCAGAAGAGGAGTGAAGGCTATCAAATGCCATTTTATTACACCTTTTGGAAGAGTCAACCACAAAGCCAGTGAGCCCCAAATGCATCATGACCACCAAATTTGAGAATTTTGTTATTTCTTTATAGGTATTTCCGTCACTCAAGCCAGCCTCATCGTCCAATTCATAAATCACAAGCAGACTTAATGAGATTATAAGAGCATCACCAACCAAAAAATCCTATTTTTCACTCCAAAATACAGTGAAACTTAAAAATACCGTGATTCATCTTCAATCGAACTCGATTTAGCGGGCTTCTGCGAAGGTAATCATCTTTCTCCTCTTTGGCGCGTTTCTTCGGCAAAGCTGGTCGAGACAGAAAAATCGCGTAGGTAAACAGTGCAATGCAAATATTGGCGTTGCACTGTTCACCCGCAAGCAAATAGCGGAAGATTTGACGTTCGGCTGGAGCGACCGACCGGCGCCATAGACATATTTGGCATTCGGTTGGAGATGCCCTGAGCTACATACTGCAAAAACTTTAGGTAAAATGAACAGTTGGTGTAAAGAATTTAATGCCAGCATGCTACGAATGGTTGGCGAGAGAGATTCAAGGTATAAAATAATTTGGACAGCAGGAAGTAATGCATAACAGTTCGGTAAGGAGAATTTATCGCATGATGGACCTTAGTAAAGGCTGGTAAGGAGAATTAAAAAGAAAAAAAAATGCATTTGCCCTAATAAAGTACTGATGACTTTTCTATTTCCTAAATGCTTAAAAAAAATCATTTGAACAACCATTCTACGTTGTTTTATAACATCATTTCCTTTCATAATCAAGAAGCCATAGCAAATAAAATAATAAAAAATAAAAAATATGCAAGAAAAGTTACCAAGGTTCTTGATCGATATAGTTGGTAAGGGTGTACCTATTGCAAGTGGCTCCCGCCAATATGAGTTATTGGGGATGTTGATGTACGCATTCTTATCTGCATGGCAAAGATGTTAAAACCCTAAACTTGAAAAAAAAAAAAAAGTGGAAGTAAAGTGATGGAAACAAAGCAGCTTTGTATTCTGCAGCCATAAAATGAACAGAAAAAGAAGAGTAAAAAACCTTTTCCTCAAAACTGACATGATTCATATATACAATGATGATTTTGATAATGACCTTAAACCATCTAATGGTCCAGCCGATGTAGCTCTTCATTTGAATAGATTGCCAAAAACTGCATTTCAAAAGCTGGATCCAGGTGAAAAACACGAGGCTAGTGATGATGATTAATAAAATGGCACTGATTACCTTTATTTTGTGATTTCTAAGATGAAGGCCCGGATACTCATCAGGGAATGCTGAAACATGTCAATACCATGGTTATTTCTTCTTTTATTTTTATCATAATTTGCTTCGATGACAAAAGAGAAGATACGTGAAAAGTAATTGAAAGATAGAACCATTGCTCGTCTTGTTGCTTGCCAGAAGTTTTATGGCCATAGAGAGATAGAGAGTTAAACATATTAATTTTTTTACGAAAATCAAACATCTACATAGATAAGAGAGTTAGAAACATGTTGCTTGGCCCAATTAAAATTATTCCAGTAGTATTTATCATAGATTGCAAATGATGCATTTTCCCAAAATTGGAAATATGTAGATAAACACATAGACATAAGTTTTACAAAACGAATTTCATGGTGGAAATTGAAGAAGCCTAGTGTCATATGAGTTGTCTTCAAAAGATCATTTCTTGTATATTTGATCATATTTTGAGGAAGGGAGACTAGAGACCAAAAAATCAAGTATAAATCACAGTATTGATGCTAGGAGTCAAAGTTGATGTCAGTAGTGTTCATTGATTTCACATGCATTGACATTGTCAATGAAGTTTTCGGGTGCAGGTGTAGTGAGATGATAATGGTTAAAGGACTATAGGTCAGGGATGGTAGTCAGCCCACAATGATCAAAAGATTGTAGGTGGACAACATTAGTCAAAAGACCACAAGTCAATGAATGTGATTAGAAGATAGTAACCAAGTGATCAAAGTCGGAGGAGCATAGTTGGATGATGGTGATCAAAAAATCACAATCAGACAACAGTATTCAAAAGATCGTAGTTGGCCGACTGTGGTTCCAGGATCATAGTCATGCAATAGTGGTCTGCGGTTTGTAGTCGCTTCACAATTGTCTAAGGATCGTATTCATGCGATGATGGTCCGAGGAGAGTGGTTGGATGATGATGTTTGAAGGGTCATAGTCAGTCAATGAAGTTAAGAATTATTGAGGTTGGTAGATGGTGTTTGGGAGGACCATTGTCGGATGATGATGGTCAAAAGGAACGTAGATGAACCATGGTTGTCGAGGGATGGAGTACAACGAAAGTGGTCAAGGGATTATAGTTAGGTAATAATAATCGGTGGATAGAAGCAAGGTGGCGATGGTTGAAAGATCATAGTCAGATGATGGTCACAGTCAGGCGATAGTGGTCAAAAAATTATAAATAAATGAAGGTAACATGGATGACAATGGTTAAAGGATCGAGTCTACGCAACATTGGTCAGAGGATCGTAGTCGAGCGACATTGTTATAAGGACCATAGTTGGGTGATAAAGGTTGGAGGACCATATTCGGGGGACAAATGTTGGAGTACCGTATTCGGCCATCTGTGGTTTGAGGATCATAACATGCCATAGTTGTTGGAGGACTACAGTCGAAGCATGATTGACGATGGCAGTTAGACGATGGTTTGACATCAGTGATTGAGCAACAGTCCGATTTTGTGATGATTAGATATTGGTCCAATAATGTTACTCAAGTAGATCTCTTTAAAATTCTTAGTCTTTTAACTCTAGTGTATGTGTAGTGAGATGATAATGGCTAGGGAATTAATGGTTGAAAGATTGTAGTCGAACAAAGTTCGTCAAAAGATTGTATGTCAAAGATTGTGGTTAGAAGATAGTAATCAAGTAACATAGGTCAGAGAGATATACTTGGGTGATGGTGATTGGCAGATCATAATCAATCAATAGTATTAAAAGATCATAGTTGGCTAGCGTGGTTCAAGGATGGTAGTCATGTGATAGTGGTCCGATGATTATAGCCGCATGACGGTAGTCTGATGATCTTAGTCATGTGACATTGATCCAATGAGAGTAGTTGAATGGCGGTGTTAGAATGCCCATAGTTGGACAATGAAGGTAGAAAGGATCGTGGTTGGGCGATGATGTTCAGAGGGGCTATTTTCGGATGATGGTGGTTGGAAGGATTATAGTCGAATTATGATTATCGAGGAAACATAATAAAGCTACCGTGGTCGAGGGGTAGTAATCAACTGACAATGATCAAGAGATTATAATAAGGTAATGATGGTCGAAGAATCATAGTCGGATGATAGTGACCGAAAGATTATAGTTAGATAATGGTGGCCAGAATATTATATACAAATGATGGTAGTCGAAGGATTGTGGTTGAGCAACATTGTTCAGAGGATCATAGTGGAGCGATATTGGTAGAATAACCATAGTCAAGTAATGAATATTGGAGGAAAATATTTGGGGACACAAATCGAAGTACGCCAGTCAGCCATATATGGTCAGAGGATCACAATAAGCCATAGTTGTTAAAGGGCTGAAGTTGGATGACGACAGTAAAAGGATAATTGACAGCAGTAGTTAGACAATAGTTTAACACCAGAGTTGAGCTGTAATATTTGCAATTCAAATATGCATCCAGATGCATGCCAGATCAAGGCAATTTTTTAGGTCATATCATGTCAAGATTGCAAGAGCTCATATCCCTTGATCTCATATTTTCTAGAAGACAGCTCCAAAGTATTAGCTTTCTTGCATTAAACCCTATCTTAGTCTCATATTTTCTAATGGCATAACAAAACCAACATGACCATAAAAGTTTACGACCTATTCACATGTAAATGGGAAGAATCTCATATGTAGCATGAATCTGGCATATGTTTCTCATGAGCAGGCTCAAGTTTGATAACTTTTTAACATATACAAATTCAGAAGTCAATGGAGAATACAGTTCTTCTCCATTTATGGACTTATCACCAATTGTTGAGTAAATGAAATAAGTTTGAACTATACTTTTTTTTATGCAAATTAAACACATCTTTCTTCACCAAAATTTAAAAAGGACAAATGTTCACTAACCATAACTCATCTGTTCAGCTCTATTTGAGCACAACCTGGTTGCTTCGAAATGTTGCAACCTATCATCCCAGTTCTTAAATGCTCAACTCCATGCCATCTGCCCGCTTCTGCATAAATGTTTGACATCAGAACATAGTCTGCATCATCTGGTTTTTCCAATTTCCCAATCTCTCTAAATGCACTCTCTGCCAATTCAACATTTCCATGTACCTTACAAGCAGCTATTACTATTTTCCATAACACTGCGTTAGCCCTGAATGGCATATCTTTGATCAACTGACAGGCATCTTCAAGCAGACCACGTCTACATAAAATATCAACCATGCAACCATAGTGCTTTATGTCAGGAATTATGTCATATTTCTTAGTCATTTTATGGAACAAAACTCTCCCTTCTTCTACCAATCCCTTGTGGCTACAAGCAAGCAAAGACCCGAGAAACGTTATCCGGTTGGGCTTAACGGCAGCCTCCTCAAGAGAAGAAAACAAATCCAAAGCCTCTTCGGAGCGACCGTGAATGGCCAAAGCTACAATCATTGAATTCCAGCAAGTTACATGTTTCACATCCATTCTGTCAAACACCTCCTGAGCAAGTTTCAAGTTACCGCATTTGGCATACATGTCGAGCAAAGCATTTCCCACAAAACCTTCAATCTCAATTCCCTTTTCCATCAAAAAACCATGTATCTCCCGCCCCATTTCGAATGCACCTATCTCAGCACAAGCCCCAAGTACCGAAACAATCGTCAACTGAGTTGGTACTACCTCGGCTGCCACCATACTCCTAAAAACTTCCAATGCACTGTTATAGTTCTTCACACGTACAAAACCAGCAATCAATGAGTTCCACGATACCGCATCTCTCAGTGGCATTTCTTCAAAAACCATTCTTGCTGCCTCAACATTCCCCAACCTAGCATGCCTCGCTATAATACTATTCCACAAAGACACATTTTTCTCAGGCATTTTCTTGAGAAGCTGGTTAGCTGAATCCGATTCTCCAATCCGGTCATAAGCCACAAACATGGTATTCCACGAGATAGCATCCTTAACAGGCATTTTATCGAACACCAACCGGGCATATTCAATCCACCCACACCGGGAATACATATAAATCAAAGCATTCTGCACAAAGCCGTCAGAGTCGAGGCCAAGATGAAGCGCTCGGCAGTGGACTTCTGAGCCCTTTAGTGCAAAAGTTAGGGCAGGGCCATCAGCGAGCACTGCAACAGCGCGGCCAAGGGCCTTAAGGACGAAGGGGAAGGTGAAATTGTCAATGGGAACGCTTCCGGAGCGGCACATCGTGTTGTATATGAGGAGAGTTTCAGTTGGGAAAATGGAGGCGGAGTAGGCCCGGAGAATTACGTTGTGGGCGAAGGTGGATTCGAGTAGATAGGAAGAAGAATTGAAGATGGATCGGGCATAAACGAGACTGCCCCAAGGGGAGAAGGAGGAAAGGGAAAGGAGCTTGAAGAGGAGAGAAGGCAGTCGAGCTGCGACGTTGGATTTGGCGAGGAATGCTTGGCTTTGCTTGAGCTCGCGCATAGACGAGGCATTCCGGAGCAGGAAGGCGACGCGCTCCTCGGAAGAGTGCATGACGAGCGTAACGAGATGAATGGAGTGCTTGGATATAAACAATTAATGATAGTATAATTTAACCATAAAACGATGGTCTTGCTGGCCTGAGAGAGTGCTAGTGTTGATGTATGACTTTGTTGCTGAAGGTTGTTTATTGGTGTCAAGGGAAATTATAATATTAGTATTAGTGTTAATGATATTAAGGCTTCATTTTGGAGGTCTTTCTTGTTGAAACTTGCAAACAGATAAAGAAACGCAGAGGCGAAGGAAAACAGAGTCGAAGCTTCAAAGTATTCTATTAGAATGGATATCACGTTACATAAGCTGTGTTTATATATATATATATAAAAGAATAATCTAATATTAAAGTTCTTATAAAGCCCTCAGGTGGTTATGCATTTATGCTCCATGTGTAGTTATCGGTGGAGAGGTCGTTCAGCAGTTGTTACAGTTGTAGTGTTTGACATAGTCGTATGGAATGATTTGATGTAGTGGGAATTGCTAGTGTAGAATATACTAGAATCTGCACTCGCGAGTCGTGACCATCTGCAATCAATAGCTAGCCATACTCGCAACTGTGTAAGCTTTGCACACCCTCCTGCCTCCCGCATTTGCGTCTGCATCTAGACTCGCGTAGGCACCACGCTTGTGCCTGCGCTCTCGTTAGCACCCGGACCCGCACCAGCTCTTGCGACAGGACTCGCCCAGAGACCCCATCCTCCCGCACTTGCAGGCCGTGCTTGTTCTCACGTGCACACCCCTTCCTGCTTATGTCCGTGCCCGAACATCAGCTGTATTCCAAGTTAGCTGGTCGGGTTGAGTTAAATCAGTAACCCGGTGGATCTGGTCCGGGATAGAAATTTTTATATGTTAGCAAAATTGGGTCGGATTCGGGTCAGTTTAATTGGACTATGGTTAATTACAAGTTCGACATGAACCTAACCTGAATAGCCATTTTGATACCCCAAATTTTTAGTTAACATCATGTTCTTAAAAGTCGTGCAAGCGGCCATGGTGCAGCAGTGCAGCCCACCCAAAGTTTATGAATTAGAGCTTAACCATCGGACGTGTGGCTGTAGATACAATCTTGTACATCCCGTTGCTGCAAGGTCCTTCAAGGATGATTTGATCTGTTTTCGGGTCCTTAAACACAAAGCCTTTTTCGTCAAAAGTTATGGAGATATGATTATCTTTAACCAAATTTGAAATTTATAGTAAATTATAGGAGAGGGAGGGAATATGTAAGAGTTTAGATAGAATCAGCTTACTGGTAGGGGTAGGAAGAATACCCGATCCCGTATGAGCAATCGGGACGGTCCTTCCATCCCCAAGAGTGACCGACTCGCTGCCCGTGTAGTTGTTGTAGAACTCCAGGTTGTCGGCATTGTTGGTCATGTGAGAAGATGCGCCGGAGTCAATGAACCAATCCGAGGAAGTCGTGTTGTCATTATGAGCAGTAAGAGCGCTTTGGTTCTTGGCCGGAGGTAGACTGGGTGTGTAATTTGTATTAAGACGATGCCAACATGGTTCAGCACTGTGGCCTTTCTTCTTGCAAATTTGGCAGACAACCGCAGCATTGGCGGATTGAGCAGGTGCCTGTGACGACGGATACTGAGGACGTCCGCGTCCACGTTTGCCTCGACCACGAACCGAGTACAGAGCAGCTTGGTTGTCCGGCATTTTGGGAAATTTCAACGCCGTCGTTTTCATATGAATTTCTTCGCTCATGAGGAGAGCGTATAGTTGGTCGAGAGACAGAGATCCTTGCATTGTGCGGATCGTGGTGGTGAACAATTGGTATGACGGGGGCAGGCCATTTAAGATGAAGATGATCACATCTTCTGGATCTATAGACGATCCGGCGGAGGCAATTTGATCGACGATTTTCTTGATCTCAGTAAGGTACTGAGTCATAGACATCATTTGCATCGAGATGTTATGGAGCTCGTGTTTGAGTTGAATTACCTTGGAGCGATTAGAAGATTGAAACCGGGTGTGTAAGGTTTCCCAGATTGCCTGAGTTGAATCAAGATTGATCACATATGGAAGCACAGACGGTGATATGGTCGAGCACATGGCTGTTGCCAGATTTTGATCTGTGATTAGCCAAGATCGCGCATCCTGATTTGGATCAACATTCTCGGATGTAGATTTTGGATCAAGAAATGACTCAAATCCGTTGGCTCGGAAGAGTTTGGCTATTTGAGAGCTCCATATGGGAAAGTTATCCAGTGTGAGGGCGTGGGGCACCAAGAACTTGAGGTTAGAGATGACGAATTTCAATGAGGAGGAGATGACCGGAGGAGGTCCGGTGGGAGCAGACGAAGCAGTTCCGATTGACGAGGAATCAGGCGCTTGATTCGCCATAGACAAGGTCCTCACAATCGACTGACTCTAGATACCATGTAGAAACTTACCATAGAAAAGCCGGGAAGAAGATGAACAGTAATTCCAGATAAAGAACTAATAAAGAATATTTTATTATTACTTTTCTGCTCTTTACAGCCGGCCTATGTCTCTATTTATAATAGACAAGGAATAGATAGGTACACATGTCAGCATCTTATTGATCACAAGAACAAGAGATGGAGATTTATATTAGAGGTTCTTAACAAAATATGGATTATATGAGCTTAATTTCCTTTTAAAATAAGTGTTTATTTTAAATTATGTCACTTTTTATTTTTGTATATATCACCAACAAACTCAAAAAATTATTTCAGAGTGGGTCATATAAAATTTTGAACTGACTCGAAAAAGATTTTGAGCTGTAAATATAGCTTGAAACTCGACTCAAATACACTCGAGTTGGGTTTGATAATCAAATAACATCCATCAAAATCCTTACGGCCAATTCAAGTTCGTTTAATACCTTAGGAAAATTTTTAGGGCTTTCTTCTTTTATTTATTTATTTATTTATTTTCATTTAAGAAAGAGAATAATAATAAAAAAAGATTTTTCTAAATTAGTAAAAATAAACTAATTGATTCATAAATACTAAAAATACAACTTTGAGGTGTTCTTGATATTTTTAAAATAAAAAGTATCAATCAAACTTGATACGTGACCAAATATTGTCGGACACGAATCTGAAGGCATATCAAATTTATAAACTTTTAAAATAAAATCAGGGGCCATCCAAACTGTGATTTCATCAAACTTGTAGTCAAGTTGAATGTCTCGAAGAGACGAACCCAACGACACCAAAAGCGGCCCAATCTGAGCCGAAATCGATCCAAATTGTGGGCCATAAGCACATTAGAAAGGTTCAAAACCTAAATTTTATGACCAAATGATATTCAAATATGGCATTCTTATAATCTAATCGAGCGTCTCAGCGAGATGAATCCATCGAGCCAAAGATCACTAAATTCCGACATCACTAAGACACTTAAACACTTGAAAAATACTCTATGATCGAGAAATCAATACGGGTCATCCGATGGAGCACTCCGAATCTGTCATAGTTCTACTCTATATTTACAAGGTGTGACACTCATGAAAATCTATAAATAGTCACACACCTCTATATGTGGGGGGACTTTTTGGCTACAAATTGGAGAGAACTCTGTGGCTTCAAAAGTTCTAGCACCATCATTGGTGAACCTCAATCGACCGTCGCCGGACCATTGCCTATATCGCTAAACTTCTACCCAACTATCTTCTGACAACTGCCCGTCCGCCTATCGCCGTCAGACTTCCCCTCGACCATCATTGGATTACAACTCAGCCGTTGACCGCCACCAGAGGTGTCAATTTTTGATTCGACTCGAAACCCGACCCGGACCTGACCTGGAAAAATTGGGGTTCGAGTTGACCTGTTTGTGAAATCGGCTGTGTTCAGGTTCAACATTTCAACCTGTTTCAAGAATTGGGTCAAGTTCGTGTAGACCCGAAAACCCAAAAAAAGACCTGGAAATGACCAAGAATGTTGAAGGATTGGGTCAGGTTTGTGTAAACTCAAAAAAGACCTGGAAATGACCCAGAATTGGGTCACGTTCGTGTAAACCCAAAAAAGACCTGAAAATGACCTCAGTGACCTCTCGTCAATGTCTTAGTTGGGTTCTTCTTACCACTTTCGCCCACCGACTACTGTCCCTGTGACTTCCGCCACTTGCCGACTATGATCCCTCGGACCACCATCGCTCGTGGACTATGATCCTTGAAACCTCCGCCACCTACCATCTACGGTCTTTCAGACCATCTTTGCCCATCGACTACGGTCCTTTCGACAGCTATCACCCACTGAATATGATTCATCCAACCATAGTTGTCGGCCGACGATAGTCCCTCTGACCGTCGTCACCCGCCGATTAAGATCCCTCCGATCAAAGTCGCTCGTTGATTACCATCCTTTCGACCACCATCGCTCGTCAACCATGGTCCTTCTGACCTTTCATTGCTTGCTGACAATAGTTCCTCTTACCACCGTCGTCAGACTACGGTCTTGCTAGCCCATTGAACAAACCCACACTCTCTTAAGAACAACTATTATATCATTATATTATTCAAACTCCCTCTATCTAATGTGCTCTATATGACATATATATTTACTACATCAAGCCAAGCTCTTTTTGTCCACAATCTTTCAGTCCGCAACAAAACTAAAACCAATTCCAAACTACTCTCATCATTTCCTTCGAGGAAAGAAAGCTAGGCAAAACGCGAAGATGTGATGCTGAGGGAGAGGGAACATGGAAGAAATGCTACGTGGCTGCACAAAATAAGCAAAGCATTACATTCCAGTCGAAGGCGTATTAGAGGGGCCATGGTGGTGAACTAGCAGCTAGAAGTGAAAGGCAGCTTTGAGTTTCTCCATTGCCACTCTGCTGCCTCCTCAAAATCAAAGCGGCTGTTCAATGGAGAATATGCCCTCAACATCCTCCCTAGCAAACACAGCAACCCCTTGAGCAAGTCAGGTCCTTCCTTCGCAAGATCACCACTGAAAGTCTACACATCCCGATGCCGGTAGGAGAGGGTCGTGCTGAGCAAAAAGAGCGCAGGAGAACAACAAGCCCTTATAAACTAGTTCACATTAAGAAGCCTGCTAATCACGAAGCCATGGGCCTTGTGGGCTTCTTTACAGACATTACCAGCTTACTCAACTTCGGCCATCTATGCATTATCTCGTGGGCGCAATGGCAAGCCTTCTGCATGCTTGCATGGATGCTTAATTTTTGACCCAAAACAAATTCACATTCAAAATTCTATTCTTTTTTACTTTATGAATCAACAAAGAGTAAAATGCGCGTGAAAGCTAGTGTCATCTTTAATACAAGTCATGAGCAGAAGAAAAAAAGAAGAGTTTTAGTGTAGATTTATTTAGGGTGTAGAAGAAATATTGATTTTACAGACTTGATCAGCAAACCTTAAGCATAATATTAAAGTTCCATATCATGTAAAGATATATGATGTTGGCTAACAATCTTTAGGATGATACTCTTCTTTTCTATCTAAAGTAGCATATAAATATAATAGGGGTGTCAATATTTGACACGACACGAAAAACCGACCACGCCCGCCCCGCGCGAACCTGCCCCTCGCGCACCAGCCTTCCCAGGTCGGGTTGGGTCAACCCGGCAAGCCGCCGGGTCAGGTTCGGGTTCGCATTTCCGACCCGTTTACCTATCCGGGTCGGGTTAGGGTCGACCCGTTTGAACCCGTGTCAGTTCCGGATCCGACCCGAACCCGATCTGTGACCCGAAATTGACACCCATGCATATAAGCATATGTGTTGATGAATCATTGCTATTTTAATATTATGATTTTTTTTAATGATATAAGCATTAAATCGTAATATGTGTTTTGCATTTGTGACCCAAATAAATAACTTTCTCAGCTAATTGATATGCCACATACATTTTCTTGAATATTTTGATCTTCCTATGAGGGACGGATTTAGCCTTAAGTTTCAGGGGACAAACTTATAAGTAAAATTGTAGAGTTTTTTTTTTTCATAAATATATTTACAATCATAATTTGTTTTGAGGGTGCTGCCTCTCGACCCCAATTTGTTCATCATTGTTCGCTTCGTAGATATGTTGAGAGTCCAAGGGAGCAGCACCCCTTGGGGGTGTTCGACCTGACAAGGATTCTCTTTTTAATTTCTCTTTATATTTGGCTCATCATTCCCTAGCAATAACATCTCTACACATTGTATTTAATTATGCTGGGGCAATTGCCTAAAGACCATAGTATTTTTAAACTTTTAGGAGGGGCAATTGCTTAAAAATCTTTGTAATAGAGAATTAAAAATACATTGAGGGGGATAAATTACATAAAGAATTATATAATAAAATTTTTTTTAGGTGGATCTGCATATGCTTCTTACAAAGAAAATTAGATAAATAATCATATCTTTTTCAACTGTGAGGATGGGAGGATTCCTATATCTCCTATTATATTGTGGATTTATCAATTTGGCCAAGCCCCCTAATTTGTTTCCTTTCCAAAATTTTCACATAAAAAACTTGCAATCCCTTATAAGTTTTATCTTTACGTGTTGATCATGAAATTTTTATCTCTTTAGACTTCTATATATGTATTAACAATATCAGATTCAATTAAGATCTTAGTTTACTTGAATTCTTTTACTATATTAAATATTGATAACGTTGGGTTGAAGATTGAGAGACTCGAGATACATGAACAGATAATGACTAGAGTTGTGTTGTTGTCCTAGTTCTCTAGTAAAAGTAAGTTATGTGAGCAAAATCTATATATGATCCCTTTAAAATGTTGTAATTTGTATATCAAATATTAAAAAAAAAAACTAAATCATTAATTAATTTTGAAAACTGATATTTTTAATCTAAAAATAGTCAAATAGGTTGTTAGTACACTTTCATTTTCCTTTCACTTTCAATCCAATCATGATTCCATTATAAAATATTAATAAAGCATTTTTTTCAATTTTCTTTGCTTTAAATCCAACAAAAAGTAAGGCTTCATTTGGGATAACTTCCATTATTTAAATTTTTGTACTTAAAATTACTTTAAAAAGCAACAAGAAATGTGTTCCAAATAGAGCCTAATATTAATAAAGGAGAAAAATTTAGGCCAAGATATTCAATTCGAATTAAATTACAATCATAACAAGTTTTGTATATGTTGAACTTTTTTTGTATATGTTGAATTTATTTCTAGATGAATGCAAAATATAAATAAAAAAATTAATTAATATTTATGTTATATTAATAAATTCTATGAACATAAAATCAATGCTGATAAAAGTAAAAATTATCTTGACAACATATGTTAAAAACTTTTACTTATAACCTCTTCAACTTTTACTTATTTTTAACATGTAGTCAAGGTAATTATTACTTTTATCAGCATTGATTTTATATTCATATAATTTATTAATATTAAGTAAATATTTTCAACAACATTTTCTTAATATACAGTCATATCTTTTGATGAAATATGATTTTACTAAAAGTTGCAATCCACTTTTTATAAAAGATACTAAATCTAAGCGTTCATTTTTAATCACAAAACCTTACCTCATATTATCTGTAATTAAAAATTATAAATTTGCAATTAAAATTTTGTATAATTCTACATTAAAATAATTTGACAAAAAGACACTTAACCCATATTTTTCTTAAAAAAAAAAACTTAATAATTTGAATTTTCTAATATATATATATAATTAGTGGAAGAATTTTTTTTACTCTCAAGTCTCAATCAATGAAAAATTTATAATATCAAATTCAACTGAGCCCCATGAGCAATCCTAATTTTGTCTAACATTTAATTTAAAAAGCCGTCATATTAAATTTTTTGTATTTTAAATCATATGGAATCCAACTGGCTCAAATTAATAGCCACCCTAACAAGTGGAAACAAAATCTCCTTATAATAATAATAATAATAAATAATTATTCTTGTCTACTACACTTTTTAGCAATACCACCTAATCAACATAATGCTGTTGTTGTCAATTATCTAAAATAATGATTGCATTTTGTAGCTAACTGCCCCATCTTTAATAAACTACTATTATATTTTTAAAATCTAAGTTTTTTAGTTACAAGCAACCATAGACAACCAAAGACTCAAAGAGGATCCACTCATTATTATTTTGGTAAACAATCAAGCAATAGTTACCTAAATAATCTAATAGCATGTAAAAACGTTTTAAATGGCGAGTGCGTCGGACCCATCTTCCTGTCCGATATGATGGATGACTAATTTTTATATTACAAATCTCAATGATCATTACATTCAAATGTCAAATCAACTTTTTTTTAATTACAGAAAAGACCGCTGGAGAGGGGGCTACGTAGCCTTTGCAAAAATGTCTCTCAGACAATTCCAAAATTAGCCAAATGCCACTCAATAGGTTAGGCTCCTTTTGGCACATTCGGTCCATATTTGATTGCGTGCAATTAAGAAAAAAGATCTGTTTAATACTATCCTGGGATGGAAGGAGAGAGTTGGCGCGTGCAGGAGAAGATTTTGTGGTTTTCTTTATTTGGGCTGGCAAACCTGACCAAATATTGGGTTTATTTCTAAAATTCAGCCATGCTTGTTGATTAATTCCCGTAAGCAAAGGACTTGTAGTTGGCACGTCAACGTTGGCGGGACCCCAGGGGTCGATGGGTTGGCTCATGACAGGCTAATGCTAATGCTACACATAGCTTAATTCATATAGAATCTAAGAAAAATTGTGATGCAACAGCATACTATTTTTATTTTAAGTTAGAGAGTTTGTGTAACTTATCTTGATGTATTAGTTGAAAGTTTTGGCTATCGATTAAAAGATTTTTGATTCGAAGCTTTCGTACATATTGTGTGTATAAATTTATCTTAATTAGTCCTAATGTGGCAAAAAAAAAGTTTGAACGTTTAGTTTTTATTTTATGAAATATATACTACGGGTGTTAAAATGGGTGAAGAGATTTTTCTTAATTAGGGTTTGAAAACAAGGCCCTGGAAGTTGTATAATATTTAAGAGCTATTTCATTGAAATAAATTTTTAATGTATTCTTATTATTTTGATATATTAATTAAAATTTTAATATTTTACATTATAATAAAGAAATTAGAGATAAACAAGATACAACACAAACATGAGATATATCTGGTATTGAAAATATATGATATAAATAAGTATTAGATATGACATTATAATGTAATATTAAAAAGTTATATTCTAAATTAGATTTATAAATTTATTTGTTTATTTTAATATATTAAAAGCTTTTAAACACCATTAATTTGATTGAAGAAAAACTAGTTAGTTGATATTATAGATTGTTAATTAGAAGTAGAAAGAATTACTTAATTTACTAAATAATATAAAAATTTTATAGAACAAATCTTATGAAAATAGAGAAAAATAAAAAATTGTGTTAAGTAGCAATCAAGTTATTGATGTAATAAATTTTCAACCAAAAAAGATATCTTAAATTATTTATTTATTTTTATTTAAATTAGAAACATAAATGATATTCCGGCAGGCTCTATCAAGCTAGTTCATGTACTTGATATGACATGCATATCATTAAGAAATAACAGGTAGCTAGAAGATAGGCATCACTATTTCCCCAAAAAAAAAAAAAGATAGGCATCACTTGAGTAAATTTATATAAAATTCCTAATAAATTTTTATGTAGTAAGTATTTTTTTTTCACTATGAGGATTAATAATTTTTTTTGTTGTGCACATGCATTAATGAGATTTTTTATGCTCATGCTTGATTAATGACACTTATGTAAATGTGAGGACCAATGTTAATACAATAAAATTGATTATAAGATGCAACTAAATATAAATGTATAGATAGGTCCCATTTTCGCTAGCTCTGTAAGGAGTCTTCTAGTCCAAGGAACTTTGTGCTAGTACCATACTGAGATTGAAACTTTTTACAAGTCCTAATGAGAAACTATTTGGTTAACAAACACTCAAAGGTTAGTTGAGGAGTTTATTTTTTCGTTGATATTCTCAATTAAAGAGCAATTTTGTGAGTTCAAAGAGAAGGTTCACCATTTTAATACTAAGGACTGAGTTTGAAGATGATCCCATTGTGGCTAGCTCATGTGGCTCATTTTTCATTTGATGATAATTATGTTGTGTACTTTCATATAATAATCTTCATAATAATTTATTTTACTTTGATCATTTAATTGAAACCATGAAGATGAAGATTGTTTTTAGAGTTGACAAAATTATAGAAAGCTAAGACAAAGTGTCGATAAGAGCCAACAACTAAAGATTAAGTTGAAGATTTCTTTTAATAACCATTATTTGGCTAATTAATACTCTCACGAGTTAGCGAGTTCTTTGAAAAAATAATATCAATTGACGAGCAGCTCCTTTCTAGAGCAACATCAACAACTTAATATTGACAAACAAATTAGAGCCATTTTTTTTTTGGTGACATATTCAAAATTTAAATCTAATTGAGTCAACATTTTGAATAACATCAAAATATATGAGTTGTAATATGTTGACAATTCAAATCATTTCTCAATTAAAATCTTTGTGAATCTCATTCAATTTTGTAGCATGATTCAATTAACTTCATTCAAATAAATTAACGAATATTATGTATAAGCTTGCTAATAAATATAATACACCAAACTTAGATATCCTTACAAAGTTAAAACTGCAAGGAGTGAGAGGTCAAAAACTAGGAACAGAAAGACACCAAAATCACAAAAATAGAAAAATAAGAATAAGAACAGAACTTCGTTGGAGCCATAGAGGTCCTTATGGGCTACACTAGTAGATAAGGGGAATGACATAGAATAGGCAATAAATCATTCAAAGAGACTCCTTATGAGTAAATATTTTATTTATTTATGAATGGACCATCAGATCCCACGAGCACTTCACCTTTTTTATTGGGGAAAGCACTTCACTTGTGAGCACGGAAAGGTCCCACACATCCATCAAATTTCAATCGAAGCCCGCCGCCCATTTAGATTTTTATGAGTGCCAGCGGGCGAAAAATTGCCTTTATTCGCCGAATTTAATATTTTTTTTTTCTACTCGAATATTTATTATTGGGATTTTTAAATACATAATGCAAAAATACATATTTAACACTTAAACTTCTATATTTATTAATATGTCACATAAAACTCCTATTTTAATCAATTCTAACAATCTGTTTAAACCTTCCATCAAAAAGTACTATCAACGATTGTATTCTCCGTCAACGACATCCTTTCATGGTGAATATAAGTATCTCATTGATTCAATGGAGTGGTAGAATAGAAGGAAAGGAGAATTTTATATGGTATATTAGTAAATATAGAAGTTTAGGTATTAAATATGTATTTTTAATAAATTTAAGTGTTATGTATGTAAAAATTCCAGAATTATTTTAGTTTCTGCCTTGGGTTGGTAAAGAAGAATCCAAGATTTTTTTTTTTTTTGAAATTAACAATGCCAAAAAATACATAATTGGACAAAACAAATCTGATTGGAAAATTGGTGGACTCAGAAAGCTTCTGCATACCCAAACATCATATTACAAATATGTAAACCGACAAGCTTTCCTTGGTTGCCATAGGGACTATCCAAAGGAAATGGAAGAAACATGAGACTGAGCTTCATAATCGTCCACTAGCTGAGATCAATAAGCTTAGAATTATCAGGTAGTCGAGCGAACTTTGCATGCAGCTATAAAAACTAAATCAATTAAACATCACTTAGCATTCATGTTATGTGTCATTATTATTCAACAAATTTTATGCTAGTCATCGATTACCTAATGAAATCCTCTAGTTTTTCATCCAGAACTTGGGACATGATAATGATAGTGTTAGTCTTTTTTTTTTTTTCCATTTAACATTCTTCAAATATTATTTTTCTATTAAAATGATAATTATTTTTTTTTCTGTTTCTTTCAGCTCGTGATTATTTGTAAATAGACATATTTCGCCCGAAGAAAAAGCTAAATTCCCCCCCCCCCCCCCCCCCCCCCCCCCCCAAAAAAAAAAAAAAAAAAAAAAAAAAAAAACAGCATGTTGTATTCTTTTTTATTTTTAACTTTTGATATTGTTTTGATAATGGAGTTTTTAATATAAAATAATGAATTCATGTAATTTCATATGATGTTTTTAATCATGAAATATTATAGTTTTCAAAATTACCTAAGTAAAAATTTAGGTTAAATCATCATTCTGTGTGACTGTTTTCATTATAAAAGTTTTACACTCTTTTAAAAAGGTTTTTTGTTACTCATATATTACAAATTTTTTTAATTAATAGTAAATAATAAAAAATCATCTTTTAATTACATAAGTTTATAAAATTAATTATCCATTTCTGCTCGAAAGTAAGTGATCTTTTCACGCCGCTCCCGCTTGGGCTTCACGCCCGCTCCCGCTTGGGCTTCACGCCCGCTCCCGCGAGGGCTTCACGCCCGCTCCCGCGACGGCTGGGCTTCGCCAATCCCGCTGGGGCATCAAGCCCGCGAAGGGAGGGCTTATCGCCGCTCGCGAAGGCTGTCATCGCGCCGCCGCCTGGTCTCTCGCGCCGGTTGGGCTTCGCCGCTGCCTGGTCTACCGCCGCCTGGGCTTGTTTTCTTCGGTTGCTGTTCAGGGAAGTTTGCCCTCTCATTTTTCTGCCTTTTCCTTTCATTATGGTGGTTAGTCATGTTTGTGACCCCGGTTTCTTGGATGGGTCCTTTAAATCGCGCTCTTTTGTGGAAGCTTTATCTGGTTCTTCGATTTCAGTTGATTTTCCTGAGTTAAAAAAGGGTTTTTGTCGTGGTTTGCCCTCGTTATGGATATCGGAGGAAGAAATTTTAGCTCTGTCTGTTCCTTTTCAATTTGCTCTGGTTGGTTTCTTTCCTACGCAGCGCCCTTCAATAGATGCTATCCGAAATTTTTTTTTTCAGCTTGAAACTAAATGCTGAATTCTCTGTAACTGTTCTGGATCAATCTCATATTCTTATTAAGCTTTCTAATGATTTGGATTATAGTAGAGTGTTCAGCCATAGATCTTATATGGTTAATAACTGCTATTTGAAACTTACTAAATGGTCGCCAGATCTTGATGTCGGGGTTGAGTCTCCGGTTATTCCTATTTGGGTTGCCTTTCCCAGTCTGCGACCACACCTTTTTGCCCCTCGTATCCTTCATGCTTTGGCTTCGATGTTTGGCCGTCCTTTAAAAGTTGATAATTCTACATCTGTCGGATCTAGACCTTCTCTGGCGAGGGTCCTGGTGGAGATGGACATTACTAAGGACCTTCCTGATAAAATTTGGCTTGGTTCGGAGAACTCTGGGTATGTTCAACGAGTTTGCTTCGAGGAGGTGCCTGCTTATTGTGTTGTGTGTAAACGGCTTGGTCATTTCAATGGGGATTGTGGTAACTTTTCTGCTTCTTTGAATGTGAATAAATCTCGTGAGAACGTGGTGAAGCCTGTTGATGAGGCGCAGGTTGCGAGCGATCTTACCGATCTTGGGGATCGGCCGTTGCCTGTGTGCGGTAATTCGGAGATTTTGGAGTCTTTGGTCACTTCTAACCCATCCGTTTTGAATGTGGTTGATGTGATTAATGCTGTGAATGATGTGCCTAGTAATCGTGTTGATAACTGTTCTGTCTTATCCCCCGATGCAGCTCCGTTTGTACCTCCGGTTGTGACTGATGTTAGTGACCATGGTTCTCCGGTGGTGGTGCCGGAGGTGATTTTTGATGCAATGAATGTGGTGTTTTCTGATGGCTCGCCAGTTTTGGGTGTTGTGAATTCTAATGGGGATGTTCAAGGTTCAAAAAATGCAGATGGTGGTTCTGATAGTGTTTTGCCTGTTGCGGTGGTGCCGGCTGAAATTGAGAAGGGAAGAGAGGAAGTTAATTTGATTACTAACAGTTTAGTTGTGGTCCCTGTAAGCGTGGTTGATTTCCAAGTGATGGCCAATTGTGTGGGTAATTCTTCTGGTTTGGATATTAGGAATCAGAATAATTGGTTGGTTGATTCGTCGGATGTGGAGTCGGATTCGCAGTCTGTTGAGTCCGACAATGATTTTACTCTTGTGCGTACTTCAAAGGTTGGCTCTCGCGGAAAATTTTGGGGGAAAGGTCGACGCAGGAGATGATTTTTCATTTCGTATGTTTGTTGATTCTTGCTGCTTCTTCTCGGGATTTGGTGGAGTTACTGTTTGATCTATTGCTACGTGAGGCTTTGGGTTATGATGTGCTTGGGGCTCGCGTCCTGGTCATTCTTTGCTGGTGGCATTCGCTTTCTGGAGGTTCCGTACGGGACTCACTGGACGCTGAAAGCTTTGTCTTTGTTCTGAGCTCGCTTTTATTTTCTAATTCTCTCTGTTGTTTTTTTATCTGCTAGCTTTTCTTTTTATGCTGATGTAACCTTTATTTTTGTGTTATTAACATATTTCCTATTAAAAAAAAAAAAAGTTTATAAAATTAATTTTTAAAATAAAAAATTTTTAGATTTCCTTTAGTATTTTCGGTGATAAATTTTTCTCCAAAAATATACTGAGAGCCATTCAATGCCCAGATTCCACAGCACATGATGAGTGATTTTGGAGGGGATCTCGGAGGATTTTTTATGTCCACCTTTGACTTCCAGCGGTAAGCGATGACAGGTCGGCTTGGAGATCCACACGTGCGCCGAATCCAAGGCCTTAATGGCACGTGCGAATGGCCCCAAGAAAATCATTGTCCAGATTCGAAAACCAGGGGAAAAAAACGCACACGTGTTTACCTTTACTTGCCGTCCGTCAATAAACAACAACCGCAAAGAGGCAGAGAAACGCGACAACCGAACCACCTCCAAATCTCTCTGTCTATTTTTTCAAGGAACAAAAATTGGGTCCCGAAATTTTTATGATTCGAACGAAGACCTTATTCGACACTGGTAGGTGGATAAATATGATGCTAAGAGATAATTAAGCTTAGGTTCTGTTAGGTACACTATTATTAAAATATTAAATTATTAAAAAATATATATTCATTTAAATTTAAGGGCCATTTGATTTGATGAAAAAATAAATACAAAATATTTCAAATATTGAGATTTTAAAAATGTTACCATTTGACTTGAGGAAAAAAAAGTAAAAATATGAAAATTCTAAATTTATTTTTTTTTAATGTTTGATATGGTCAATAATTGAACGATATTGTTGAATTTAAAATATAACACAAACTTGCTCCATTGTTTTCATCGCTCATTGTTTGCCATCTACCCTTTCGTCATTGCCCTCGCCGACAATCATCCGTCGACACCACTATCCACCACTCATAACATTGGTGGATAAAATATCGCTCACATTATCTTTTTCTTGTACTCCAATCATTCACTTTAATGTACGAAGTCCATCTCAAATTCCTTTCAATGAAAGTAAAAAAAATGCTATATTTCAATAATATAAATGACTATTCTTGCTTTTGTTGAGTATTTCTAATGTGACTTAAAAATAATTGCTCATTTTCTTAAGTTTAAACTTATGATTAAAAATACATTCAATTCAATGCTTCCATCCAAATACTTCATATAGATATAAGTGGCAAACACTGTAAATCTGTAATATTACTCTCAAGAACGTATCCATGACACAATCCAACATCATTCATCAAAAGCAACTGCCCTCACACTTCTACCCTAACATTCCTATTCAATACATAACTTCTTTCATTGCTTCTAGCTCAATACTCTACTCGTGATAATCCAGTTAATTGGTGGGCTACCATCCCCTATCACCTAAACATTGCACCCATCACTTCAAAATAAAGCACCCAACTACTCATATCTAAGATGCTTTGGCTATCTCTAGGGGTTTCAATATTTGTCATGACCCAAAAATCAGATTGAACCTGATCCAAAAATTTTGGGTTAGAGTCAAACTTTTTCGAAATGGGCTAGGTTTGGATTCTCGGATTCGACTTGTTTGAGAAAAAACGGGTCGGGTTCGGGTTGGGGTTGACACGGAAACCCGAACTCAACCCAGGTTAACCCATTTGGATTCACGTCCCGTCCCACTATCATGCGAGAAGTCTCATCGTGTCGCGTGAGTCACGTTGCATCGCATGTCTCTTCACGTGAGTCACACCCCATTGACGACGCTGTCGTGCCGCTGCTGGCACTGCTCAGCACTTGAGCTTGCTGTTCGATTTCAACGCCCGGAACCGTGCCACTGTTGGCGTCGGCCTCGCCGACTCGCCATTGCCGGAGTCGTCGCCGTTGACTCGCCGAGTTGTTGACGCCTCACCCCATATGCACCGTCGCAAGCGGCCTCACGTCGCGTTGTTTGAATGAGAAGGTGTCCGTCGCAAGCTTCTTTACCTTCTACCAACATTCTAGACATACCTTCCTCCCTAGCAATGCCACCATCGCCACGTCCAGTGCGTTCATTTACCCTATTCAAAACCATATATCCTAGAATATAGCATATCAAATTTCCTAAAATATTAAACGTTCGTCATTCTATTTAACCTTCTTTTGACCTAACTATATGTAAATATACCTCCCATGACGAGGGAGATGGGACTGCTAGTTATACCTGCTTGTATCCCATAGCTTCTTCAACGGTAATTGAAATTTCCATGCAGGAATTTTTTTTTTTCACAGTAGTTCATGCAATTGCTGCCAGTTTTTCTGTGTTTGATACATCTTAAACTATTTTTATGTAAATAATAAAATTTCTTAATAAGCGGATCAGTGGATTCCATGTAGAATGTGTGGAAAAATGTTTATTGAGAGGCGAACAAAATATTGCTCAAAGAAATGCAGAATAACAATAAAAAAAAAACAGATTCAATGGTAGCTTTCTTACCCTAATCCAATTAGAAACTTTAGGCGGTTTCCTCTTTTACAGCTGCAGTCTTTAAATATTGTTTTAAAAAAAGAAATAGGAAAAGTAACTTTTTAAAAGTTGTTGAATTTTTTTTTTAAATAATAAGAAAGTAATAATTGCCAGTAAAAAAATTTATCATGAGGGAATGTTGGAATTTTAACTGTCTAATTTCCTCTATTTATGTCAGTATAAATCACACTAAGCCTACTAAAGCATTTAATGCAATGTAATAATTTCTTTTTATACATGTATAAACATTAAAATTTCTGGTAATTTGATCTCTAGATTGGTGACCTTAACATTTCTAATCAACATGTATATATAATTCGATCCCTGATGGGATGAGAGGAATTTCTTTCCCAACTTGATTTTTAATGCTTCAAAATTAATTCTTGATTTGATATGTTACTCATCTTAATTTATTAGTTGGGAGTTTTGACTACTAAGAGGTCTTGAGTTTTAGGCTCTGTTTGAGACAGCTTTTTTACTGCTTCTTGAACCAGCTTGTTAGTATAAAAATGATAATTTTTATACTAAAAAGCTACTTCAAAAAGCAATAAAAAAGTCGTTCCACACGAGGCCTTAGTCTTTGCATATATGTTATATGTATGAATTTATTTTAATTAACATAAGACCTCATTCGATATGATTTCTTTATTTTTTATATTAAAAAAACTTTAATAAAAAATAATACATCTCCGTCAAATTCTGTGCGGGGCTATGTACCTACGAAATACAATGGACTATATGACTTTATAGATTTATCATTGAGGATCATGTAGATGAGTGGATGGAAGATTCCATAGATAAATGGCATTTGAATTGCTTTGCAAGAGCATCAGCTGTACGAGTTAGGACTTTGTTTTTTACCCTCTTTTTTTTTTTCTGCTTTCATGCTTAGAAAGCAATATTTTAAAAACCAATATAATTTGTTACATTGCTTAGAATATTTTTTAGAATGTTCTTATTTCTAGAAGGCTAAAATGAATCAACAGACAACATAATATTAAAAAATAAAACATTGATGATGAAATATATATATATATATATATATATATATATATATATATATATATATATATATATATATATATATATATATATATATATATATATATATATTGAATATTTTGAGCATCTCTTGCTTCTTGAATAGGATTAAAGACTTCAGAGAACTTCGAGGCTTGAAGAATCTCAGAACTTTTAGCATCTCTTGTTTTTTTATGTTGTTCTTGATGGCTAGATTTGTTTTAATAGGTTATAGTAGGATATATTAAGCTAGGGTGATAAACGAGACTTGTTAAGTCCTTGGGTGATAAACGAGACTTATTAAATAGTCTAAGCCTATCGTAACGTCTAATGTATAATAATATGACTTGAGATAGCAAAGTCTCTAGTAAAACAAAGGTCTAATACCAGGTTAAATAACAAAACCTAGCAATAGTTAGGTTCAACAAAAATGAGATCAATATTTGCCAAAAGATAAAAAATAAATAATATCCTTGTTAACATCACAGACACTTCTCAAATTCATCAAAATTCTTGTTGAAAAATTTTAATAATTTATAAACTATAAGTTATGAAATTAGTCTTCCATAATCCTTATTTATCTTAATCAAATAGTATCTTGTCCACTCCCATTTCAAAAAGTTAATTATCAAAATCAATAATGAATCACATACCAAAACAAAGAATGAACTATCCAAATTAATAATGGATAGTACACCATAATCTATATTCTTCTAAAACTTCATCATTTTATCACTCAAATCATAATCTTCATAACCACTCTCATCATTATATTATATTGTTATCTACAAGCACAAACTATACTGCCTACCCACATCTTGTTATCAAAACAGTATAAAATTATTTGATTTGCAAATGCATTGTCATATGATGAGCTATAGCAACATCTACATGACTACACTTATCACTATTTCCCCCTCTTAATATCTCATATCAAAATTTTGTACATTATATACCCTACAACATAAATATAATTTACAATCTTCACATAAATTTGTTGTAACACAACACAAAGAGCTTATGTGAAATGTATTATTTTATCCATAACTTAGCTTCTTATAAGATAATTTTGATTACAATATTGATTAGAATGGACTTAATTTTTTAAAGATATTTTAAAATAAATTTAATTATCTTTGAAACATATCATAATTTTTTGCTTTAATTGGAATATCCTAGTACAAAAATTCCCAAGTAGTTGAAGTTGGCTAGTGTGCGGGAATGAAGTTGGTAGCGCTTTAGATGCCAAATTGAAGACATACAAAGCGAGAAAAGAAAATTGAAGATAATGTGATCAATTGTTTTTGTTATTAGTTTGAATCTTTCGTTTGATTAACTATATTATAATTAATTTTTGACATATTACGCTCATCTAAAAAAAATGAATGTTTATGAGGCCCAATTAATTTAGTTAAAATTTAATTTGGTGAAAAACAAAATATTCACCCAGTCAAACATGAATCTCGGTGCAATTTTTATGTAAAAAATTCTGAAATAAAATTAAGGTTCATATAAACTCCAATTTCTATAATTTTTTATAGCCTAATTGAATGTCTTAGACAAAAATATCTTCACATGTGTCCAAATGAAGCACTTCAAGCATAATTGAGAACTTTGGAATGTTAGTTGTATTACTAAATAATCTCTAAATTGGCCATGTTTATAATCTATTCAAGCAACTTGACAAGATAAATGCAACAAGCCAAATATCACTTAATTCAAATATCATATATGCACCAAAATTGTGAAAGAATAGTTTGTAATCAAGAGGGTCAATATAAGTAGTATGATGAAGTTTTGATTTTTAGTTATACTTATGAAGAGTGATAATCTCAAAAATTATAAATAGACCCATCTCTCTAAATGAAATGAGGCACAAGAGATGAAGCTTGGGGTTGACTTGAAATTGTTTAGAGCTTAGATGTCAAATAACTATCATCTGACCACAACTGTTGGACCACCAGTCTCTGACAATAGACATTCGATCAATGTCAACAAATCACCACCATCAAATCATTGTCGTCTATTATTATCATCAAAACAGGGCAACCAAATCATTATCATCATACCACAACTGTCAGATCACCATCATCTAACCTCAACTCTCCAATCACTAACTATGATCATTTGACCACCATCAACTTATTATAGTTCCCCGACCATTATTATCTAACTAGTATTCTGTTGACAATGATTCTCAAACCTTCATTGTCCATTTATGGCCAATCTATCTTTAGTGTCCGACTACAATATCTTGACCATCATCTCTTGATTATAATATTATGACAATCCCATATTACGACACTTCAACCACTATTTCCTGACTACAGTTCTCCAACCAAATCACCCAACTATGGTTCCTGACCATAATCATATGACCAATGTCGCCTATCTACGATCCTCTGACAATCTTCTCTCAACTATAATCACCAGTTGTGGTCACCTAATATTCATTGGAAAATTACAATCCTCTAACCACTATTGCCTAACTACTGTCTCCTCAGACAACAATTAATTGACTATAGTACTCAACCACCATCACTTGAATTAATACAATCCTCCAATTACCATTACTCGACTACAGTCTCTCGACCATCATCACTCAACTTTGGTCTTCCGACCACCATTACTAATTATTGACCTTTGAATACAATCGTCTAACTAAAACCCTCTAATCATCATCACTTGAATCGGTCCTCCGACTACTATTATATGACTATAGTCCTCTGACTACCATCACTAGAATCCTACAACCATTGTCACCAAATTATAGTCCTCCAACCACCATTGGTCGACTATGGCCCTCACCACTATCTCTAAAATATAGTCTTCTAAGTTCTAACCATTATCGTCCTACTACGTTGAGGTCTGCCAACTTCATTGCTTACCGCCGCCATTAGCATTGGAGCACGCCATCACTTATAAGGTTGATGCATTTGGTCAACACCAATTCTGATGCCAACTAACATCATTACATGATGTCGCCAATAACATTAACACATGTTATCACCTATAAGGTTGATACACACCATCGTCACAAGGCTATTGCTCATTGACTTCATTAAAAAGCAACATCAATGTACACCAACACATATAAAGCCAATGCACATTATTATCATAACGGTTGACACTCACTTACTTTGTTGCTCCTCTCCTCAAAGACGAAAGATTGAACTAATAATAAATGATATCATGAAGATAGCTCTCATGCCACAAGTAGTTCTCAACTTTCACTGCAAAATCTTTTTTATACATTTAAGTCTATTATATAGTATTAACAGGTCCTTGTTTTATGTAGAAGGACATCATTTACAATCCAAGATAAACACTAATTAGTTTATTTTAATTAATCTAAGCCCATAGCTTTTCTCATTTGGGGTTTTCCATATAAAATTTCTAGTTACTATCGCAACTATATTTTTAATCTTTGTGTGAGTTAATTTTTTGTTAAAAATTAATATATTAAATACATATTTATATCATAAATATTTTGAACTTGCAATGAATAAAAATTTTCTTAAAGTAAGACCTCTTCCGGGCACAGATATCTAATGCGAACTTTGTCTGTATCCTCATTAACGCCTACAAGCTTCGCGCCACCAACGCCTTGAATGCTTTACAGCTTCCTTGTTCTATTCCCACGTCGTTTTCTTCATCATCACCGATTAACTGCTTAG
This sequence comes from Dendrobium huoshanense, assembly GCA_016618105.1. Lineage (NCBI taxonomy): Eukaryota > Viridiplantae > Streptophyta > Magnoliopsida > Asparagales > Orchidaceae > Dendrobium > Dendrobium huoshanense. Next base: position 18,962,107 of record CM028348.1, read on the forward strand.
AGCTTGTACGCTAATTTACCTGCCTGAACGACAGAATGGTACGGAGTATTGTGAATAAATAGTAATGTACCACGGGTTATTAGCATGCACCGAGAATATAACCTTTAAAGGGGGCTTTTTTTTTGGGAGTAAACCCACTAATCTCCAAAAGGGTGCTCTGCGGAGTGACTGAATTTTGGCTGACCTTAAAGAGGCGTCCATCCCAGAAACATTCTGTCCCACATTTGATTGAGCCTCACTTAAGAGACGCTGCCACTCGAGGGGAATCGAACACGGATTAGGACTTAGGAGGTTCCCAACCGTATTTGCACAACAACCAAGCTAAGCAATGGTGGGTCTTTGTTATATTTTTACTCTATTTTGTTAGGCGAATTTAATTGTAATTATTAAATATTAATTGTTAATCTGCTCAAATTCTTTATTAAATTTATAGAATTATTAATATAAATGAAATTCATGTCAAGTTTATTTAATAAATTTTATATTGATTGTCAATTTTCTAATATAATTCTTTATTTTTTTTCATCCGGAACTTAAGATCTGACAACGATAGTATTAGATTTGACATATATTAAATAATGCAGAAGTATACCTAAAAAATTAGTTAAAAAGGTATTAAAAATGTCTTTTTTTTATTAAATATAAAAATGAATCTGATTCTTGATAAAAATTCATATCACGTAGTGGGATAAGGACATAGCGTAATTGTTATTACTTATTAATATAAATTCAATTCAATTCCAAATTTTAATAATAAAATAAAAAAAATTATCAGGTAAATTAATAATTTAGCACCGACAGACAATGAATTTTTCCCTACTACTGTTTTGAATCTACTGTATTTTTCCAGGCCTGATTTCGATCAGATGAGTGGTTGGAATTAAAGGACTGTGGATGTGTGTGGGGTCTCTCTTGGTTTCTCCTAGGAGGTAGAGATAAAAGCTAACTGACAAAATTCTGTAAATTTGGAAGAAGATATGAAATATTTTCATGTTATGTATTTATATATTAGTTGGAAATCAAAGATTTCAATCAAAAGATTAAGATAAGCTACATATACTTTTTCTTTTTGGATATTGATGTTTTTTGTGATAATAAAACTATCACTTAAATCTCAAAATGCACTTAAAAGAGATCGTTTTATATAAAACTTTGAGTAGCATTACCATAAAAATAGTTAAATATTATTGTTATAAATATATTAAATTTTATTACTATGCACAAAATTGGCCTTTGCTCAAATGCTAGGCCCTTGGCCTCAAAAATCCAGAAACAGATCACAATGAAGAGAACTTATTTTGTGCGGAGTTCAAATAGGAAATATCAGTCGGGTATATTAGTGTACATGCAAATACTGTACACGGTTTGTGTACTTAAATTTGACACACACTATGTATACTGTGTACATAATTTGTACACTTATAGTCCGAATAGTTCTTCCTGTCCAGATTCTACACAAAATAATTTCTCTACAATGATACATATATCAATAAATGATTTGATTTAAAAAATTTGACATAATGCCGATTTAAAAAATCCGAGTTCATGTAAACTAATATAATAAGCAAGTACAGTTTGTGTCCAAAATTCCCACTTGTTTAATTATATGGTTAGATTTGTGTTGAACTGCAAATTTGATAATGACCTAATTTTGACCAAATAATAACCAGTATAATTACATTTCACCTAAATTATTTTGCTTATTGCTATGCTAATCTTACTTTTGATCAACTAACCAAAACTTCAAAGTTAATAAATAAATTAATTTTTTTTAAATTTAAAGTGGTTTATGAAGTTGGTTCAAGTCATCTAGGTTGTTGTCGGGTAAGACTTGGTTTACAATTTTGAGTCGTTCAAAAGCAAGTCGGGCTGATCAATTGTCCATTGATCCAGACAATTTCATATTAAATTTGAATCCGACCCGTTAACTTATTTTGACACCTGTAATAATTTTTATAAATTTTATTAGATAAATGCTATATTTTTTAAGTCATTCAACTACCTCTTTCCAAATTTTGCTCTTATTCTGGCCGCTATACCAAAATTTAATTGAGGTGATAGGAACAATTATTACGTCCTCTGACCGGACGTAGAGCTACGTTCGGCCGTCAATAACATGTCGCCACGTGCTCATACTCTTTACCGCGCGGCCCGACGACTTGACCCGGAGCGGAACCCGGGAATGCTATGTTCGTGATTTTCTCGGTATTGCTCGGTATTTGCTAGGTATTGCTTTGCAAAAATGAGAAATACCGCTCTGTGAAGACCAATACCATGCAAATAACGAGTTGTACCGAGTTTTTTACAACTAGGTACAACTCGGTACAACTCAGTATTTGCTCAGGATTTGCTCGGTATTGCTAGGGATTTGCTCGGTATTGCTAGGTATTTGCTCGGTATTGCTAGAAAAAACTAGGTACAACTCGGTATTTGCTCGGTATTGCTAGGTATTTGAAATATATCCAAAAGGTGATGGGATGTTGTTCGGCTCGTCAAGGATTTAAAAAAACGCATGTGCGAGAACCCGAAAAATAGCGGGTCGGGTCGGCGACTTTTCTTCATGCTACGTGACGCTAAAACATTGATGGCCGAACGTAGAGGAGCATACGTTCACCGGATCAAATAAAAGTTCAGGTGATAGAGATATATGTTCAATATAAATTCTAGCTAGCAACAAACGAAGGACAATGAACATTGATTTTTGCATATGAGACTATTGACCGTACATTTTGGCATACTCCGTTTGATAAGGTTGTTGTAAAACATTTATTTAAAAGAAACACTTTAAGGCTTCGTTAGAGACGGCTTTCTTGCCACTTTTAAAAGTTATTTTTTAGTACAAAAATTTTAATTTTTTATAAGAAAGCTGCTTTGAGAAGCAGCAAGAAAGCTGTCCGAAATAAAGCCTAAGGTTTCGTTTGGGACGGCTTTCTTCCTGCTTTCTAAAGCAACTTCCTAGTACAAAAATTAAAATTTTTATATTAGGAAGCTGCTTTAAGAAGAAATAAGAAAGCCGTCCCAAACGCAGCCTTCGTTTGGGACGGCTTTTTTATTGCTTTCTAAAACGGAGTTTTAGTACAAAAATAAAAAATTTTGTACTAAAACTCTATTTTAGAAAGCAATAAAAAAACCGTCCCAAACGAATCCTAAGTCTGGTGAAAATCTAAGTCAATAATTTGTGATATATAAATGTATCTGGACCCTGTTTTTTGGGGGAAAAATTAGGATCTACTGCTCACTTCTTCTTCATTGATTTTTTTATTTTCTTTGTTGATTCGAACCAGTATGTAAATTTTATTGAAAATTTACCATTTATGACGGATTAGAGAATCTATTTGATCAAACATAATTTTAAGATCTCAAATATTTAGATTAATTTTAAGAATTATCACTAAGATCATCAAAATTCCACATTTAATAAATCTACAAATGATGCAAAGCGATTTGACGGTACGAATCCAAAAGTGATAAGACAACATAGATTCAAGTTCAAGGGACAAAATTAAGCACGAAAAAGTATAATTAGAAATTCCTCAATCCCATTTTAATTGCCAAATTCCCCAAATTTCAGGTTCTTATAGTTTAAACAAGCGTCTTAGCAAAATAAATATGATGAGTCCAATCTCACTCAAGTTTTGGATCATTAAGACATAAAAAGTCTAAAAAAATGTAAAATAATGAAGGGGCGCCTATTTACTATTTAGATCATTTAGTAGGGTATCTAAGATTCTTATAGAAATATTAAAAATGCCTCCAATTGAAATTTATAAACAAGAATTATTATTATGCCAACCCTTAACCTCTCAACAAGAATTATATATAAAAATCTAAATTCATTTCACTAACCCTCAGCCCCTCTATTTGTTAGCCACACATACACGTGGCATATTTTATCATTTATTCGGTTATTATGTTAGCTACACAATGTACTTTCTTTAGCTCAGTTTTCTATATATACATCTTGTATCCAAAAGTTAAATGTATGAAGTGAAAAATACAATTTCCAATTTCCACTTTCTTGTTTCCCTTCTCTGCTATTCACCGAAAGCCTGTCATGGCTTACTCATTCAACATGGTATCAGCAGTCTAGGTACCCGTCTCATTCCCTTCTTCTTCTCCGATGGAAAATTCCGCAAACCAACCTCAATCCACCCAGGCGGAATCCTCTACCGCCGACGGTCTCTTCCCCTCTCCACAAATTCCGTCATCTCTGAAATTCTTGATGAGCAACATCAAGAACGTCATCTCCCAACAATTAACAGCAGAGAATCACTCTCTCTGGAGATCTCAAGTCATCAAACTATTCCGAGCAAATAGCTTCGAAGGTTTCTTGACCGGTTCCTTTTCTTGCCCATCTCCGCTCATCACCTCTCGTGACGGATCTCAAAACACAAACCCAGATCACACAACTTGGCTTCTGCTAGACCAAAATCTAGCCGCAACCCTATACTCCGTCATCTCGGCCTCAATCCTTCCCTACGTCCTCTCGGCCGATCACTGCAGCGACATATGGAGAATTCTTGACAGCCGACTGCAATCATCAACCAAATCACGAATCTCCCAGCTCAAGAACGAACTTCATTACCTCAACATGAAAGACAAATCGATGACGCAGTACCTACTCGACGTCAAATCTAAAGTCGACGCTCTCGCAGCCGCAGGAGCACCGGTCGAAGTAGAAGATGTCATCCACTACACTCTCAACGGGCTCCCAAATACCTATCAAGCATTCAAAACTGCCATCCGCACAAATCTCCGCTCGGTAAGCCTTGATGAACTCTACACTCTTCTATGCAGCGAGGAGCTAAATCTGCTCCACGAAACCACCAAAGATCTTCATGACCTCAGCCTTCATGGCACCCAAACCGCTCTTATTGCCAACCGTGGCCGTGGGAGAGGCAGATCAGCCAACAGTCGTGGAAGAAACAATTCAAGATCATACTACTCTCAGCCCAACACCAACCGAGGCGGAAAATCAAACAGGCCATCCATATCTTGTCAAATCTGCGGAAAACCCGGTCACTTGGCGGTTAAATGTTGGCACCGCCACGACGAGATGTACAACTCCGATCCACACACAGCTCTACTAACATCATCCCACTCGTCCACCCCTTCCGAATGATTTCTTGATAGCGGAGCTACCACTCATCTTACGGCGGATCCTACATACGTTCAAAACTCACAAACATATCACGGCACAAATCAGGTAACCCTCGGTAACGGACAACAACTCCCGATCAAGAACACCGGCAACGGTCTTCTTCCTACCCCATCTGGTAATCTCAAGCTATCTCATCTCAATCTAGTTCCAAATTTATCGTTTAATCTTTTATCTGTTCAACAATTAACCCCTGACAACAATTGCTTCATCACTTTTTACCCGCATGGGTATGAAATCAAGGATCGGACGACCCGCCGCAGTCTTCTTACGGGTCCATCTATTAATGGGCTATATCCTCTTCAACTTAAACAATATCCCGGCAACAATCAAAATAACCTGGCTCTCATCTCCGTCCAACATATCCTAGAATTATGGCACCGGCGACTCGGACATCCCTCATCACAAACACTCGCTGCCATCTCCAGACGGAACAGCATTGTTCAATCCAGCACCACCGGTTCATCATGTAATTCCTGCAAAATGGCTAAAAGCCATCGTATTCCTACTTCTCTCTCTAAATCCATAACCAGTTCATTTTTCTCTGTTGTACACTCAGACGTGTGGGGGCCCTTCTCTATGGTACCCGCTCAAGGCTATCGCTATTACGTTTCCTTCATAGACGACTTATCCAAGTTTACTTGGATCTACCCACTAACAAATAAATCTGACGTTTTTGCTAAGTTTTGTGAGTTTAATAAATTAATCGAAAGACAATTCGCTTACAAAATTAAAACTATTCGAACCGACAACGACAGCGAATTCGTTAATCATAAATTCAACACTTATTGCAAAAACACAGGTATCAATCATCAAACCACCTGCCCGCACACTCCATCCCAGAATGGAGTTGCCGAGCGAAAACATAGGCATCTTATCGAAACAACCTGATCTGTGCTCATACAAGCATCGCTCCCTCTTTCCCTCTGGGTCGACACGCTCTTAGCCGCAAATTATCTCATTAACTGCATGCCATCACCCAATACTCAAAATAGATCACCGTACGAAATACTACTTGGCAAGCAACCCGACTATACTCATCTCAAAGTACTCGGCTGTTTGTGCTACCCATGGCTTAAGCCCTACTCGCCTCACAAACTCTCTCCTACTTCCCACCCATGCGTTTTTATTGGCTATCCTCAAAATCAAAAAGGGTATAAATGTCTTGATCTCAGGAACAACAAAATTTACATATCTAACCACGTGATTTTTGTTGAAAACTGTTTTCCCTATTCTTTCTCAAATTCCCAGCTACCGATCAACCTTGAATCATCCCATAACATCCCACCGCTTCTTCTAGTACCCAGCACAAGGCTACCGTCCTCACTATCTCAAGGTTCTACCATCCCGTCAGTTGCCCAACATCAGTCTACCCCCTCCACGGTCCCTATAGATACCAATGGCCATCACAACGCCGAAACTCAAACTAACCATCTCACCTCACCTACTCTTCCCACCCCACCAAACCTCGTCAACATTCCCACGGCTTCTCATCACACACATTCACATCAAACTCACACAGTTAAACAAAATCATCCTATGATCACTAGACTCAAAACCGGCACATCCAAACCAAAGAAAATCTGTGATCTCACTCACATTACTCAGCCATCCGAACCTAAAACCTATACCCAAGCAGCAAAATCGGAGCACTGGCGCAAGGCCATGTCCCAAGAGTTCCAAGCCCTTCAATCCCAAGGCACTTGGGAACTCGTCAAACCAACCTCATCAATGAACATACTCGGCTCCAAATGGACTTTTCGCACAAAATTTAATTCAGACGGCTCGATCGCTCGGTACAAAGCCCGACTAGTGGCACAAGGTTTTAATCAGGAACAATGCATCGACTACACCGAAACTTTTAGCCCCGTGGCAAAAATGCCCACCGTCCGTGTGCTCCTTCATCTCGCCTTGCATCACAACTGGCCTATTCACCAACTGGATGTATCCAACGCCTTTCTCCATGGCAAGCTCTCCGACACCGTTTACATGTCACAACCTCCCGGCTTTCAAGACTCCGCGTATTTTGAACACGTCTGCAAACTCAAGAAAGCTCTCTACGGGCTAAAACAATCACCGCGGGAATGGTATGCTACCCTTTCCAACCATCTTATCACCTACGGCTTCATCATCAGCGCCTCCGATCCTTCGTTACTAACGTAAAAATCCGGTAATACTCGAATGTATATGCTAATCTACGTCGACGACATACTACTCACAGGTAATTCTCAATCCGCCATACAAACATTACTTTCTAATCTACACATCTCCTTCCAGATGCGAAATATGGGAACTATTTCCCAATTTCTGGGCATACAATCCACTCCCACCAAGACCGGGCTAATACTCCACCAGCAATCCTACGCCAAGGCAATAATACAACGTGCTGGCATGGAATCAGCCAAACCGGTTGCCACGCCAACCTCATGCAAGATCACACTTACGCCAACTTCTCAGGAACCCTACGCTCACCCACTACTCTATAGACAGATTATAGGCGCTCTCCAACACCTCACTCTTACTCGCCCAGATATCCAATTCGCGGTTCAACAACTATGCCAACATATGCAGCACCCGTTAAACTGTCATCAAGACTCCTTAAAGCGTCTACTTCGCTACCTTCAAGGTACTTTAACTCTCGACATTCCAATCAACTGATCCAATCTTCACCTACAAGGCTACGTTGACGCCGACTGGGCCAGCAACAGTCAAGATCACAAATCTATATCTGGGTATTGTAATTTTCTTGGCTCCTCCATCATCTCATGGCAAGTCAAGAAGCAAAATACAATCGCCCGATCATCCACCGAAGCCGAATACCGGGCACTTGCTACGGAGACCACCGAGATTCTCTGGCTCCGTCAACTTTTGGATGATCTTCATACACCGCAAGAGGAACCTACCAGAGTTTACTGTGACAACACTTCCGCAATAGCTTTGGCAAACAATCCTATCTTTCACGCCCGAACCAAACACATTGAAGTAGATTGTCATTTCATCCGGGACTGCATCAAGAAAAATAAAATCTTCGTTCATCATATTTGCACCGAAGATCAGCTCGCTGACCTCTTCACCAAAGCTTTGCCAAATCACCGTTTCAGTCGGCTCACTCACAAACTCACAGCAGCTACTCCAGCATGAGTTTGAGGGGGGATGTTAGCCACACATACACGTGGCATATTTTATCATTTATTCTGTTATTATGTTAGCTACACAATGTACTTTCTTTAGCTCAATTTTCTATATATACATCTTGTATCCAACAGTTAAATGTATGAAGTGAAAAATACAATTTCCAATTTCCACTTTCTTGTTTCCCTTCTCTGCTATTCACCGAAAGCCTGTCATGGCTTACTCATTCAACATTATTCCCTCAACTCACTAGGAGGAGAAGGAGAAGAAAAAGAAGGAGAGAGACAGATTCGAAGGTCGTGGCATGTGTTTCGTTTGTCGAACTAGCTAGGAGAATTGTTGTTCTCGAGATAGTCTCATTAAATAATGTTTGATTTTAATTTTCAATATCCCTGTGAAAAGAAAAAAAGTAAGTAAATATGTTTATTAGTGAGTATAATTAATATTCCATCATTTAATTTTTGGTATGTTATAATATACCCTATTTTAAAAATTTTCAGTCTAAAAAATAAATTTTTCTTTGTTGGTGTTGTGGACTAGAACATTCACGATGATAGACATATATGGAGTTTAGCGTCATAGCTTTGTACGAATATCCAACACACGAACAATAAAGAAAAGGGATGCAAGAGTCATAAGAGACAGATTTTTACATGAAAAATCGTAAAAATGAGAAAAATCATGAGGTATAGCCCAGTTAAAATGATTTCACTAGTATTTATAGTTGATTTTAAATGATGCCCTTCCGCGAGGAGAAGACATTGGCTCAATGTATCATATAGAGCATATTACATAGTGTGGTTGGCGGAATCCAATGATAAGACAGCCATTCTCAAGAGAACATCGACCTATTCATTTAATTGGTTGGATTGTATTTCGACAATAGATATCAGAGGAACTGTAGTTGATGGGCGATGGTGGTCAGAGGGACCGTAGTCGGTGTACGACGATAGTTGGAGGGATCATAGTTGGCGAGCGACAAATGTCGAATGGATTGCTGTCAATAGGCGACAGTGGTCGGAAGGATCGCAGTCGGCGGGCGACGGTGATCAGAGGAACCATAGTAGGCAGGACATGTACGTTGGAGGGACTAAAGTTCACAAGCGAAAGAGGTTAGATGGACAATAGTTGGCAGGTGATAGTGGTCAGAGTAATTATTGTTGGTGGGCAATGTAGGTCAAAGGGACAGTAGTCGGGAGGCAACAACGATCCGAAGGATCTTAGTTGGTAGGAGACGGTAATCAAAAGGACTGTAATCGACGAGTGATGGTGGTTAGAGGAACCGTAGTCGGTAGACGACGATAGTCAAAATGACCGTAGATGGCGGGCGATGGTGGTCTGCAGCCGGGCTGTGGTCTGAGGATGGTCGAGCAAAAGTCCGATAGCAGTCGGCAGCCGGGTAGAAGTCCGACTGCGGTTGGTGACCAAGTGTTAGTCTGGTGGTTTTCGGTAGCTAGGAAGTGGCCGCTAATAATTTATGGAAGTTTGAGCGCCAATAATTTATGGCAATTGGGCTTTAGATTCTCGTGTATGAGCCTTACCTACCTACTATGCTACTGTACCTATAACCAGAGAAATCATATGGCTTCCTGAACCTTAGCTGCCTGACAAGAGCTCTGACCTTTGTTCATATTTGAATTTGATCGAGGTGAATCAGCCATCATAGAAATACTAAATAAGACTGTATGAAACACCTGTATATAAAAAATAAATAAAATGATCATCCAAAATTATTCAAAGCATCTCACTTCTAAATATTAAATCCTATGGCTCTATTACGACTTGCTTCTCCAACCTTCTCTAATACAAAAAAAAAGCTTTTCATAAATCGACCCGATATCACACAAGTCATACTGTTCTTAATTATGGTAAGACTGACCACAAGATTTAATTAGAGAAGTGCTAAATAAAACTTCTAATTCATATACTACACATAGTCACTATTGAATGTAATATAAAGCATAAAACTATTGAATCTCCATAATAATTTCATATATATATGAAAAAGGCCAAACCTACAAAAATAAAACTAACTAAGAGGGCAAAACTACAGCTCTGATCAGAACCCGTTATCCAAACTGCTTAATTCTCTTCTTACCCTTTTCATGACTTAAAAAATGGAAGTAGAAACAAGAATAAGATAACATGGCTCAATAAGCTATCATAGAATAAAATAGAAATCAATAATTGAAACTAAAGGAAAACTAAAAATATAGTGCCGGCAAAATAAGCTGAGGTATTGTATGAAAAAGTTAAAATTGAAGTAGAAGCTAAATTGAACTTCATATAAGCATTTAAAAGCTTTTATATAATGTTAGAAGCTGCACTCAAACCAAATGACATATAAGAAAATATTCATTTTATCAGAATGGCTTTTAGCATATATTTTGAAAAAAGTGCCTAATTATGCTTAAATTACTACAATGTGATATGTGTATATATAGTTGAATTATGTGATATTGAACAGTTTTTATATGGAAAAAAAATATCTGTTGGGAGATGAGGATTCTTTAGGATTTTGTTTGTGATCGAGAATCTGAATATAAAAAAAATCTGTTTATTACGAGTCATAAGGGATCAGAATTCTTCGAGATTTTATTTGAAAAAAGAAAAATTCTGTTGAGAGTCATAGGGGGTCATAATCTTGTAAGATTCTATTTGGGACAAGAGAAATATATTATATAAACTATTCTATAATACGAATTTCAGTATAATTAACTACTTAGTATTATTTGAATCTTTGGATAACTCCTATGCTCTTATTACGCTGCTTAGCACATTTATTACATTTATTTTTTATACAACATTTAACTACATTTAAATATTCTAAAAATGTTTAATAAAAAAATAATTTTGAGATCCTTGTTTGTGATCTACTGAGCTGTTATAGTTCACTGTAATTTTGCATATTTTCAGGATCTGAAAAGAAAAAAAGCATGCGTATTAGTAATTTAGGATCTAATGCGAGTCCATATAGTTTTTTTTTTTATTTCAATTTCCGTACAATCATTGCTAGCTTTGGTTATATTTTACTCTGCTTTATATAATTTATAGTCATGTACTATAATGTAGTTCATCTATATTCATTCTAATGAAATGAAAAAGATTTTATGGATGAGTTTATTTCTAGTACTTCAGATATTTTAGTAGTTCTATAGCATGTTGTTTGTTTAAGATATATATAGTTCTATAGTATGAGTTTATTTCTAGTTCCTGTATATTCAGAGCTTTCATATATATGACAAACTATGTCTAATAAGATTTGGGTATGCCTACCGAGTTGAAATGCTCATTTTATTGATATTTAACATTTCAAAGAAAGGAAAAGTCCCGGTAGTGAGCCACATGTAACAAATCAATAAGGATTTTCCGTTAAGGTATTTTGTAATCCAGCTTTTATATTTTGATGCATAAAATGCAAGTGTATTAGATTATTTGTAAATTGTTCTTTTGGAAATAAAATTTTGAACATTCTCTTGTTTTTTTTTTTTGCATTAAGAAATTTAATATGAAAATTGAGAGAAATTATACAAATATCTTCCTCGCACTCTCTTTTTGCCTCACTTCATTTCTTCAGTGTTTTTACAACTAATAAGGAGTCACTCTTCAACAACACCAAGGTTCACAAACCTCCTAATTTAAATTTTTTTTTAAAGCAAAAAAAGGAGTACATGAAGCAATGTAGCAAAAGACAAGAAAGCAAAAGAAAATACAATGTGAAATCAATCTGAAGGGCTCAATAATCGGCCGAGGCTCCCAGCTTCCCCGAAGTCAAGCACAGACCATCCAATTTGGTGAAGACAAGCGCGAAGAAGCCAACCGACCAGCCAACCCAACCGAGACCAACACCAAAGGTTGCCACGAGCTATGAAGACGAAGAAACGAGCCACAACCACATCATTGCCTGACAAAACTAACGGCCAACCGAAAAATAAAACGGAGCTCCAAAGATCCAACCCGAGAGACAAGAAGGCAACCAACTCGGGAGGAAAACTACCTACCCCGTCTGGCCCTCCCACGAGAGGTGACAGAAACAACCGGTCTGTCACTCACCAATTTAAAATCATGTCCAGGATCAACACCTCCACAAGACTCCGAAGAAGAATCGGAATCGGATTCAAATTCAGACGTATAGTGAAGCCAATCAAGATGTACCCTCACATCCACCCTAGAATTATCTCCCACATGATACACTAAAGATTGGGGCTCGATTAAGTTCACTGGCACATCAACAAAGGAATTAGGAATAACCACAATACCTTCATCTGAATTAACACCACCTCCAACAATAGCCTCAGAAGACTCCACAGATCCATTAGATAAAGGAGAAACAATATAATTCACACCGCAAAGAGCAACATTTAAATTCACACAACCATTCTTCACAGACAGAGGATCCCCTCCCCCCACAGCCGGGACAATCGGGGACAGAACTGGACCTAACGAACTGGAAGCCGCGGGAACATCAGCATTAACCAAGGCCAAATCACCCTTCGAATTAACAGGCAAAGATAGAGGCAAAACCAAATTTGAAAAGATGACTTCCTCCTCACCAACACTAGCATGAGAAGGGAAAGTGGAGGGAGGGCACATAGCATCCTCAATAAAAAAATCCATGCCCCCAAGTCTAAAATAACAGCATCCTTACACTCACTAAAACTACCACAGGCAACATTTTCCTTAATTGAAATAGCAAGCGGGTCAGTCAAAGCCCCAGAACTCACCTCACAAACAACTTCATCTAAAGCCGGATTAATCATAGGAATCGGGTCCTCCCCAACCAACACCTCAGGAACAACCATAGAAGAAACACCTAAAGCAAGACTCTTAACATTCCCAGCCAGAGGGATAGTAGAATTAGACAGAGGAGTCGAATCACAATGACCACGAAGATGGCCCAGCCGTTTACAAGACACACAAAAATCAGGAAAATTCTCAAATTGTTTTTTGGATTATTAGATGGCTTGAGATCTTAAGCCATCAAACAAGGTCTTAAGCCATCAAACAAGGTTTCATAACTACAAATGTTATATAAAACTTGCCAATGACTAACAACTAAGGTTTGTTAGCCACCAATATTTGTGCTGGTACGTACTACCAATTGCTTGGTCTTATCTTCTACCGGGGGAGCAATTAAGCTACCTATTATAACGATCAAATCAACCACCCTCTGTTCTCTAGCTTAATTATAACATTTGTCATTAATTATTATTTGAAATAGATTGCTCAATAATAACATTGGCACCTAAAATCTCCTCATAATACCACCAAATGAGACACCTTTCTTGTTCCTGATTAATGATTATAGCATTGTATTAACACCTTTTTAATTGTTGACTTTGTAGCTCTAGACTCAAAGTGGTAGAATTATTTTAAGTATGTTAAACTATAATTTTTCTCACTTTTCATATAAAAAATAATGTCTCATTTATGTATTGCTCTCAATTTATCTATATGAACATCATTGAATAATCTTAAAATATTAAATTATTATTACAATTTGTGCCTCTAGTGACCTTACTGTTTCTCTTTCACTTTTGCTCCTATCAGAAGTGTATCAGAAGTGTTCAGTTATCCTCTCGCTACTGACAGGTAGAAGAGCCATGAATGCTTCCTCTAAGAATTAGACTTGAGTTTTCAAAGGTTCTTCAGAAAAATAAAAAACAATAAAAAAATCCATGGAAAAGGACCCGACCTTCACATTAATGAGAAAACAAAGAGAGTTAATACGCTCAATAAAAGGTTCAGGTAGCTTGAGAAGCCATCCTCCTTTCACATGAGAAGAAACAAAAAGAGCCAACAACATTCATAACATCTTTGTACTACTGATTCAACATTATAAGAAACAAACAGAGCAGCGTCAGTTATAAATTTTACAAGCTAATGTCAGTGAGATGAAACCAGATTTGCTCGAACACCTTAATAATAACATCATGATATTCATTTGCATTCAACAAGAGGTAGCAGGCGAGCAGATCTTCCAATTCCTTGGAGGTCCTTATGTTGTTCTCTCTGATCATTTCAACCATGGAGTCCCTAAAGTCCTTCTGAGGATTTGTTGATGACTTCACTACTGCGAAACTTTTTGAGGAGATCCCCTTCTGCTGCTTTGAAACGCTCTTTCGGCTCACTTGAACCTTCTTCGTTGCCACAACTCTTGGAGAGCTTGCGCGCATTCGAAGCCGGTGAATTCCTGTTGGCGATCTCCTCGCAATGCTATTGCTCTGTTTTTTCTCCTTGATTTTAGTCTGCTCAGCTTCTTTCTTCAGCGGTTTTGTCATAATTGGAGGGAGTTCTAATTGCAATTCAGGCAATTTAGAACAAGAAGAACTTAGCTTGTAGCTGCAGATTGCATCAATAAGAGCTTCCACATTGTCGTTTTCAGGAGGGATGGGTTGCTCTTCCCAGACAAGATGGCTGCGGCCTGAGGATATGGAGGAGGCGATGAGCGTTGAGGAGGGGCTATGGGGTTTTCTTCTGCTTCTCTTCTTGGACATCCTCGGTGATTCTTGTGGGAAGAGAGTGTCTGAGGCCCTGGGGTGCAGGGGTGAGACATGAGGCTTCTCTGCTTCTTCTCTGCTTGAGAAATAGTAGGAGGCTCTGCTGGGGAGCAAGGCATCATTTTGGGGCTTGGAGTTCTGCTGGATTTCGAATGAATTCTGATTGTTTCTTGGATGGTGTCCTTTGCTCTTACTTTTTATAGTTTTGCTCATGTCTTTGAGCTTGTAGAACCAGGCATTCGGCACCATGTCAGAGAGTTTGAACCTATAATTACCCATCTGAAATAAGATTTAGTGACAAAAAAAGTAACTTTTTCTCCTACAGACTTGAACGAGGAAGAGGGTGGTGGCTAAGCAGCTAAAGAAAGATTGCAACGAGGAAGACGAATCGTTAACCTCATAAGCTATATATTCAGAGCACAACAGACTAATAACATCACTTTAAAAAAAAGAGAAGCTAAGCCATACAAAAATTGGAAGCACGGAAGGATAAGCTACAAAGGAGAAGAAAAATTAGAAAAGGAAAGGCTTTCGTGATTACTGGCTGCTTCTTGGTGGCTCAAGCTGTGGGGAGGGGTGGGATTGTGGGGGAGGCTGGTAGATAAATAGAAGAAAAACTCATCGTTGGGCCCGACCAGGAGAGGTGAGAAAGAGAAAGAAAGAAGGCTGGTCTTATTAGCTTAATGATTTTCGGACCCACCATGGGGCATCTAACTAACGCTAACCTGTAAATATTGATCAATAATTATGAGTTGCTTCGGTTGACCAAAGCTACGTGTAACTTTGGCCTTCTCCAAGACCGGGGTTCCTTTTTATAAATCAATTATCTTATACTATAATATATTATTTAAAAACACTATTTATGTCAAGACAAAATTATGATATATTATATTTCTACTAAAATACTCCTTTTTTTTTAATCATTTGTCTATTAAAAGCGAAAAAAGTTCTTCAGTCTTTACTTGATTTTTTTTACTCTTACGAATGTCGTCCAGAGGCCAATCAGAATGTAGCACATCACCTCCGATCAGTACCTTGGTACCGCGCTTGGTATCGTGTTCGGTACTGCTGACGTGGCACATTTTGAATGGTCTTCGGATGATGAATTACGTTCGGCGTCCGCACAGAATAAATTCTCGGAATGAAGAGTACCTCACAATCCCAAATATTTTTTAATTGGATGATAATTCTTCCATCGGATGCCTCACAGCATTTTTACAGTATGTTTAATGTGCACTCACTCTGCGCATTAGAATATGACAGACTATGCGCTGTGTTAGCCAACAAGTAAGACAAGCACTGCTATTTCGCGTTTGGTTGCTCAGTTCTCTCTGATTTTAATAAGATACAACGGCGTGACTTAATAGAGTGGTTATCGCATGATTAGTATGAGGCAATGGCTTTTTGCGAGGACAGTGAGAAAGTTTTAGGTGAGAGCTTATATATTATACTTGTTCTAATCGTGCTGTCGAGGATAATTATACGACTAATTGTATTTTTTTAACAAGCAATTAGCGGTAGAAGACAAATTAGAAGGCACCTCTCGTGTTGTTGGTTGTTTTGTCGAAAATTTTGCATCAATAATAATGTTTTGGGTGAAATTAAATATTTTAGAGTTTTGGTCAAGAGTCTAGAAGTGATTAGTTTAATGAAGCAGCTTATTAGTCTCTTATATTTTAAGAGACATAAGTAGGGTAATCCGCTATATGTGTACACAGCCTACTGGATGTTTTTGGAGATAGCGAGGAAGTTCCATATACAGAATCATTTTGTACTTTAATATGGATTCATGATGAAGGAATTTAATTCGCTGCTTCTTCGTTTTACTAGTTTTTCCATGGAGATTATAAACAAAATAAGCGCAGTACCAGAAGTGGCCAAAATTACTCCTTTTTCAAACAAAAACGTGCATTAGTTTAAGCCATAAGATCGAAGGCAGGTTGATTTTTAAGATTTGGAATCCTCTCAATGTTGCCGAAGTTATTAGATGAGCTGGGCTAACAGTTCTTTAATGATTGTACCTTGCAAAATTGATTGCTTGTCCTTCGTGATTTGTTCTAGTGAATTGATCGTTGAAGATCGATTGATTTTGAGTAGTGGGGATTGTTAGTATGGATCTTGATATTTTAATGGATGAGGATTCTTTGGCGTTGTGTATTGGTAGAAATATCAGGGAAATATGTAAAATTGAGCAATTTGGGTCTTCATTTTTTGTGAAAACCCTCTTGAAGCAGAGAGCTAAAATATTATTGTATTTGAGGTCGAGGATTGGAACTGTGCTGATGGGTTGATTTTTACTCATGATGATTTTTTTATGAAGCTTGATGTGTAGATATTTCACACTTCTATGCATAATTTTCACAATTTCATTTCTCAAAATCCCTTTTTTTTTTGTTTTAAAAAAAATCTAATGGATACAATTGATCTTGCTTGTCTATTTGACTAATTAACTATATTATTATCTAATTAGGTCTCATAAAGATATATCATTGATAGTGATTGCATTTATCTGAAGTTCATGTTTCTCATGTTAAAAAGAAGCAAAAGTCAAAAAACAAAAAATAGTACTTTCAAAATAAGTTTGAATTGGGCAAGCAAATAACTTTTTAAAAGGATATTTAAGTTAATTCTCAAAATGAGTGATGTGGTATTGAGATTGATATTTATTTAATTAAATTTTAGCCTATTTAAAATGTTGACTCCAATATTTTATTTTCACATTGTTATTGTTTGACTCGGTCATCTTATATTAGAGTGTCATTCTTATCGATAATATTTATTTTACTTAAGAAAATATATGTATTGAACATATAAAAATGAGGAGTAATAAGATTAAAAATTGCTCATAAAGTAGTCATACACCACATTTCTTCTAATAATTTATCTATCATGTGTATGAAATCAAGTATATATATCTGCATATATTTTTACATGTTTTTAACGGATAGCTGATGAATCACGACAAAGAAACTCGCCCTCAAATGGGGGCCATTGGGAGAACACGCCAGCAATGAACAATGAGTGTAACTCACCTAAGACTCCCCTATAGCTCGCCTTGCACATAACAGATTGATGAAACCTCTCCAGATTTAGCAATTCGGCACCTTCTATTCTTCTAGACCATATCACAGCCTCTCTCTCTCTCTCTCTCTCTCTCTCTCTCTCTCTCTCTCTCTCTCTCTTCCAAGCAATTGTTCTCACCAAACTCAACTACATGACGGTGCTTACCTACAGGACCCTCAATTTAACTCACAACAACCATCCAAGCCATAGCTCTCCCTTCCCTATACAACATATTACTCACCCTACTCTCCTTAGGGCGATCCCAAAGTTCCACATGTCGCCGGCCACGCCAACCAATTCACCAACTGTTGGCCCCTTTTTTTCATGATTTTCGTCTGCAGATTTGCCCTAGCACTCTCACCCTCATCTGCTTAGCTTCATAAAGCTTGCCTAGATAAGACTTGCCTAAGCCTTTTGGTCTTGCCCTCCTTCAGTCAATCAGAGAGTGACACAAATCTAGGAGAATGTATCTCTGTATGGAAATTTTATCTAGCGGTGTATCTTTTGTGTGGCTTTTATGTTGCCCTTAAAGTCCCATAAATAAGGGGTTCATCTAATTGAAAGTCATTTTGAAACTTTTTTCAATTGATAGTGAATACTTGTATACATCCTCCCGGATCTAACAGAGTTAATAGGAGAGTAAATTTTCTGCTAGTTTTTTATATATCCTACATGAGCAATCATTAGATTTTTAATTGTTTGATACAACTACATAGGAAGAAATTATAAGGCCCGATCCACTCAAAACAGCATCCAATATTTATAAAAGATCGGTACAACAATAGTTATCCCCTTGAAAAGGCCTTTGATATAATTTATCTATTAAATAATTGAATATCATAAAATTGATGGCATAAAATTGGTCCTCCCATGATTTTATTATGAATACATAAATGGTACAGTTTGATGCTTCGAATTGACAAAAGAAATCATAATGGATGATGCAGACACATTATTAAGAAAATGTATAATTTATGAAGTAGAAACTTGCTTGCTGGTTACTTTTACAATTATTATTATTATTATTTATAATTCGTTTATAAATTTTTTCATTGGGATTCTAAATAAAATAGGATAATAATTAATTCTTACTATTGACGATTCCTTGATGTGTACGAATGGAATCCTCTCTAGTTCAGTAAAAAAAAATATTTGTTAAATGTAGGAAATGAGTCTATTCTACGTTGGGATTGTGCGCCCAGATAGTGCTGAGCCAAGTTCAAGACAAATAAGCTCATCTCAGTAGGTCGAGTTCAAGGCTTCCAATGCAATTTAACTCATCAAATAAGGCTAAAAGGCTAAGCAAAGTCTACAAGTCGTCAAGCTCCAACTGAATTCATCCAAGGTCTCAAAACTACTCATTAAAACTTACAAGTTTCATTGAAATTGACATATGATGTTGCAAGAGATTTTGACAACCTATCTTAGTTCGTCCATTCCAAAGCAATAACTTATCAAGCAATGTTATCCAATTTTACCAATAAATAATGAATCAGACCATTCAATCATTTGATTAAGGTTTTATTTGGGACGGTTTTTTTACTGCTTCTTAAAACGACTTTTAGTATAAAAATTAAAAAAAATTACAAAAAAAAAAAAAATGCTTTAAAAAGCAGTAGATAAGCTGTCCCAAATGAAACCTAAGCTTTGTACTGTCAAACAAACTAGTAAAATCTCATTTCTCATTCTAGTTTTCGTTCCTCTATATTTCTTTCTATTTTTTTTTTAAAGTAATACTTGACCACTATTATCAATAAAATTGCAGTGTTGTCTATGACAATAAAGACTGAGATTTACATCTTAACTTGAAGAAAATT
This sequence comes from Dendrobium huoshanense, assembly GCA_016618105.1. NCBI lineage: Eukaryota > Viridiplantae > Streptophyta > Magnoliopsida > Asparagales > Orchidaceae > Dendrobium > Dendrobium huoshanense. Next base: position 18,981,777 of record CM028348.1, read on the forward strand.
TACTTTTAGTTTATTTTATAATTTCTCCATAAATCAAAAAGATAATTATAATATGCAATAAACTTATCCATGGCTTAATCTACCTTTGTAAAACTATTAAATTGGTGTGCTTTTGTTAAGAATTATAGAACCAAGCATTGTAAATTTTAGTAGTGTAGTAATTATCAATTCATTCTTAGTCTAAATCATATGAGTAAGTGATAACAACTTAGTATTATCATTTTATCATATTTTTACAATTATGTGATGTTAGATTAAACTTAATATTCTCATATGATAGATTTAAAGTCATATTAGAGCTTCTCATATTAATCATAATTCAATTTGACGTAAGAGGAAACATACAAGGTAGTAAGTTTGTGTCTTACCTCTTTTGCTGTTGGTTGCTTCTGAGTCATCCAGATTGTTTTGACATTTTGGGTTGGAGTGCTTGTTGATTGGAGGGCTTGGTGGTTTTGGCTGACTCAGATTTGTCTTTATGTTTTTGGCTGACTTAGATTTAGTTTTGAGGCTATGTGGATTGTTTGGACTATGATGAGGTGCACTTTTGCACTAACCCTGTGTCATCTTGGTTGCTGGCAACCTTGGTGCTTCAATTATGATTGGTGGTTATCTTATGATAGTGGGATGACGCAGTTTAGTGTGATGCTACTTTGGGTGATTTGCTACGTCCAATGAATGGCCGTTTCTTATCGGCTGGGTGGGTACAATATCTGCTTTCCTGAGTCCGAATGACTTCATTATTCTTTCTTTTGTCGTGGCCTTTAATTTTTGATCCCTTTTTTTTTTTTGGTGTTTGCTTTCCAAAGCATTTTATTTGTTGCTCGTCTTTTCTTGGCCGCTATAATTTCCTTGGTATGAATGAAATTTGGTTTAAATAAAAAGAATTATTTTAAAAAAATAAAGAGATATGTTAATCAATCAAATGCATAAAAATTCTCAAAACCATTTATATAATGATATCATGAGAGCATCCACTAACTAATCTTGCTCCATCAAAATTGAATATGCAAGATTTATCAAATAATAAATTACACAAATCATTTTTTCATAATCTAATCACTAACTATAATAACAGTCATGAATCAAATGAAGGCCAGAATTTGTTCCAACACACCAATAATAGAACACTTTTAAATCTCAAGAGATTAATGGATAACCTCTCCGTATTTGCACGGCAACAAAAATTGAAATATTTTAAGTGAAACTAAAGTTAATGTTCAGTTTCGTAAGAGTTACTGAAACAGGAATAATCGTATTAATTACCAGTCTAATTGGAGAGCATTGTTATCCTAATTTCGTAGGTCTCTACGCAATAAGAAGGATCAGGACTCCTCATGCAGGCCTCAAACAATAAGCTACTGGAGCCACATAGTTCAGAGACATGACTAATCTATTTCTTATTTTCTCTGCTTTTAAAGACGCATAAGGTAGCATTAACTGTGTTGCATTATTCCAATCGTTGATTTTTTTTCTCCGTTGGTTTAATTCTATGTAAGCGGTAGGCCTGGACTCTGCATTAACCTAAGCATAGCTAGGCTCTGGCCTGCTTCTCCTCTTAAATTAACTGCAATGCCTTTTGTAAGATGAATAAGTAGTCATTTATGCTGAAGGAGCCACGTTGTTCTGATAGATATCATATAATTAAAGCTTTATGGTATGTTTCTATTGGGAAAACCAAAAAAGTAAGGGACACACCTGCTTTCATTTTTTTTTTTTTTTTATGAGACGGTTAGGGGATTTGAGTTCGGATGTGATGAGAGGAATTTCTTCCCTCGATTACTCGGCTACAGACTCGATGTCAACTGCTTTAATTTCATGTAAAAGAAATTACAAAGGAAGAAGTACAACTCAATATATTATATCATTTAAGTAATGAGCTGTAACCCCTGAAAAAAAACCTATAATGCTCAAACTTAAAAACAAAACAAAGGCTATCAAAACCAGGATTAAAGAGAAGAATTGAAAATACTGTGTGAGAATCAGGACTTAGATGATAGCTAAAATCTACTAAATCACAGAAAAATCACTAAGAGAAGTGCTCCCCATTGCCTAATCAAAACAGAGACCATCCAGGCAGGAGGCAAAAACTAATCATCACTGTCAATGGAGGCAAAAAATCGGAATCACCAGTGCTGACAGACCAAAAAGGAATCCGTACTAGTGCTTTATTTTTTATTTTTTTTTTAAAGAATTAGCCCCAAATTTTATTCAACAGAAAGAAAGATTGCAACAGTCACACAAAGTCAAAAACACATACTTACAAGATAAGACTCCAACGTTACGAAACGACTAGCTTAGATGACAAAACAAGCCGCATAAAAGGTCAAAAAAATAAAGGATGCTACACCCAAAAGGACTAAGTATGGCAATCCTGCACCCACCGAGTAGCGAAAAGAGGACCATCCATTGGCGGAGAAAACCACAAAGCAACCAACCGAAGTTCAATAAACAACACCAAAAGGCACGGAGATAACCACATTAACCACCAAGGTTGCCAGTCAAGGCCAACCCGGGGTTAAGCAGAAGTGCCTCATCATAGTCCAGCAACCAATAGAAAAGCCAAACTAAGCACAACATGAATCACTATTTTTTCTTAGATTTATTTTTAAATACTTTCCCAACACCACTAGAAATAGCATGATCAACAAATCAGCTTGCCATGGATTTAAACCTATCTTGTGGATCTTGAAACTCATTTGTATTCTCATCAACATTATCGTCGGACACATTGAACCAATATGAATGGTCCACACAAGAGTTCTTCACTGATAAGGCCATATGGGCTTTCAACTTCGCATTGGACACAACCAAAATAGGAATATCAACAAAAGTTGTCGGTAAAGCTAAGTTAGCAGAAGGACTAATTGCATCCCAGCTCAACTTCCCTTCATAAACAACCGAAACCTCAACAACCTTAAAAGCCACAATATCGCATTTACCCTCCGGCTCTAAAGGATTAGAGGCTAATTCCAAAAGACCATCATGACCAAGAACATCAATAGAGTTTGGAGTCAGATTAATTGGCTTCAAGGAATCAGAAAAAAAATTCTTCCTCATCATCAACATTAGTAGGAGATGAAATTGGGGTAGAAACATGATTAATCATGCAAGGGATAGGGCTCATGGCACCCACAGGAGTAGAATCCATTCCCGTTGTATCCAAATTGATATAAGCACATTCCTTAAAACCACTAGAAATAACACTGATAGCAGGATTACCAGACTCCCTATTAAAACCTCCAGCATTAACATTATCAATATCCAAAACAACATGGCCCACATGAACCAAAGCCACGGGTTCAGCATCACAACATATAGTCCTTAGAACAGAAGAGTGCCAATGTTTCCATTTGAGAAGTTTGGGTTGAATTGCATTTTTTGTGCATTTAAGATTAGTTCCAAACTGCCAATTTGCATACCAAATTTCCTGCTGTTGCGCTCCTTCCAAATATAATAAACCAAAGCCCATAGAAACATAAAAACCAGCTTAATATCATGAGGTATGACCAGTTGCTCATCAACAAAGACAAGAGTTTGTTGTTGGTTAGAGTGAAGGAGGTCAGAAGAAATGCAGGGGAGAAGAGTACTCAACTAGCATGAAGTAAAATCACATTAGAGAAAAAGATGGCTAGAGCCCTCATTATCTTTATTACAAATAACACGTGACAAAAATCAAAATATTTATTTTGATAAGAGCATCAAAAGTTTTTAAGCAATTATTTTAGGCAAGCTAACCATACGATGAGAAACACAAAGAATGTCGCTTATGCCAGATCCATGGCGGACCAACCTTAAGGCCCCCCCCCCCTCCCTAAAAGTTTTAAAATACTATGACCTTTAAGCAATTGGCCAAACATAATTAAACACATTGTGTAGAGATGTTATTGTTATGAAACAATAAACCAAATACAAAGAGAATCCAAAAATATCCTTACAACCAAAATTTGTTCCGGGGGCAGCCTGCCCCCGGAAACCCCTGCAGGGGCGCTGCCCCTTGACCCTACGACCTGACCGGTCAGGTCGAACCCCACAAGGGAGCGTTGCCCCCTTGGACCCCCAACATATATGTGAATTGTACAACAATGAACAAATAGGGGTCGATAGTCAGCGCCCTCGGAACAAATTTTGGTTATAAGGATATTTATGAAAAAAAAAAACTTCTACACTTTTACTTATAAATTTGCCCGCTGAAAATTAAGGATGGATCTGCCCCTGACCCAATCAGGAGAGCCAGCTCCTGCACAAAGATGTCTAATAAAGTGTTGGTTTTTAACCTTTTGTAAGCTATACCAGCTGAGAGTTTCGGTCCAATCAGAAACAATAGGAATATTAGAGATAACATCTCTAATATTACCCTTGAAAAAATTTGGAAGATGTTATTCCCCATTAGCAATGAAACTAAAAATAGTAGCATCAAAAATAAGCCTAGATAGGATGGAAACCACCATGTAAATTGGCGATGGATTGATCATTACTCTAAGGGTCCCAATAGAAAGAAAAATCTCAATCAAGCCTAATATCAAAATACAAAACTTGTTTAATATTATATGTCCTATAATGAATATCCTTCCACCATTTAAATAACCATTGGTGCATCCTTTTCAAAAAGAAATGTATTTCTACTTGCAGTAGGTACTAAAGAGGAAAATTTTGGTAAGACCTACAAATTAGGGAATAATTGTAAGCAAAGATGAGATCATGAATGTAAGGAATGCTAAGCCCATCATACTGCTTTGGGGTACATGTTTGTTTCCAAGAAATGAGCTGAAACTTCCCGGCTTGAATATCACTATGGTAGAGGAATTAATCAAGCACAGAGTTTGTTGAGTTTCTTAATACATGTTTTAGGTAAAATCAAAGCTCTAATCCAAGACAAAATTGTATTACATAATGTAAATTTAGGAACCACGCTCTACTCGCAAGAGAAAAAGGCCCTACATTTCCACCCGTAAAAAAAGATAATATGTAAGCTTAAGCCTTTTAACAGAGATTGGGATTCCAAGGTAAGTAAAAATAGTGATTTCTATGATAACCCAAATATCTGAAAAAAAAAACCAGCACATTATTAATGCCAGCATTATGAATTAATATAGACATATGATTGGGTAATATTTGGTCACTATTACTATTAAAAAAAATGTGATTTTAATATGTGTGAAAAATAAGTAAAATGTTAGTTTCACTTACGTTTGCTATAGATTAACTGACCTGTATAAGATGGTGGGTCAACAGGTTTTTCTTTAAAATATGATTTGGTGTTATCATAAACTGATTCATATGATATTGATTGTGAGTTATAAAGATTTATTACTATACCAATGGGTAAAAGAGTAACGTCTCTATTTATTAAACCAACGGTTACTGACTATGAATTATTGATACTGAAAAACACCACTTAAGTCAAAACTTCTTTCTTAATTAATATGATATTGAAATGTGTGTTATTGATTCATTATTTCTATATGGATTTTTTGTTCACTATTCATTGATTTATTATCACTATAAATATTTATTTTTACTACTATGAGCTTATTGATATTGTTACATATATCGATATTATCACTGATACTGATACTAATGCTACTACTGGTATACTATTACTATTGCTGCTACTATTTTTTATTCACTATATTATTTACTTATTGACTGATTATGTGACTTACTAAGCATGTTGTTATGATACTACATTGATAAAAATATAGAATTTGATTACTTTTATTAGTTTACTGAATTCATATTAGTGCTCCAGATTTACTGCATTAATATAATTTACTATACTAATATTTTAGTTTCTTGGATCTATATGATTCCTTTACTAATTGTCACTGATTAATAGTACAGATACGACAACTATTTTATAGTTTTGACTCTTGTACTGGATTACTTGATTTCGTATTATAATACTTTACTGGTTCCTGTATCATATTATTTTATTGTTTATTGGCTCTACTGCTGTTGTATGTAAGTTTTACTATTTTCTACACTGATTTATGATCATATGATTGTTACTGATACTAAACTGATTAGACATAAATACTGCTTTTTTACCATGTTTTGGTTCAATTATAAAATTTGATGGCATGTTGGGCTATTTAGTTGATCATTATATGTGGTTTAAATGAGTTCAGGTCATGGCAAAGGATAAGAAGTGTAAGGCTGATTAATTTTCTTCAGGTTCACTATTAGTCGTTTCTTTCTTTCTATAGTTTTCTTCTATATTCGGCACTGAAATGATATATTATATTTATATAATTCATGAGTATTGTATATGATTTTGGAGAAATAAAAAGAGATGCATATGGATATTTTGATGAATAGAATTTTCTTCCGCTAACATTTAATTTTATTAATAATAAATAAAATTAGATAGTTCTAATTATTATTTAATTAAAAAAAAAATTCATCCAAATTAGATTATGGGGCATCATAGTTTTTGTAGGGAGGTCAAGAATAGCATTTAACACTTTATGATTGGTAGTAATATTAGATACATAATAGAACTCTTAGAGGTATTAACTTTGAGACCGAAGACCTTGTCAAAATCATTGAGAATATCTTTTACAACATATAAATTTGTCAGGTCAGCCTTATCCAAAACTAGGTCATCAGAGTACATAAGATAAGTAGTGGAGGAGCTTCCAATATTAATACTTGAAAAAGAGCCAACCTATACCGCCTAATAAAATAATATAGAGAGGCCATTTATGATAATGCAAAAGAGGTACGGAGATAGCGGGCAACCTTGCTTAAGCCCTGAGGATGAATTAAAAACTTTCAAGCTTACTATTAAACATAGAAGTATACATTATCAATGCAATCATTGATCCACCTAATGAAAAAAATTAGGAATTCCTTTGCTATGAAGCCTATTAAAAATAAAGGATCTGCTAACATTATCAAAGGCTTTAGAGATATCAAAATGAGCATAGAAAAAATCATCTTTTTCTTGCCCTCATAAAGTTAGATATAATGTTGGCTACAAGCAAAATATTATATGTGGTCACCTTGTTCATGATTAAGCTAGATTGGACAGGGTCAATAATAACAGGTATTCAAGACTTAAGTTTGTTAACAAAAAGTTTAGCAATAATTTTATAAAAGGTGTTGCATAATGAGATAGGTCTGTAATCCTGAGCCAACAGTAGAATATTTTGGAATTAAGCATATTTAGGCGGCTTTAGTTCTTTTAGGGAGGTAGATTTTCTTAAGGAAATGATGAACAACATCACATATAAACTTGCTAGTGATAGTCTAAGCAGAGGAGTAAAACTCAAAAGAAAAACTATCAGGCCTAGGAAAAGAGCACTTGAGAGAGCCAAAAATGACATCTTTTATTTCATCATCAGAATTAAAAAAGGAGCTACTAAAGAGGAAATCATGTGATGATGAATCCAATTGCGACTAGGAAGAGGAGTATTATAGCAAGGATTAGGGGAATTGAGAAGTGTTTGGTAATGTTGAATAGCTGCATTAGCTATATCAACATGAGTAGAGTAAGTACCATTCTCAGTAGTAAGCTCTCTTATTCTCCAATAAGCCCATGCATCATAAAAATAAGATAACTTCTCAAAAATGATCTTAAGTGATTAATTTGACTGTAGGTTAGTAAGTCCAAATTAAGAATCTCAAAATAATGTAACTGCTGCTTTTCTAAGATCTTAATGTAGGTAGAAAGGTAATTAGATGTTTTCTAAGCCTTACTTTTTATATTCTTTTTTAGCTTGTTGAGCTTATGGTAAAGAGAGGAAATAAGGTTACTATTGTGACTCTCAGATAAAGTCGATAAGACAACATCCCAAATTTGAGGGACTTTTGTCCAATAAAATTTTAATTGAAATATTGAATAGTTAGAGGAAGGAGGTTGTAGGAAAGTAATGAAGCAAGAATGATCATAGATATAGGAGTAGTCCACCTTGTAGTAGGAAGTAGGAAACTCCAACATCCATTTGTCATTAGCCAACACTCTATCTATTTTTATATGAATATGATTTTCTTGCTCGTTATTAAACCATATGTATTAGAAACCAACAGAAACAAAGTCAATAAGACAATTGTCAAAAGCCATGTTGTCCAATTCATGTAAGCGCAACTACTCGTTGTTTCTCGTGAACACTGTTTCTCTTACCTCATTTATGCTTGTCGGACTACTGCTTGAACTCTGCCTCCCTTGAGACCCACTAAATTATGTTGTCGCTTGCACTTCTTTGAACTCTTGTATCAACTTTACCCATCCTAAAAAATAAAGATAATTCTGCCCCATACAAAGGTTAACAAAAGTAAAATTGATTATTAATATAAGCATCGTAAGATTTATCTCTGTACGGTTAAAAAGGTAAAATCAGCATTAAAATTTATCATGTCCCATAACATCCATTAAATAGCATTTGTAACCTTAATTTAGACATATAATAATTGAAGTAAATATTATCATTCAACGTATACAACTCAGTATTGTGTAGTTTATTACGTTCAAAAAACATTTAGGAGTTTGAATCGTTAAAAAATCATTATAAATTTCAAAACAATAATATTAATATGGACTTTTTGTTAGCCTAACATTAATTAGAGCATCATTAGTTACTGATTACTAATTTTAATTTATTTTCGAAGATATAATCTATTTTATGGGCCAATTTGATCAAGCGAAGAATGCAGTCTCTTGCAGCTGCTAAATGAGACTTTGCGGCCCAACTATGAAATCTGTCACTTCTGCCAGCTGTGCGAAAATTTTACTTATACGTGTTTGCAAATGGATGAGGGGAAGGAGATTTATAAACAAAACTTCTAAGATATAGGACAAATTTTATAAATCAAAACGTTAACTTTTATTCGTGAAATAGAAAAGCCAAAAAAAAATATTTGATGCCAGTCGAGCACTCGGGCCACGACTGGCTTGCTGATGTTGCCCGCCTTGCCCACATGCTCGAACTTGTTGGGGGTCACAACAATCGTGGCTCAGTGTATACGAAGATCCAGTGCATAGATAAATAAGAGAGAGAGGTACAAATGTCATAAGAGATATCAAGATTTTGATGTGAAATTTTTTGAAAAGAGAAAAGACCACAAAGCCTGACCCAGTAAAAAATAATTTTATTAATGTTTATTGTTAATTACAAATGAGGCTCTTCTCTTTGAGGGAAGGAAAATATACATCATATAGAACATATTATATAGTGGGTGTTATAAGGATATAATGATATAAGAGTTGTTCTTAAGAGTGTTGGCCTATTCATTTGGTCAGTAGGACTATAGTCGAGTGACGATGGTCGGAGAGACTGTAGTCTGCGAACCATGGTGGTTGGAGAGATGGTAGTCAACGTTCGACGGAAGTCGAAGGGACCAAACTCGAAGGGCGATGGTGTTCGGAGGTACTAGAGTCAACAGGAGACGGTGGTCGGAGGGATCAACATCGGCTGACGACGGAGAATGGAGGAATCATAGTTGGCGGGTAACAAAGGTTGGAGATATTGTAGTCTTGAAGGCAACGATGGTCGGTGGGATTAGAGTCCAATGGATGGTGGTGGTCAAAAGGACATTCATCGGCGGGCGATGGAGGACGGAGGGAATAGAGTCGGGGGTAAACGAAGGTCGGAGAGACTCAACTTGGCGATTGAGGGAGTGTGGTTTAAGGGACAGGAGTCTGCAGGCGACAGTGGTCAAAGTTATCAGAGATCCACGAGCAATGGTGGTCAAAGGAACCTTCATCGGCAGGCGACGGAGGACAAAGGGACCTTCGTGGGCATCTGACAAATGTCGGAGGGATCTCAATTTGTTATCGAAGGAGATCGGAGGAGTGTTGTCGGTTAGTGAGGGTGGTTGGAGGAACTATAGTCGGTGGCGGTCTGGCAACGGTCGACAAAAGTTTGTTGGCGGTGGTGCTTGTGTGAAACTCTAGGCTCTTTGAATCATCATAGCTCTCTCCAATCTCCAACTAGAGGGTCCCCTTCATGAAAAGAGAATATGCTTATTTATGGATTTTTATGACTGGCATGCTCTGTAAATAAGGAGAAGATCCCGGGAAAAATCAGAGTGGTCCATCAAGCAGCTCATATGGATTCCCCAGATCATAAAGCATTCATCAAGCATTTTAGTGTCATAATGATGTCAGAATTAGGTGATCTTGGGATCGTTAGATTTGTCTTGTCAAGTTAGTTGATATGATTAGAAGCATGACATATTTGGATATCATTTGTTCCTCCGAATAATATTTTTAAGCTTCCAAATATGCTTTGGTACAGTTATTTGGACCCGTTTGGGCTCGAATTAGACCGATTTTGGTGTCGTAGGGTTCATCTCGCTGAGTTGATCAATTTGATTATAAGTTTGTTAAAATTGAATTTTGGATGGCCATGCATTTAATTTCAAAAGTTTCCGCCTTGAATATGCCTCAATATTTGTGCTAGATCAAGGCGATTTTTGGCGGCACATCACTCTTAATTTAGGCCGAGAATAACTCAAGTAATATACTAATATATCAAATTTAAATTAATTTTTTATTAATTATATTTGTTAGTTTCTTTTAATGTTAATTTGAAATTAATTTATGGATTATTATTTTAAATCAAGTTAGCTCTTAATTTAGGTAGGGAATAACTGAAGTAACACATTAATTTTATATTAATTTATAAATAATTATGTTTGTTAGATTAATTTATATATTATTATATTAAAATGAAATAAGTCAAATTCGAAGCGTGGGGCGTGGGGCGCCAGGCGCAGGGCAGGGTGCGAGGTGCGGGCTAGAAGTGGGAGGAGCCGGACGGACGCGAGCAGGAAACTAGATCAAACTACGTGTGCAAAGGCCGGGGGTTGGGTCGCATGCCTGGGTCATGTGGGAAACGCATGACATATTATATACTCAGTGTGGAAGACTGGAGCTGGCTCGAGAGTGGGATTGTAGTCGTTTCTTGGATGGGCAGGGTCGGGCATGGATTGGATCTGCATGTGGGAGCAGAACACAAGCTTTAGAGTTAGAATCGGCCGCAAAACCAGAAGCAGGGTCAGATGTTGGATTATGTGCAAGCCAGAATCTTTGTCACGGTCGCGGAGAATAAAGTTAGAAAGCACGAAGGGAGCCAGGCATGGCGGTCGGCAGCAGGCTCGAGTTCGTGTGATGTAGGTGGAGGAGATTGTCAAGTTTTATTATTATTATTATTATAAAATATGGACTAAGGTGGAGATTGCTAGAATTGGTCTACTTTTAAGTTAGTTGTTTTGCAAGACATCATATCAATGTCTTTTTTTATTTATAAGCTTATAGGTTGTTGTAATAGATACCCCAATTGAAAAGAATAGAAGAAAATTCCTAAGAGCTCTCATCCAAGAAGCTTAAGGAGCTTCTTCTTCCACCCAAGAATCCCAACAATATGATTCTTTAATTAACATCATAAAATTTTAACTATGCATAAAGCGACTGTGTTGTGTCAATTTGGAGCTATGTTTGATTATTTTTTGCGTAATTAGATTTGTTGGGATAAGACATTTAGTTCAATTATACATTTGTTGAAACTAGAGATCAAATGATCATGCAGTCGATCATAACTATGGGGATTATCTCCTCAATCCTCATAGTTTAAAGGAAATCTCATCAACTTATCCTCTAACATAAGGATAACATACTGAGCGAACTTGCACGCACCTAAACAACTTTATGTATATGCTATTCAACATATGTATGATATAACCATCACTCACAATAATGCGCACACCATGATAAGATAAATAATATGGATTCAACACTTAATAATGATTTATATCTTATGTAAGAAGGGTTGTCCACAAATGTTTTATAATATATAAAATCATTAACATAATTAAATTAAGTCATGTATGTAACATGTAAAATTTTATGTATGATATTATACAAGAACATAATAAATCCAAAAGCCCTAAGCTTTAATTCATATGCATGTATTATATGCAGTGCAAATTGTCAGCTCCCGCATAAACCACCATGAAAAATCGAGATCTTAATTATCAAATTATAAAAATATTAATCAATTGCCGCGACTGGTAATCTTCTTGCTGATCTTTGCTATAAACTTAAGCAAATAAAAATCATTGTTAGAGGTAAAACTTGGGCCTCTTCCAATACGATGGCTGATCATCTTCAAAAGCTTAAGGATAAGCAATTAGATACCCTGAATAGCTTGGGTTCTAATGTTAATCTTGCCAGTTCCTCTCTGAATTTAAAAAGTATCAATAAGCAATTGGAGACAGCCTCCTCCATGTGGTTCTCGTGGCTTAAGCAGAGGGCAAAAACTAAATGGTTAACTCAAGGTGAGGATGACCTCAAATTTCTGTATGCTAGGATTCGTATGAGGAGAAATTACAAAAAGACTGCCATTGCTTTAGGCATGTCCAATCCTACTGCTTCCATGTCTGAGACTTTCTCTAATGTCATATCTTACTTTCAAAAACTTTATAATTCACCTTCCTCGGAGGGTTTTGATGTCAGCAGTTTTCCTTTAGGTAAGGAAATTCCTCCTGAGTTAATTGATGCTCTCACTGTACCTTTCACAGATCTGGAAATTAAGAGTGTTGTATTCTCGGGTGCATCTGATTCTTCTCCTGGGCCTGATGGATTCAATTTTGAGTTTTTTAAAGCTACTTGGGTGGGTACGGGTCCCACGGTATGCAATGCCATTAAGAGTTTCTTTCATAACGCTTACATCCCTCGTTCCACAAAGGCCACTGCTATTACTTTGATTCCAAAATCTAGTCATGCTGAATCCATTTCTAACTTCAGGCCCATTGCGCTTTGTAATACGACTTATAAAATCATTGCCAAAGTTTTAGCTGCTCGTATGAAGCCTATCATGCCGTATATTATCAAAGAAAATCAAGCAGGTTTCATACACCAGAGAATCTCTACTGATAATGTTATTCTTGCTAATGAAATTCTTCAACACTCTAGAATTTCCAATAAATTCAAGCTTATGTGTGTGAAGCTTGATATTAAAAAAGCTTTTGATAATGTATCTAGAAGGTTCCTCTTGGTTAGAATGCAACATAAAGATTTCCCCTTTAAGTTTATTGAATGGATTGATGCTTGCATTTCTGATGTCTGGTTCTCTTTATGTATAGATGGTGCTTTAGAAGGTTTCTTTCCTTCTACTTCAGGGCTTAGGCAGGGTTGCCCCCTCAGTCCTTATCTCTTTAGCATTGTGATGGATGCTCTCTCTTGTTTGCTTGACTACAATCTCAACGATAACAACTTTGATGCTCTTATGATTGGGGAGCATAGGTTGTCCCACCTCTTGTATGCTGATGACTTGATCCTATTTGGTAAAGCTGATCTCAACAACTGTGATAATCTCACTAATACTCTTAAAGTCTTTTATGATGCATCGGGTCTAAATGTGAATTATGAGAAAAGCTCTATTTTAATTCCTAACAAATGTGATATTTCGGATAGCATATGTAGCTCCCTTAATATTTCTGCTGTTTCTACTACTATGTCTTATCTTGGGCTGCCTTTGTCTCCTTATAATCCTAAGCTTGCCTCTTTTGCTAATCTCTTAGAACCTGTTATCTCTAAATTATCTAGTTGGAAGGCCAAGGCACTTTCCTTTGTTGGGAGGCTTCAGTTTCTCAGATACACCATTTGGAATACTATTGCATACTGGATCCATGGGGGTATTATATCTAAAACGATTATTAAGCAAATTGATAGGTTGAGTGCAAGGTTTCTTTATTTTGGTGATACTAAGGCAAAAAAACTGCACTTAATCTCTTGGAATAATACTTGTAAGCCCAAAAAGTTGTGGGGGATAGGTATCCCGTCTCTCCATTCTCTTCAATTTAGCTTCAACTGCTCCCTCCTTATCAGATTTTATAATTTTCACAGTCCCCTTAGTATTTGGTTGTATCATACTTATATATCTCCTTGGAAGGAGCCCTCCACCAAAGCTTCTAGGCTATGGAAAAATCTGTGTAGAGATGCCATCTTTGCTAAAGAGAAATTTCATTTTAATGTATCTTCTCATTCCAAGTATTCCTTATACTGGGATCATTGGTATAAAGGTAAATGCCTTAAAGAGGTTGTAGCAATGGGTCCTTTTCTTTCTCAGTTTCCTGTTAATGAGAGCATTAAGATTATTATTGAGAGGGGAAATTGGGCCATTCCTGCTTCTCTCCCTCTTGCTGTTCATAATGCATTCCAGGATATTATTGTGGATCCGGTAACAAATATTAATCTGTATTGGGGATCAGAAAAACACTGCAAGCATAAAGATTTTTTGGAATTTTTTTATAAAGAAAATGAGGAGGTTAATTGGTGGCATTTTGTTTGGCACAAAAGAAATGTGATTAGGTACTCATCCTTTTGTTGGATGACAATTAAAGGAGGGCTTAAGACTGCTGATATTCTCATTGGCAAAGGCATAAATGTGGATTCCATTTGTGCTCTTTGCCATAGTTACAATGAATCGGCTACTCATCTTTTTTTCGAATGTGACTACTCTTTCTCTATTCTATCTAGCCTGATGAGGAACCTTGGGTTTATGTTGTTGCGGCCTAATATTATGCAAATATTTGATTATATTGCTGATACCCAGCATGGTGATAAAGATTTTTATTATCTTCTTGTATGATGTTCGGTATATCACATTTGGAGAGAAAGGAATGAGAGGAAGTTTGGGACCTCTTCTGTTTCATCTATTACTTTAACTCATAGAATCAAAGCTGCAGTTTTACCCAGGATTTTGCACTGGAAAAATGGGGAAAATCTTATGGAATTGCTCTAAACATCTGCTGTTGGATACGGTGTTTACTGGTAGCCGTGATGTTGGCTGTTCCCATGTGATCTGGCTGGATTTGTACTTCTGCTATGATTTTTCTATTATCAGATTCGTTGTCATGTGGTAGGTACGGGCTATGATGATGAATTGCCATCTTCCCCTTTGGATGGCAAGGATTTCTCTAGCGTCTTTTTGCAACCAGGCTGTGAGGGTGGCAATTCCTGAGTCCAGGTTTTTGTATCCTGTCTCTGGTTGGTTTCGGTTTTTTTTTTTTTTTTTTTTTTTTTTTTTTTTTTTTGCGGCAGTCTCTGTTATGGCCATTTTTTTTGAAGAGTTTCTTACTGTTTTCAGCATTGGGTTTTTGTTTTTTGCTCCAGTGCTGAATCTTTGGCTTTAGGCTTTTGTTCTTACTTTTTAGCATTTACTTGTAACTAGTTTTTAGTTATAATGAAAAGGGCTTTTGCCCATAATTTTCCCAAAAAAAAATTGCCGCGACAGGCCATCCTGCTTGCGAGAAATTGTTCTGTGCGGACGCCGAACGCGTTACAGAGACCAACCAGAATGTACCACGTCACCCCTACTTGATATCCGGCTCAGTACTGCTCAATATCGCTCGGTACCCGACTCGGTACTGCTGATGTGGCACATTCTATTTGATCTCTAGATGGTAAACTGCGTTCGGCGTTCACAGAGAATCATTTCTCCCTAACATCATCCCTGTAAGCGTCGGTTTTCTAGGACCCCATCAAATGTCGTACTTGAGTGATTTGCCAAAAATTAAAATCAAATAAAAAATAAAACCATTATTAACCCATACCAAATTATTGCTCAAGTTTTATCTATCATTAATCTTCAATAACGTACTTCGTGCATCAACTCCATTGATTCAATGCACATAAATGCATAAACAAAATTCATAAAAGAGCTGTTTAATAAAATATATGATCAGAAACACAGAGTAAAAAAATTATATACAATTCCCCCTTCATCTCAACAAATGTGTATTATTATAACTAACAAATTGAATTTCTTCAAAAATGTAAAGCTTTACCAAAATAGAATAATCACTCTCTCTAATTATTCTTCTTATTTGATCGTCTGCTTGGACCTGACGGAGGAATATATTGTCCTCTTGGTAGGGAATTGAGCAGTAACGAGCTGTAATTGTCATCCTCGATATTGGACTTAGATGGCGTTTCTGCAACCGGCCCATCAGCCCTTGCTAGCGGCCAGTCCAGATCCGGCGGCTTGCGCCGCCCGTTAACAGGCCGGGCCGAGCAAGCGTGAGTGCCAACTAAAAGGATTACGAAGAAGAAGAAAAGGAGAGAAACCCGATGAAGAGCGCACATGGAAGAAACTGGTTTTAGAGAGAGAGAGAGAGAGAGAGAGAGAGAGAGAGAGAGAGAGAGAGAGAATGAAGGGATAGGGAAAAGGAGTTTGTTAATGGAGAGAAGCTTTTGTTAGTTGTAAAACTAATATAGAGCAGGTGTGGGATTAGGGACGATCAAGTTCTTTTTTGACTTTGCATATATTTAATTGTGTTCAAATGGGAAATGGAGGAGCAGAACGTCAGCTGGTGGAATAGTTAATTAATTATAGTGTTATATAATAATATTTTTGTGTAAAAATAATTTATCAACTCAAGATATAAGAAATAGGAATAATTTAGTGTAGGTACTGTTAGTTTTTTTTTAAAGAAATGGATAAACAGTAGTCATACAGGCACAATGGCATGAGACAAAGCAGATCTCATTATGTTCGATTCAAATAAAATGGTATCAATAGGGTTGACTCAGAATTATTAGATGTGTGTCTGTTCCTATGTATTTTATGTGCATCAAAATTTATGACTACTGATTTTTTAAAATTGGACCAGGCAAGTTTGCTACTTAACTCAAAATTATATATATATATAATCAAAAAATTATCTTGATCGGGTATAAATCTAGAGGCAAAATAAAATTGGAGGCTTCTGAAATTAAATCTTGGACAATTCGAACTCCTATTTTAGTAAACTTATAGTCAAATTGAACGTCTAGAAAAGACGAACCCAACAACACTAACTCAACCCAATCCGAGCCCAAAAGGGTCCAAATCAAATATTTGACGCATCTTTGGAAGGTTAAAACCATAATTATGATTACAAAACGATTTTCAAACGTGACATGCTAAAAGTCGAATTGAGCAGCTCGGCGAAAAAAAATCCAACGAGCCCAAGATCGTAGAATTATGATATCATTAAGACATTCAAATGCCCAACAAACAGTTCACAATCAAAGGGATTAATATCGGCCGTCCATTCAAACCACTCCTAACATACTCTTAATCCCCCTCTCATATTTATTGGCCGTGTCACTCTCAAAAAATTATAAATAGACTCTTCGTTCCTCATAAAAAGGGGACGAAAGCAGGGAAGAGTAGGAAGAGAAGAATGAGAGAGAAACTAGAGTTCTCTTGCCACTAAACTCCTCCTTGACCACCGTCGGACCACCGACCGTCGTTGGGCTATCGTCGGACTTCCGCCCATCCACTGACTGACGTTGGGCTTCCATCTGACCACCGAATGAAGCTGGATTTTTTACACGGCAACCGATTATCACCAGACTTCTACCCGGCCACCAACCATCATTGGACTTCTACATGACATCCAATTTTACTGGGATTTACATGCGGCCATTGATTATTGTAGAACTTCCTCCCGACAAGCATCTCCAGGAAACAGTCCTTTCGACCTCAGTCGCCCACCGACGACCTTTCTAGCCACCATCTTTTTCCAACTTCAGTCCTTGCGGCCCCATTGTCAGACAATGATCTTTCTGACCTCTATCGCCCACCGACTATGATCCTTCCAGCCTATGTTGTCAAACAACGATCTTTTTTAGCACAATCGATCGCCAACTACGGTCCTTCCTACCTCCGTCAACAGACTATGGTATTTCTGACCTCCGTCCCCTACCGACTACAGTCCTTCCGACCTCCTGGCCAGACTACGATCTTTCTGACCTCCTTCGCACATCGACCACTGTCCTTCTAACCTCTATTGTCAAATTACATTCTTTCTAACCTCCGTCACCTAGTGACTATTGTCCTACTTACATTTGTTGCCAGACAACGATCTTTCCACCCACAGTCTTTCAGGCCACCTTCGCCAGTCGACTTCGGTCCTTCTAGCCCCCCGTCTTCAGACAACGGTTTTTCTGACCTTCGTCGCCCTCCAATTACGATTCTTCTGACCTTCGTCATTAGACAACGATCTTTCTAACTAATGTACCATGCCTCTTATGGTCCTTTCGACCTCCGTCGCCCGCCGACTACAGTCTTTTTGACCTCGGTCATCATACTACGGCCCTTTTGACCTATGTTGTCATACTACAATCTTTTTGACTTTTGTCCGGTGCAAACTATGGTTCTTCTGACCTTTGTCAACTGCCGACTATGATTCTTCCAACTTCAATCGCCTGACAACGATCTTTCTGACAATTGTCGCCCTTGATTATGGTCATTCCAACCTCTATCACCAAACTATTGCCCTTACTATAATTTTTTCGGCCTCAGTCGCCTGTCGACTAAAACGAACATGTCAATACTAATTCTTCTAATTCCCACCATGTAATCATACTATATGATGTATATTTGCTACATCAAACTAAGGCCTTCCCCCCACGGAAGGGCCTCATTTGTAATTAACTACAAATTCTAGTGGATTCATTCAAACTGGGTCAGGCCTAGTGATTTTTCTCTCTTTTTAGGGATTTTCACGTAAAAACTCTGATGTCTCTTCTGAATGCTATATCCTCTCTTTTATCTGATTGTTTGCTTGATCTTTGTATAAAACTAAAGCGTTAAACTTTATATTTCTCTATTGACGTGAATATTTCAGGACATAACTATATATATATAAAACTCATAATTTATTTATTTTTTACATACTTCTCTTTATAATAATTTTGGATGATTAAGAACTAAATTATCAATAAAATCAACAGAAAGAATAATTTAGGTTGTTGCTATTATAAATCAAGGGTATTAATGATTTAATTGGGGCAAAAATTCTAATTATTTTACTTTTTATATTACAATTATATTTTAATTTGACTATTATTTTTTAAAAATTTTGTGATTAAAATTTATTTTATATAATCTTATCTAGTAATATGTTGAAATAGTAAAAAAGTTATTATCTGATTTTTAAATTAAAAACACAAAATTATTTTCTTCACAGAAGTTGCACAATCACCTTTGTAACAAAATTTATTCGCTCCAAACAAGCTCTAAATTTATTAATGAATAGTAAAAACAGAGAAAAAAAGTTGTAAATAATAAACTTAAAAATTATATATATATATATATATATATATATATATATATATATATATATATATATATATTAAAAATATATATATATATATATATATATAGAGAGAGAGAGAGAGAGAGAGAGAGAGAGAGAGAGAGAGAGAGACAGAGAGAGAGAGATTTTCTATCGCTGCATAAATTCGTTTACTTAATATGATATATGACAATAAATCCTTCGTTATGACGGGACTTCCTATTTTTTTGCTTGTCCCAAGTACTGGAAGCAAGTAATCCCAGTAACTTAAACAAATTATTTTGATTAGTGCAGAACATTAGTGAAAACAAACGGCCCTTCATATCGCATACTTAATCAGATTAATTTTATTTTTACAGTTAGATTTTGAAAGACTGAATCTCTATGGCTTGGTTTTTGCAATTGAATTATAGGTAGAGCTAATGGAGAATTTGTTGTGGGCATCAACATGGCTCCAAATGGAGTTGGTCCCTATAAATAATGCTCTATTTACAGCTAATCGCTGGTGTTTTTGGACGCTACTCGCGCTTTGTTTTTTTATCTGTATTGTGCATTTCCTTGCATCCGTGAGGTTGCATAAGTGGTCAACTTCAATGCATAAAATAGTTTAAATTGATATTCAGTTTATGGTCAAGAACAAGACAAACGTATTAACCTTTCGGCCTGCAAAAACTGCTAATGTGAGGATAAAATTTTGGACAACTCTCCTTGGCTTATTGGTTGAGAGTTCTGACTTCCAACTAAGAGATTCAGGGTTCGAGTCTATGTGTATGCGTTGTGTGTGTGAGTTTGCCTTAAATGGCCTAAATGTCCCAAAAAAAAGATAAAATTTTGGTCAGAATGTCCTCAGCAGAATTTTATTTTGATTCATTTTAAATTTTTTTAGAAATTATTTAGAGATAACTGCATTAAATATGAGTAATCAATTAATTTTTATATTATATTCATTGGAAAATAAATCTGAAGATTATAATAGGGCTTCTTAATCCAGTGCAATTCATATTATTAAGCATAAACAAATTTATTCAATGGAAGGCATCATCATATCGGAATGACAATTCATCTCTCTCTCTGTATAATTTTTTTTATTTGATATCATCATATTTTTTAACTATTTAATATTCTTTGTTAAGAGATTAATCGACCCTTTTTTCTCCACTCCCCCTCAATTTGGACAGAGGAATAACTAGCAGAGAATCTTCCAGGCATTTGATGTCGTGGGCACCCATAGGACAAGGCAGTTACAGAGATTCTTTTTATGATCTGGGTCCTAGAAGATAAATGAGAGGACGAAAATAGCCTAAGGAACACTTACCTTGTATGTTGGATTATTGATTAGGAGTTTAGACTATCAACTAAGATATCTCGAAATCGAAGAGCTTACGTATATATGTGTATATAAGTCTACGGTTTAATTTGCTAAAGCTTCAAAAGAAAATCCTCTCTTCATGGGTTGAGGAAGGATATAATGAGGTTTTAGAACAATTTCATTAAGTTAATAGGCTGACTAAGTGGGATTTTTATTTTGTCCGGTGCAAGGAGCTAGAGGAAGGTTCGGGTTTGCCTAAAAAAGTGCAATACCGAGTTTTTTGAAAAATCAGTTTTTTGAAAACGTATTTACTTTTTGATATTTTTGCCTAAAACCGAACCTTCCTCTACATCCAGTGAAAGGACCTAATAATTGCTCGACTAAGTGGGATCAATATGATGATTGGATCGACAATACATATTACCCATATAACAACTTTTTTCTCACTAAAGGAAGGGAATGAACCTTCCATATGAAGAGTCAAAAATAATTTCCATACATTTATCCTGACCTCTAAACTATTCGCTAATATTTCATTAGCACCCTTGGTCAGCCCCTCGCATGCTTGGGTTATTTTGATTTACTTTGATTAAAACATGCATGAAGTGCATAAGAAGCATCAAATGCAAGGCAAGAAAGATGTATTTGGATGACCACATTGCATGAATACTACGCGTATCATTTCTTAATAAATTATATATATATAGAGGAAATAAATAACATGAAAATATTACATAAATACTTGAAAATATAATAAAATACATATGAAAAATAATATCATTCAGCTTAGTTAAGTTTAATTAGTATAAGATCTTGATCTATATGAAATTACAGCGGGTGATTCTACATCATAGACATATAAATCAATGCACTATTTTGTTAAATGATCATGAGAAATATAAATCATAGGAGATCATAATCTATACAATAAGTAAAATGTTGTAACAAAATATTCTAAATTTAATGCTTATAATGTACTCCATACACTTACCCATTAGTAATTATTAAGGAATTTTTACATACATAACACCTAAAACTATTGAAAATACATGTTTAACACCTAAACTTTTATATTTACTAATGTACCACCTAAAACCCCTCTTTTAATCAATTCTAACATTATGTTTAAACCTTCCCTAAAAAAATTACTATCAACGACTGTCTTCCATGTCAATGGCATCCTTTCACAGTGAATACATGTATCTCATCGCTTCAATGGAGTGGTAGAATGGTAGGAAAATGAAATTTTAGGTGGTATATTAGTAAATATATAAGTTTAGGTGTTAAATATGTATTTTCAATAGTTTTAGGTGTTATGTATGTAAAAATCCCAATTATTAATTAACCTTTTTTCCGTAGCTTACATCTGTAAAGGGGAAAAACCTTTTTCATGAGTGATTATTATTTCATAGGAATTAGATTAAATGATACCATTAGGGCCGGGGGCAAATCAGAGAAAAGAAAACATCAAAAGATTATAAATTTTATCATATGTTTGTGCTATATTAAGGTAAGAGTCTTTGCCCCATTAAAATAATGATGAGTTTATTGTTATTTTTAAAGCAACACCATATAATATTAACATAAAAGCTTTTACCCAAACCATCTAAAAGCACCCAACCTTAAAGAGGGCAATTTAAGAAATCAGGTTAATTTGGATCAATTTTAGTTGAGTGACATAACATTAATAACAATAATATAAAGATAAACTTGAGGAGTTGTGAAAGTTATAAAAGTAAAAGAATTTATAATAAAGTTTAAGGTGGACTTGGAGTACTGTAGTTGGCCAAGCTACACATGATGTTAGAATTATTCAAAGCGATGAAGTTTCTTGGGAGGGTTGTATGGATGCAGATATGATTGTGACTTGATGAGGGGATCAGCTCATGCCTTGGATAAGGTCCAAAATTCAAGAGCTCCGACTTGGGCTTATTTAGGTTTCGTTTGGGACAGTTTTCTTATTGCTTCTCAAAGCAGTTCTTTAGTATAAAAATTTTATTTGTTGCATAAAAAAGTTGCTTTAAGAAACAGTAAGAAAGACATCCCAAACAAAGCCTTACTGAATGAAGAGAGCCCTAAGAACTTTTAAGGGTTAGAATGACTTGGAATGGATAGTTAAATTTATGATAGAATGTTGTAAAGTTGATGGAGTGGATCCTTAAGTTCAGTGGTGTTTTAAGGCCACATGATTATGTTAATGGGTTTGTGAGAGGATCAAATAGATTATAATAAAGGATTTTTGATGTTGGGATGCAGGACAATAAGTAAAAGTAGGATATTTAGTTCTTATCAAAGAAGTAAGAAGGCTGCATGCCATTAACAGAGCACCAAGGAATTTCGGTAATCAAGCCTGGATCCAATATTTTAAATACCATAACTTATTTAAAATTTCATCAATCATTTATTTCTTTATAATTTTCTATTAGGGAATGATGAATCAAACACAAACAAAAATAAATCATGATCTACAAAACACAAATGAACATAAAAGATTTACGTGAAAAATTCAAATCTGGAAAAAATCACGGGGGAGAAAGAAAAACAACTTCATTATAGAGAAAAGGTGGAGTACTAACGATTTCTAAATCCTAGCCCTTTAGAACATATTTATAAGACAAAAATAGGACACCGAAAAATAAGTTGAATTCCAAAATTCCCTTACATCCCCTTCTTCGACCCACGACATATCTGTGAAGTATACAACGGTCCAGGACATGAATTAATAAGAATAGGCAACTCCAACATTTTCAATATATTTATAAAATCTTACAACCAAGAAAATTTCAAAAACACCAAGAAGGAGGTAAGCGTTGAGTTTAATTTTAGAAAAGAGAAGCGTCTCTTCACTTTTGGGCATTTATGATGGGAGAGATTTAATTTGAATGAAAAACCTCCCCCTTGTGAATTTGAAATACATCAATTCACTCTTAAAACTTAAAATATAATCATTCTCCTTTTAAGTTATTATTTTAAAATTTAAAATTTAAAATTCAAAATTTTAAAATTTTTAATTGCGTGAAAAAATAAAATTATGCCATGTTCTCTTAGAATTTGTATAAAGAATTGAAAATATGGGTGCTTGTTAAATTATGTATCTACTCCAACTCAACTTTTGAATGAAACGCATTGCTAACCTCTATAATGAACCATCTTAAGTTGGCTCATGATACAAATAGTCATGATTTTTATAAACAGTATTCTTTAACTCATCTTCATTCCATAATATTATTTTCTCTGATGGACAAAAAGATATGGGGATATTGTAACCTTATCTGTCTATCAATAACTGCATGCATTGCGCGATGGATGTGAAGAAGTAGACCATTGTCGTGGCAATAATCCTCTCTAGTTGGCCAACAAGTAGTTGAATTGAAAATAATGAATGGATCACTACAACTATTAAACAAAGAGGCACTTCGAGCCATCCTACCCTGATGAATGACTAATCTGTGGCACTTTGCAAGGTAAGATTTATCAGCTAGCTCAAAAGAGAGTAAGATCCAGCTACTTCTCAAAAGTGTTGAGCTAGCCATCTTTGAATTCATATTAAAAGATTAGACTAAATAACTAAATTTAATATTTTATCATTAAACAAAATACATGGAAGGAATATATCTTAATTAAAGAAAGCAAATCTCACCTGACAAACATAAAGAAAAATACATTATCTCTTTCTCCTCACTTGAAAATACTAAGGAAATTCTGGTTCAATGATTAAAATAAGAGGACAAATTGCAATGAGATCTCGAGAAATATGTTGGGGTGCTCGACGAGAGCTGGGCATTGAGGGACAAATTACTACAAACTTTATAATCTTTTGGAGAGCATAATCCTCCATTTGAAAATGACAAAAGAAAAAGCTCCCGTCTATTTGCTATGTCGTCTACAATCTTTGGAGAGAAAGGAACAATATAAAATTTGAGAATACTACCAACTGCCAATCTATTGTTTCTGATGTAATTAGAAAGGTAATTTTGCTCAAATCGGCTGCCTGGGCGTCTTCTCGAGAAGCAATTACAGGGCAATGATGAATGGACTTCTTTGCCAGCCCGACCCTATTTGTACTTGATCTGATTTCTTATTATGATTTGGGTTTTGGTCATTCTGAGTCCTCTGACTTGTCTTCAATTTGGTCCTTCCTGGCTGTTTTTTGTTCCTCAGCTTTATACCTTATGGTTTTTTTTTTTTTTTTTGGGACATTTAGGCTATTTAAGGCAAACTCACACACACAATGCATACACAAAGACTCGAACTCAAGACCTCTTAGTTGGAAGCATAAGCTCTCAACCAATAGGCCAAGATGAGTTGTGTGTACCTTATGGTTTTATTCTCGGGTTTAAGTCTTCAATTACAGTTCTTTTAAGTCACATGTAACAGTTGTACTCTTTTTTGTCTTTTATATTGCTCTCGCGCTCTATTGCTTAAGCTTGTATTTTGTGTTTCTCTTAATTATTCATTTATTTGTTCTAGTGAATGAAATGAGTGCTGCCCTCAAATTTTTCAAAAAAAAAAAGGGAAATTTTGTCTTGAAACTTCAATAATTTTGTAATTTATATGCTCCTGCTCATCAAAAATAGCATACTCCATATTAGCAAATACAAAACGGAAGGTGTTGAAATTCAGGAGAGAAGTTCTTGAGATCTCATCTTGAGAGAGAGAGAGAGAGACATAAATTTGGAGGGAATACAACTAAAGCTTTATTTTGAATTTTCCCCCCAAATCTTTACAAAATATATGACCTCTATTTATAGAGATTTATAAGGGTGTGATAACTTGTAGGAATAAAATAATCTAAAATTAAATCAACTCATAACACATGGTTAAACCTACGGCATTCCTTTCCAACTATATACAATCAAAAAATGACGAAACCTAAGAGAACATGACATATTGGGATTGATGGAGATCATAATTATGTGCAACTAAAGCTACATTAAATAACCATGTTTTCACACTTAAAAAGCTATGTTATTCAAGATATGTGGCAAAATAGGCGGAAAAAAATTTATGTCAGAATTTTCTAATACAAAAATATATCATGATAGGCTTCAAAATTTTTCGAATATACACTAAGATTAATATTATATATGATATCATCCATTGTACTAGTCTCAGCTTAAATTTAAGAGTTTTGAAGCTCATCTTGATGCAATTGATGTATTTTGCATCGCAATATTTTATCATAATTTTTTTCCGTATAGATAATCTGCATCTTCAAGTGTTCATAAAAACCACCTTAAATTATTTGCTCTTGGCATATGTCAATCTTCATTATTATGAAAAATAGGACATTTACACATATAGTACTAAAAAATGTAATATTTACATATTTAACTTAAAACGTATTATTTATATTATAAAATACTTTGTTCATATTTTTCATCTTTTTTCACCCTCGAAATCCTTGATGACAAAAAAGCGCAAGAGATGAGAAAATCTCTATTGGAATTGATTGGGGCAACAAAAGGTGAGGACTAAGCTAAGGGAAGTTGCAATGAGATGTTGCAGAGACGGCAAACAGATGAGAAAGTAGCAATGAGAAAGGTCTACTTTGTTTATTCTTTAAACATTTATTACACTCTCTATCATGTCCACAGTAATCAGCTTCTTACCCGCTCATTTGTATGATCTTTATTATCTAATTTTGTAATTCAAATAGAAATAATACTTCGATAGCATGAGAAGATAAAATATTTCGAAATGTTCCAATTTTAAAATTTTGGATTTTCATTTTGTTGGACATTCTGAATGACCTCTTCGAACTTGGACTATATCGTGTCCTTTAGTTGCCATTCAAATATAAAAGTTAAATCTGTACTATACTGAATATAATAGGGTTAATTTAACTAAAATTATATATTAACCTTCTGCCGTTCTGCGACTTATTTTTTTATTTTTTGTTCAGTTTCTACTAGCTTTTTTGTTTTCCACCTACGCTGAACGTTTGGCAGTTCGTACTGGTTTGATTTAATTTTGCCAGCTATTACGTGGAATAGGCCATTGGTTCCAACTTTATTTTGGACCATTTACAGGGATCTGATAGGTGAAATTTTGGACGGCATTTCGACGTTTTATTAAGCTAATTCCAAGCATAGAGATGTAAAAAAATGTATTATATAATTTATATATGATTTTCAAGAAGATTTTACGTGTTTGAATTATTTGTGTTCGATTTGATAAATTAATAAATCAAATTAAAAAAATTGACTTATTTACTTAAAAATCGAGCTGAATAATACTTGAGCGCTCTCAAATTCTATTATTCTGTGTGAAGGCTAGACGCAACTCTGCGTTCGGAGGCGAACAACTGCAACCACGTCAGCGGTACTGAGCCGTGGTACCAAGCAATACTGAGTAGCGGTATCGAGCGAAGGGGTGACATGACGTTTTTTGATTGGTCTCCAGACGACGTTGGGCGTCTTCACAAAATAATTTTTTTCCAAATTATACTCCTTTACATCTGTACTCAAGCATATGAGTGTTTTAGATGAAGGAGATTTAGAAATTTTTTTTATTTTAGTATTAAGTTAATATCAATGCACTTTAATATTGAGTAAAGTAGTAATGAAACTCATAAACATTTCTATTTATTGTTTTATTGGCTTAATATATATCTCTTTTCAAGGATGATGGTTCATTAATTCTGTGTGGAACTGGTGTAGGGCTAGTGAAAATACATCCCTTGCTGTAGAAACGACAAAGGAGAACCATTCAAATATAGTTAGCGGTTTAAACTCCTCTTCGATTTTGTGAAAGAAAATTCTAAAGATATGGTTGAATATTATTAACTGATATAGAGAATAAGATTTTTTTTTTTTTTTTTTTTGAGAAAACTCATACAATGGCCTACGCATTTCAAAAAAGAAGAAAATATGTCCTAAGACGATCAAAAGCTTACTAAAAATACAGTTTTGAAGAGAAACCTATGAGCTAATGATCCAATTAAGTACAATCAAATATAGCAAGCAACAACTGATAACAAGATAAAAACATCCACGAAAATCTCACAAAAGCAAAACCACAAGGCAACAAGCCAGTCGTGCTCAATCAATGGCAAGGTTTACTGCAACCATTCAAACGGAAGGCAATGACCATCCAGAGAAGGAAACAAACAGCAGCCCACACAAAAAAATTCACCACAAACATAGCCTCACAATCTAAATATGGCCACCAAGCAAGAACACACCACCAGTGGTTGCCAACAAACCAAGCCGATCAGATGGAAAGTAAACCGCCTCATTATTTCCATGTCCACAAAACCTACAGCGTCACAATCCAATCCAACAAAAGCCAACCCAAACCAATCATCAAGAAGCTGCAGCAACCCACCAACCACACAACCAGAAGAAAGATTACTTCTTCTTAGTTTTTCTCCTTCTACGATTGCTTCCAGAATTAGAAAAGTTTTTATGAATTTTGTCAATCACATTTAAATCATATAACTCTTTAAAATCATCCAAAGCTTCCTCCAAACCTTCACCAGCAAACCCGCAAGGTGAAGAACTATATCCATCCAGCTAGTCTAAATGATCCACCCTATTATCAATCACATTCTAAAGAAACAAGCTTAATAGGTACATCAACAATTGCATCTTCTCAATCTCCTCCAAGTTACAAGTCAAGCTCACCGATGTAATAAGATTTTATTCACTTCCCACATGTTTATTAGAATCCATAACATCCTTAGAACCAATACAAGCCATATGTTCCAGAGAATACAAAGTGCCACCAAAGGAGACATTAGAATTTCCAGCCGCAAAGGCACCTCCACTAGAGGACCACCTATTACACATCCTCCAAAATCAACATCCAAACTATTAGCAGAGTTAACTAAACAATTATTAGCTATAAAAACCTCCTTAGCTCTGCTAGATGTAATCAAAGGCGGGAAATCCTCCACAACAAAAATAGGCTCAAGTATAGCATCAATAGGACCCTCAATCACCCCAATTGGAGCATTAATATGATCATGCTCCACATCATTATTCGAAGAAACAACAATGGCACCATTAATCTCCTCAGCACTAACCATATGGTTTGCCTAACAATTATCCTCATTAAGCCTCACAGAAATAACTAGCAAAACATTTAAGGAATAAGGAGCATTAATATCCAAAGTGTTAACCATCTCAATAACATTATCCTCAATATTATCATTAGTAGCAGTACTATTACACCGGTTAAGGGAGGGAAGAAGACAACAATCACCCTTGGCATGACCAATAATCTTACAAAGCGCACATAAAGGATGAAAAACTCATGTTAACATTTTGAATGCAACCAAATTTTTTAAGGCCTACCTAAATCTTATCAGGAAAGCTTTTAGTGATGTCAAGTTTTGCCTTGTAGTTAATACTTTGGATGTTGAGCATGAAAGTTTTCCCCCCTTTTTATGTGATTTGTAAGAGAATTGATCATGCCAAGGGTGATTGTCGACCTCTTCCTTCCCTTAACCCCTGTAATGTTGCTTAGTGCCAATCCGGGTAATCTTAATGTTATGGCTGAGGATAATGCTATTGAGATGGTTAATATTTGGATATTAATGCTCCTTCTTTCTTAAATGTTCCGCTTATTATTACTGAGAAGTTTATTGAAGATAATGGTGAAGCAAACCTTATGGTTAATGCTGTCGACATTAATGGTGACATTGTTATTTCTTCAAAAAATGATGGGGAGCATGATCTTTTTAATGCTCCAATTGGGATGATTGAGGGTCCTATTGATGTTATACCTGAACATGTTTTTGCTGTGGAGGATTTTCAGCCTTTGATTACTTCTAGCAGAGCTAAGGAGGTTTTGGTAGCTAATAATTGTTTAATTAACACTGCTAATAGATTATGAAGGATGTGTAGTTGGTATCCCTCAAGTGGAGGTTCCTTCTATGACTATAAATGCGATTATCTCCTATGGTGGCATTTTGTATTCTCTAGAACCTATGGCTTGTATTAGTTCTATGGATGTTCTGGATTCTAATAAACATTTGGGAAGTGAAGAAAATTTTGTTACTTTGGTGAGCTTGACTTATAACTTGGAGGCGATTGAGAAGATACAATTTGTTGATGTTCTTATTGAGCTTGTTTCTTCAGATGAACTGAAGAAAAATTTGTCTTCTTATGTGATTGATAATAGGGTGGATCATTTAGATTGGCTGGATGGATATGGCTCATCACCTTTCAGGGTTGATGAAGGCAGATTGGAAGAGGCTTTATATGATTTTAACGAGTTATATGGTTTAAATGTGAGTGACATAATTTGTTTAAACTTTTCTAATTCTGGAAGCAAATGTAGAAGGAGAAAATCTAAGAAGAAGTAATTACTGCAGCTTCTTGATGTTTGGTTTTCTTTTTTATGGTTGTTTGGGTTGGCTTTCATTGGATTGTATTGTGGGGATGGAGGTTTTATGGACATGTTATTGATGAGGCGGATTACTTGCCATCTGATCGGATTGGCTTGTTGGCAACCACTGGTGGTGTGTTCTTGCTTGGTGGCCTTTGTTTGGGTTGTGAGGCTATGTTTGTCCATATGATGACTTTTTCTGTGAGGGCTGCTGCTTGTTCCCTTCTCTGGATGGTCCCTACCTTCCATTTAATTGGTTATAGTAATCCTTACCATTGACTGAGCCCATCTGGCTTGTGGCCTTGTGGTTTTGCTTTTGTGAGATTTTCGTGGATGTTTTTATCTTTTTATTAGCTGTTATTTGCTATGTTTGATTGTACTTAGTTGGATCATTAGCTCATAGGTTTCTCTTGAATATTGAAGTTTTAATGAGCCTTTGATCTTCTAAAGACTTATTATGTTTTCTTTTTTAGTACGTGTAGGCCCTTATATGAGTTTTCTCAAAAAACAAAAAAGCAAAAATTTAGCTAAAATTAAGCCCATTTGATTAACTTTCACCTAGGTCTATGAGCTTACCTTGAACACCATAATCCATGGTTATCGACAAAGATTATTCAATCAAATTAAGTCAATTTCCTCGAGTCATTAAATACAATTAGAGCTTATTATAATCCGAGATAATAAAAATCATGAGATATTGATCAAGTTCATCATCATCCTCTGAACAAATAGCAATACATTTTATTTTTTTCTTAATAAAATTTATGCTACTAAATAAAAGCATCTTGGCAACAAACTAATATTAGTTGAAAGTTTTACCCGATGATTAAGGCTTCGTTTGGGACGACTTTCTAACTACTTTTTAAAGCAGCTTTTTAGTACAACAAATAAAATTTTTATACTAAAAAGTTACTTTAAGAAGCAGTAAAAAACCGTCCCAAACGAAACCTAAGAGGGATTATTAAACATAAAAGCTTGCATCTACAAAAAACTTCTAGAAATGATCATGAATTCTTAACAAGAGAGCAAAATTTTTTAATTGTTGTCTTATTTGATATATAATTTGCTTTATAAAAATTTAACCAAATAATCACTCAAAATAATCAAAAGGACCTAGGCAAAAATTGTTGGAACCCACAACTTCTTACATTAATAATTGCAAGATTTCATTAATTGGATTGTATTGAATCTAAATATGTATGAATTCATTTGGTTGAAATAACTATTAGAATTCTGAATTCATACATAATGAATGCACAATATTATAATTGGATAGTATTGAATCTAAATATCTATGAATTCATTTGGATATTATGCTTTACCGAAATAACTCTCCAAATCACACTTCGAAAAAAAATAAAATCATTATTCAATTAAATTAGAGTGAGTATTCTCAATTTTAAGGCATAGTAGTTTCATTTGAGATGACTTTCTTGCTGCTTTTCAAGCAGTAAGAAAAGCTGTCTCAAAAGAAGCCGAAATTTCATTAAATTTTTTTGATATTTCTTGCTGTATTCGATCATGAACAATTTAAACAACATAGGGAGGTTAAGTTGATACCTTACCATAAATCATATCGATAAATTCAATCTAAAAGCTCTAAAATCTATAAAAGTTATCTTAAATAGAGCGATCGCCTCAAGACTAACCAGAAATCTCATACATAAAATTACTAACATCAATAGGAGTTCATAATTTTTTTCCCATGACAAATAATTAAAACTGAATTACTATGCAGAACAATTTTTGCCACTAAACACACAAGAAGAAGCAGGGCAAATTATTGGGTTCGGACATCGGATTTGTTCGGAGCCCAATGAAAATGCGTCACATCACCTCCTACTAGGTACTGAGCAGTACCAAGCTCGGTACTCCTCAGTACCAAGCTCGGTATTGCTCAATACCGAGCTCGGTACTTAATACTTCACAGTATCAAACTCAGTACTGTGAATACCAAACGTAAACTGTGTCTGATGTCCCCCCAATAATCTCTCCACAAGAAGATATTCAAATCGCTAGCTAGCAGCCTAGCGTGATACTCGTAGGCCGTAGCACAACATTAGAAAATAAAAGAAATATAGCCCACCGAATAAAGCAATAATAAAAATAGTCAG
Organism: Dendrobium huoshanense; assembly: GCA_016618105.1. Lineage (NCBI taxonomy): Eukaryota > Viridiplantae > Streptophyta > Magnoliopsida > Asparagales > Orchidaceae > Dendrobium > Dendrobium huoshanense. The sequence goes on from CM028348.1 coordinate 19,013,610, forward strand.
CAAGCAAAAGTTACAAAATTAGTAAAAAAAAACCTGCGGCAAAAAATAACTCAGGGCATACCTAACAAGTAATTGAAAATAAGATCTACACCCCACAAGAAAATAAAAATCACTCTAAAATTCAAAAGTATGGCTGCAATATCATATCAATTAGATTAAATCTCTCTTCTTATGAGAGTTCCTATCGTTATGTCGAAGATTTCTCCATTTTACAAGGTTGGATTTTAGCAATTAGATTAGTTAGATATAGCTAGATAAGAAGGGGTGATAATATTTGACCAGTCTTGAAACTTGATTCAGAAAATTTTAAGATCGTGACTACAAATTTTTCATATTGGCCGGGTTCGGGTTCGAGTTTCTGACCTTTAAAATAGAATCAGGTTTGGGTTGACCCAGAAAGTCAAAAATGACTTGAATAGACCCATGCTGACCCACCCTCATATTCACTACTCACCCTCCCTTGTGTCCACTGCCCGACCCACCCTCACGTCTTCTGCTGAACTGCGCTCGCACAACACCAGCGCAACCTCCAATACATGTGTCTGCATCGGGACGCCCAGACATGTGCCTGCTTGGCAAGCCGCAGCACTCCTGCATTGCCCCTGGATAGCTTGCCGCCGCACCCACACCGCCCTCTCTCGCTTGCATCCACGGTTCCACGCCCAATCCCCTATTATGGGTCGTGTTGGGTTGAACTAAAACCTAATTTGGTTGGATTCAAGTTAAGGATGTTGAACCCATCGAAACTATAACCGGATCGGGTTCGTGTCTGGTCAAACACTGATCATTCGATTTTGAATTGGACATGAATCTGACCCGAAAATCCGTTTTGACCCCTATAAATAAGGCTGGTTTAGTTGTTGACATATGGATTACAAGAGATTTACCACTAATTATCGGACATCTACAGCTGTAAGCCAATGATCATGCATTAATTTCAAATTGACATATGCTGTCTATTCCAGCACATATCCGATATATAGTCCTATATCTACATATCTTAAAACTTGTAGTGTTGACCATGACACTTTCTGATTTTGATCTTTATATCTTCCCTGCTAAGATCTAAAATCTCTTAAATCGAAGTTCTGATATTAATTATTATGACAGGAAGAAAATACAATGCAAAAAATCAAATAAATTTGAGAGACAAATATAATAGAAATGACAAATGTAAGATATACAAATTTCTATTTTTCATTAAGATCGACTTATATTCATGACTGTGAAAATAAATAAATAAATATTTCACTAAAATGATGGGTACATCAATAATTTATCTTTTCATAAATTAGAGATAAAAAAATACTATTTTACTTATATCAATGATTGATGAATAATCACATGCTGAAAAGATGAGAGCTGAATGTTAAGAAGAAGAATGACTGACATACGTTGTTGATAATTATTTGTTTTTATTAAGCCAGAGATCAAAGTAGAACTTGTCCTTGCCATATTTCAAAGTTTCTTTTACGCAGCTCATCTTGATACATTGCACTACCAGAAAATGGCGCTATTGCAGCACTATTTTGGACCACTACCAGGAGCTTTGGCTGCTAACTAAGGCTTCGTTTGGGATGACTTTTTTATTGCTTCTTAAAACAGCTTTTAGTTAAAAAAAATAAAATTTTATGTTAAAAAGCTGCTTTACGAAGCAATAAGAAAGTCGTCTCAAACAAAGCCTAAGAGGTCTTAGGTTCGAGTCTTTTATATGTGATGTTCTGAATTTAATTGCACTATAAAATTTCTTTTCCAAACCTTTATGGTGTTTTTTTTCCTCTTACAAATAAAGAAGAAAAACAAGTAGAAGAAGATGACGAAGAAAAAAATGATAATTTTGATTGTCAATGGGATCAATCTATGTGTTTCTGGTTTTATTTGATGATGTCGTTTTTTTTTTATTGCCGACTAAACAAGATATATAGTAGTTCGCTAAAATATTTTGTATTAGAGGAGCTGACGTTGGTTACTTAAAATTATTACATCATTGTTATGTACGTGTTGCTTGATTGATCAAAATAAACATCATTATAATTATTGCAGGCTAGAGTATTCATGACGGTAAAGTACGAAAAACCTTATTGCTTAGCGGTGCACTGAGTATCAATCACACAAACTGAGAAAAAAGAAACATCATATTTTTTTTATGTGGAAAGCCATGGAGGAAAAAATCACGGGGCCACGCCCAGTTGAAATGATTCAATTAGTGTTTGAATAGATTACAATTGACTAATTCGTCCTTGAAATTGGGGTCAATAATATTACAACAATCAACTGTCAAGTTGAAATCTAATGACGAACGGATATCATATGGAAAATCCGGCGGCTCTCGGTAGTTGGGTGGAAATTCAACATCAGTTGACAGCTAGGCAGAAGTCCTATGTCAATCACTTGCTGGGCGGGAAGTCTGACATCAATAAGTGGTCAGACTGAAGTCCGGCGACGGTCGGTAGTCTGACAATGGTCAAGAAGGAGTATGGTGGGCAAGATAACTCTAGTTTCTCTCTCTTTCTTAATTGAGCCTCTTTCCATAAAAAATGATGGGTTTATTTATAGTTTTCTGATAGTGACATGACCAGTAAATATGAGGGAGATCAAGGGTATATTGGGAGTGATTTGAATGGATGGACGATATTGATCCTATTGATTGTGGACCGTTTAATTACTGGGAATTTGAATGTCTAAATGATACTGAAAATCAACGATCCTAGGATCGTTGGATTCGTCTCGTCGAGCCGCTCGATTCGAAAAATAAGCATGACACAGTTTTGGAAATCATTTGGTTATCCAATTTATGGTTTGAATTTTCCAGCTATGCTTCGGGTCTTTGATTTGGACTCATATGGGCTCGGATTGAGTCGAATTTGGTGCGTTGGGTTCGTATTTTTGAGGCATTCAGACGACTATAAGTTTGCTGAAATCGGAGTTCGGATGATCCTAGATTTAATTTTGGAAGCTTTCAACCCCATTTTGCCTTGTGATTCGTGCCCGATCAAGATAAATTTTTGATGATATATCAATAATAATTACTGCAGATTTAATAATATAATCATCAATGAACAATGTGTTAGTTATAAAATTAAATAAATTTTAACTAGTTGAAATATATACCATTTAATATCCAATTATAAAAGTATATGAAACTAAGGCTTGGTGTGGACGGTTTTTTTGTTGCATCTTAAAACAGTTTTTTAGTATGAAAATTAACAATTTTATATTAACAAATTGCTTTAAGCAGCAACAAAAAAAGTCTGTCACAAACGAAGCCTAAATCTTAATGAATTACCTTTAATTTGCTTAATTTAACAACGTAAACAGTAAGCCGTGCCTTAAAAAATTTGGTTATGATTGTTATAGTGAATTAATATACTTATCTTGAAGTAAGATTGTGCGTAGGCCTTCGTCTAGTAATTTGGATGTGATTACAATAAAAGAAGTCGTTCATAAAAACAATTTAAATGCTTCTAAATTAAATTAAAAGGTTGTTAATTTAATTCTTTAATGAAAAAATTGATATAAGGAACAATATTTTCCCTGATTATTTTTTAATTGAGGATGTTTAGATTATTTATACCAATGGCAAAGAAAACCCCAAATTATTAGTTATTAACTAAATAGAGATTTGAAATTTAAAAAATTTAGTTAAAATTAAGGGCTTTTTTGGCTTAAGCTTTACTAGCATGCACAACAATCATTCAATTCATATGTGGTTGATAGTTCTACATAATAGTTTTTAGGGAATATAGTTATTATCAGTCACAACTAGCGGTGTAAACGAGTTGAGTCAAGTTCAAGTTAGGGGGTGTTTGAATCAAGCTCAAGTGTCAAATATTTAGTTCGAGCTCGACTCGTTCCACCATAAACGATTCGAGCCGCTCGTCGAGCCTCGGCGTGGTCCTCAAAAAATTTATTCGGGTCTTTTTGGTTTGATGTTAGTAGGAGGAAGAGGGGGAGAGAGAGAGTGGGAGAGAGAGAGAGAGAGAGAGAGAGAGAGAGAGAGAGAGAGAGAGAGAGAGAGAGAGAGAGAGAGAGAGAGAGAGAGAGAGAGATTTGTTGTTAGCATTTATTACTCTACGGCCCTTGTCATAGAAGAGATAGAGAGAGAGAGTATTGAGCATATTTTTTTGGGTTTGATTTCAGCGGGAGAAAGAGGGGGGGGGGGGGGGGGGGGAGTTCATTGAGATTTGAAATACACGCATGGGCGGGGGCGGGCGGGTGGGAATTATTCTATGTGTACACCTGAAGCCGTCCAAGGGCCAATCATAATGCGCTACATCACTTTTTTTGCTTTGTACATACTGGGTGATGTGGCGTGTTCTGAATGGCCTCTGGATTGTCAGGTGTCCGCACATAATAATTTTTTACAATGACGTTGAGCTATGTGGGTGCCAACACATGTGGAGAAAGTGATTTAGTGTATTTTAAAACTGAACAAACTTAATGATTTAAGATACACAGAATATAAACAAAAGGATAAAATCTAAATCTACTGATAAATTATTTATGATTTATTTTTAAAACAAACAAAATACTTAAAATTTGAAAATACGTGCAGTCCTATTATTCTATTCCTAAAATATTCAAATCAAATAAACTCTTAGCTGAGTTTATCAACAAATTGATAAACAAGTAGAGACATCTTCTAGAAGAAAACAAGCAGCTGAGTGATCTTTTAGATTAACAATTTCAGATCTTTATGCTATCTAAACAACTTAAGAAAATAGATTTACTTTGAAAATTATTTGATAATGGTTAATAATTCTGAACTCATGCTTCATTAGAAAAACAAAATAATTGTTAAAAAGAATTAACAAAAAAAAAAAAAAAACTTGCATCTACATTAAATGATATATGAAATATAATAGAACTATTAATGATATATTCTTTAAAAAAATATTTAAAAATAAATATATTTTATTAATATGGATTATACATATCATTAATTTATTGTCATAACTTTTAATTTATACAAATCATTAATTTATAAATATCATTATATATTTTCATTTTAAAAAATTAAAAACACCGCAGTCGCCCACCATGAGCCATTATATATATATATATATATATATATATATATATATAATTTATTAAATTAAATAATTAATATCTTTTGTAAAAGATTCTTCAATTTTGTTTGACCTGAGGCTAAATTTTGCTTAAATCCCGCCTAAAAGAGTTACCTAGCAAGTCCAATGACGCCACATGCCTTATTGTTCCTATCGAAAAGGTAGCCCATCGTCACCGTTCTGCATTCCCCACATGGTCCTTCGCTCCCTTTCGCTTTCATCGCTTCCATTTGGTTTGCTAGTTTGTTTAATTATACCTGAATGTCTATTTCCTTGTCTCCATCCCATCACCATCTACCACCAAAAAAATAAAAAATTAAATGCGAACGGATTAGAGAAGTGGGTCGTCCTAACTCTTAAATATCACTTATATATATATATATATATATATATATATATATATATATATATATATATATATATATATATATATATATATATATATAATATTCAAATTATGATGCACAAACACGAATCATAACAACATTGATACAAAATAACACGGATATGAGACACGTCAATTATTAAAAATATATGACACATACACTAGTTGAATATGATATAACATTTTTTATATTTAACAAATATAGTATAAAAATTCAATAAACATAATATTGAAAATAATTTATAAATAATAAGTGTTTAAAATGATAAATTTTAGGATGTCAAGAGTCGGACATCAATGTCATGTATGAGGCATCAAGAAAGGAGATGATAATGCTATCAAGAGTCAGGAATCAATGATATGTAGTAAGAACTGAGCGTCAATGTCAAGAGGGCGTCTGTCGTCGATGTTGAGAGGGCATTGGTCGTCGCTATTAAGAAGATGTCAGATAAAGATGAGTTGTCAAGTTGTGGGTGTAAAAATTGCTAGCGCCGGACATTAATGTCAAGACATTGTCAGACTTTGATATTGAGATTATTTTGAAATATCAATGTTGTAATAATTTTAGACGTCGATGTTGAGATGTCATTGGACATTTCTTTGAAACCAAAATCACGACCCACCAAAAAGAAATGAAAATGAGAATATTCAAGGTATGAGGTATTGAGGGTGGGCGTTGATTTGATGCTGTGGATAGGAAATAAAAAACTAATTTTTATATTTTAAATACAATAAATTATATTTAAAAAATTTGTAAAATATTTAGGAATCTTGTCAAACACACGTGTCCAATGACACATTTTCGACGTATCCGACATGTGTTGGAGAAATGTAAAACATTTATGATGCCAGATACGAGTATGCACATCATCTTATTGAGGAAAAATGTTGATGCACCGCATGCATCAGATGATTAAAAAATAGAACTTCGATTTCCTTTAATGTAGTGGATGCCCGAACGTAGAGGGGGATTGGTATTGCTCACTTACAGTGGATTATATCATCCATGAATTTCGTATCTCGATGCCGTGGCACGTCTCTTTCATGTTTCTAGATGTCACTATGCTATGTAGTTTTCACTTTTTTATTCTCACCTAAATTTGGATTTGTTCTTCTAATTTAAAAGATAATGAAGTTGTCTTCTCACAAGTGGCTGATTCTCATTTGAAAATTTTTATGGTTGGCCTTCCCTTCTTTGAATGCTTTTGAAGTTGGAGAATAATTGGTAGTGCGGTTTCTCTTAATTTATGGAAATACAGATGACCAGGGAGTGAAAGGTGTTGATTTCTTCCAGCCTTTATTAGGTTTCGTAGCATTGTTGACAGAGATCTGCCGTAAGGTGGAATTATTTAGCTTACCTTTGGTCTTCTTCTTTATCGATTTCACTTTCTTGATTATTTAATCACTTTCTTTCTTTTTGAGTAACTTATACTGTTTTGTTGGGCTGGTTTTTAGAGAGAAAAAAGCATTTTTCAGCATTTTTGTGCAATTTTACTATGGATCCCGAGTCTGGGAAAAGTGACGATCATCAAAAGGTAGTTTTCAGACTAGAAATTATACTGTTATTATTGTTTGGATATCGATCGATTTATTTTTAGCATTTCTTGGGAACTTTCGCCTTGCTAAAGCTGCTCAAATTAAAGCTACATGTCTTATATTGTTGTATTTTGATTCTGGTGCTCTTTTTTTTTTTTTAAAGTGATTCAGGATATTTTGTTTATGTAGCATATTTTTTCCCCGATCATTCTGTCTGTAATCTTTTGGGAAGTAACTAAGCTTCCTGATATCTTGTGTTCGAATTTTTTGTTTCAGAAGGTTTCGTGGAAGGCTGTCTTGCTGCTGGCATATCAGAGTTTGGGAGTTGCGTATGGTGACTTGAGTATTTCTCCTCTATATGTTTACAAATCCACATTTGCAGAAGATATTGAACATTCTCAAACGAATATAGAGATTTATGGTGCGCTTTCCTTTGTTTTCTGGACCCTTACCCTTCTCCCTCTGTTCAAGTATGTCTTCATAGTTCTTAGAGCGGATGATAATGGCGAGGGTAAGTATCGACTAGATGGATCTTTTTTTTTAGTGAGGGGTTTGTTCTTCCGGATCTAATTATCTTTGTTTTGCTGCAGGTGGTACTTTTGCTCTATATTCCTTGATATGCAGACACGCCAATGTGAGCCTTCTGCCAAATAGGCAGCTTGCTGATGAACAACTTTCTACATACACAATAGAGCCCCCAACAGAAACAGAAACTAATTCGAGAATCAATTTTTTTCTGGAGAAGCATAAAATCTTGCACACTGTTCTTCTTATAGTAGTAATGCTTGGTACTGGTATGGTGATTGGAGATGGAGTCCTGACTCCAACTATGTCAGGTGCATTTTCCTCATTCTAGAATGATAACACTGTAATCTGCCAAATTTTTTCAAGTTTTTGCTAATAGTTTTTCTTTCATCCTTCAGTTTTCTCAGCAGTTTCAGGACTTGAACTTTCAATGTCAAAGCAGCACCACGAATGTAAGTTTTATTTTACCTTCCAAAATTCGAGCTATTTTTTTGCACCTTGATATATATTCCTTAATGTTTCTAGAAAATTATTTAGTGATGAGCAGAACATGGGCATATTTAATTTCAAATATATAATTAGTTCTTCAAATGCAAACTTTAATTTCTTTTTTGCTATTGATCTGGAATCAATCTGACATTACAATACAATAGGATTGTGATTTCTTCTTAACTTGAGAAAAATGATGCACAATGCTTGTTGCGTCCTGGAGTATTCGCGGCGGTAGAGAAATATATAGTTTAACGTCTTAGCATTATACGAAGATCTAACACACAATCAGATAAGAGAGAGGGTAAGGCGTTCATAAGAGACACCAGAGTTTTTACGTGGAAACCCCTGAAAAGGGGGAAAAACCATGGGGCTCGACCCAGTTTGAATGAATCCACTAGTATTTGAAGTCGATTACAAATGAGGCCCTTTCTTGGGAGAAGGCATTGGCTTGATGATACAAATGTACATCATATAGAACACATTACATGATGAGAGTTACAATATATATTATATACATGATTGTTTGGTCGGCACAACCATAGTCGATAGGATGGATGCCATAAAGACCGTTGTCTGGTGATGGAGGTCGGAAGAACCATAGTAAGTGATGCAGGTCAGAAGGACCGTGTTAGGCCGGCACCTGAGCCGGCTGAACCGGTCCAACCTGGACCGGTCCAGGTCTTCACCCGACGGAAGCCGCGCGCACAGGGAGGGGGCGGAAAACCCAGGGAGCTTACGTGGATGCGTTTGGGAGGGAAAATTTGAATTAGAAGGGGGTAATTAGGTCTTTTGTAATCCTCCTTTCATGTTTAATTAGAGAGATGAGGGGGAAATTAGGGTTATGTTGATTTTGAATGTGATTTGGGAGATCTAGGTTTTTTCTTTTGGGCTCTAGGCTACGGCTAGAGATTTGGAGAGTTATTCCTTCCTCTCGAATCGAAGGAAACTTGTATCTTTCTTGTCTTTTGCAACGTCTAGTGAAATTCAATCGTTTGCTATTGTTTTTCCTATTTTTCCTACGCTTTCTCTCAGATTTTTCCACTGTCTTTGTGTTTGGTGGCTGTTTTCTCATAGAAAACAGCGGTTTAGTTGCGATTTGGCTTAGATCTGATAGGAATCACTTGAAATACTCAAGTGGTACCTACCAAATTGGTATCAGAGCAAGATCCGGGCGGTGGAGGGCTGTTTTCTCCATTGTTTCGCTGCAGTTTTTGCTGATTTTTGGAGGATCCGGAGGCATCTCGTCGTTTTCCATGGCATCTAAGCGAGTAGAAGTCTTGGAGACCGAGATGGGTCAACTTAAGGCGGATCTGGAGGAGAAGATGGCCACATTTAGCGAGAATGTGGAAGGGAAATTAATGGCTTTGGAGGAGATGATGAAGAAGTTGTTGGAAGGGAAAGCAAGGGCTGTGCCAGTGGAGGAAAGAGGAGAAGGTAGTGGGAGCAGGGGTAAGGAGAAGGTGAATCCAGAAGAGGAAGAGGAGGTGGAACTGCTTAACAGCAACGGGAGGATGCCACCTCGGGAGTCCTTCAGGCAAGAAGAACATGATAGACGGAGAGACTTCCGGGAAGGAAGAGAAGATGATTGGCGACGTCGGAGGCCCGACCCAGTAGACCGGCCGTGGGGGATCTATAACCACCATGGCGGGGCACGAGGGGAAGATGGCTACCGGCGGCCAAAGAGGGAGGATGAGCACCGATATGGAGAAAGAGGAACTTGGGAAGACCCCATAGATTGGGACAGAGGAGGCCATGGGGGGAATAGGGCATACGGGGTGGACACGAGGGCCAGGAAACTGAAAATGCCAGTTTTCGAGGAGGGAAATGTGGATGAGTGGATCCACAAGGTGGAGAGGTATTTTGCAGTGAACGGCCTGATGGAGGAGGAGAGATTGATGGCTGCTAGTATGTGCTTGGAAGGGGCAGCGTTTGCCTGGTTCAAGTACATGGATAAGTGGGAACCGGTGAGGTCCTGGAGGGACTTCAAGGAGGCTATCAGGGAGAGATTCAGGGGGAGCAGCCCATGGGAGATATCAGAATAGTTCTACGCCCTCACTCAGGAGGGAATAATGGAGGAATACAGGAAGAAATTTGAGAGCCTAATGGGAGACATGGAGGGCCTCTCAAACAGTACTTTGGGGGGAAATTTTATGAAGGGCCTCAAACCAGAAATTAGAGATGCTGTGAAGGTCATGAGACCAAGAGACCTGAGGGAGGCGATGGAGTTGGCTCAGTTGGTGGAGAATCAAAAGACCAATGCCCGAACTTGGAGAAACAACCACTCAGGAGGTCCCACAAGGACAACTACCACTTACTTGGCTCCAAAAGGGCCAAGCCCTAGCGTCCCTAAGGAGAGTGAAAAGGAGAAGAGCGGGGTGACCAGATCTGCTGGAAGCTTCAAGAAATTGACTGAGGAAGAGATGCAAGAGAAGAGGGCTAAGGGCCTTTGTTTCAGATGTAAGGAGAAGTTTGTTCCAGGGCACAGATGCAAGGATCGCGCCCTTCGAGCTCTCACCGTCTATATAGACGAGGCGCCTGAAGAGTGTGATGATTCTGATGAGGAGCAGATTGATCCCCAGTTGGAGGTAGCTGAGGTATCCCTAAATTCTGTGTTGGGATTTACTCCTAGCCATACGATGAAGGTGAAGGGGAAGATCCTTGGGAGGGAGGTAGTGGTCCTGATTGACAGTGGGGCAACCCACAATTTCATATCCACCCAGGTGGCGGAGGAGCTAGGGATGGAGCCTACTGAGACAGGCAGTTATGGGGTGATGATGGAGACAGGAAAGATTGAGTCCAGCACCGGGATCTGCAAAGGGGTGGAGATGAGACTACAGGAGATCAGGGTGGTAGAGGACTTCCTACCCCTGAGGCTGGGTAGCACAGATGTCATTCTGGGCATGAAGTGGCTACAGACCTTGGGTGAAACCAAAGTGAACTGGGGAACCATGGTGATGGAGCTGATTGTAGAGGGGAAGAGGGTGAAGCTAAAAGGGGAACCAGGATTGTTCAGAGCCGGAGTGTCACTCAGATCAATGGCGAAAATCATCCATGAGGAAGGAGGAGGATTCCTTGTGGAGCTACAGAGCCTGGAGGAGCAGGAGGAGGGGGAGGAAAAGCTCATTCCCACGTTGGTTCAGCCTCTGCTGCAAGAATTTGAGGATGTGTTCCAACCTCCGGTGGGATTACCACCTGACAGAGAGCAGGAGCACCAGATCATCCTTAAAGAAGGAGTATCTCCTATCAGTGTGAGACCTTACAGATACCCTCAGGTGCAGAAAGATGAGATTGAAAAGCTGGTGAGAGAAATGCTAGAAGGAGGGATCATTCAGCCCAGTGTGAGCCCTTTCTCTAGTCCAGTTATGCTTGTGAAAAAGAAGGATGGGAGTTGAAGGTTCTGTGTAGACTACAGAGCTCTAAACAAGGAGACAGTGCCGGATAAGTTCCCTATCCCTGTGATTGACGAGTTGATGGATGGGCTATACGGAGCAGCCTTGTTCACCAAGGTCGATCTGAAGTCAGGCTATCACCAGATCAGGATGAGGAAGGAAGATGTGCAGAAGACGGCCTTCAGGACTCATGAGGGCCACTACGAGTTTCTGGTGATGCCCTTTGGCCTCACCAACGCACCTGCCACATTCCAGGCCTTGATGAACCGGATCTTCAAGCCACACCTCCGCAGGTTTGTGTTGGTATTTTTTGATGACATTCTAATCTATAGCAGGACTGAGGAGGAACACCTAGAGCACCTGAGAGTGGTGTTGGGTGTGCTGAGGGAGCATCAGCTGAAGGCCAATTTCAAGAAGTGTGACTTCGCTCAGGCACGGGTGGAGTACCTGGGGCATGTGATATCCCAGGAGGGAGTTGCTGCAGATCAGTCCAAGATAGAGGCAATGCTGGCATGGCCTCAACCCAAGACCTTGAAGAGGCTCAGAGGATTCTTGGGATTGACAGGCTACTACAGGAGATTCGTGAGGGGATACAGCACCAAAGCGTGGCCGCTGACAGAGCAGTTGAAGAAGGACAACTTTTTATGGGGAGAAGCAGCTTCAGAGGCTTTTGAGAAGCTGAAGAAGGCCATGACAACAGTGCCAGTGCTTGCTCTGCCGGACTTCAACCAGGTGTTTGTGGTGGAGACAGATGCTTCAGGCTATGGATTGGGAGCAGTGTTGATGCAGAACCACAGGCCCATAGCTTACTTCAGTCAGGTACTGTCGTCCCGGGCTAGGTTGAAGTCTGTCTACGAGAGAGAGCTGATGGCTATTGTACTGGCCATTCAGAAGTGGAAACCTTACCTATTGGGCAGACACTTTATTGTCAGGACTGATCAGAGGAGTCTGAAGTACTTGTTAGAGCAAAGGATGGTCACAGAGGAGCACCAGAGGTGGTTGTCCAAGCTGCTGGGATATGATTTTGAGATCCACTACCGACCGGGACTAGAGAATAAGGCAGCGGATGCCTTATCACGCTGTATGGGGGAGCTCCAGGGGATGGCTGTATCAGTACCAGTATTGATAGATTGGGGAGCCATCAAAGAGGAGAACATTCAGAATGAGGAGCTAAGGAAAATCAAAGAAGATGTATTATCAGATGGGAACAGCCACCCAGGCTACTCAGTTGTGGGAGAAAGACTGTACTATCAGGGAAGGAGTGTGATTCCAAGATCTTCCATCCACATTCCCCACCTGCTACAGGAGTTTCATGGGAGTGCCATAGGAGGACACTCAGGAGTGCAAAAAACTTATAGCCGGATAGCTGCTGAATTGTACTGGAAGGGGAAGAGGAAAGATGTAGAGGAGATGTGGCGAAGTGTGATATCTGCCAGCGGAGCAAGTACCTGACGATGGCACCAGGGGGATTACTACAGCCTCTGGCCCTACCAGAGAAGGTTTGGGAGGAGATTACTATGGATTTCATTGATGGGCTCCCAAAATCAGAAGGCTACACAGTTATACTTGTAGTGGTCGACAGGCTGAGCAAATATGCTCATTTCATTCCCTTAAGACACCCATACACAGCGGTGTCTGTAGCAGCAGCATTTGTGAGGGAGATAGTCCGCCTGCATGGGGTACCAGAGTCTATTGTTTCTGATAGGGACAAGGTGTTCCTGAGCCATTTTTGGAGGGAGCTATTCAGGATGCAGGGAACAGTATTGAAGATGAGCACAGCCTACCATCCACAGACTGATGGGCAAACAGAGGTGGTGAATAGGAGCTTGGAGACATACTTGAGGTGTTTTGTGTCCGAAACACCAAAGCAGTGGGCCAAATGGGTAGCTTGGGCAGAATACTGGTACAATACCTCCTTTCACTCGGCGACCAAGATGACACCTTTTAAGGTGTTATATGGGAGGGACCCCCCACATTTGGTACACTACAGCCATAGTAGTACTCCAGTATCTGCAGTGGATCAGCATTTGAAGGAAAGAGATCAGGTGTTGGAAGAGCTCAAGAGGCATTTACTTAGAGCCCAGCAACTGATGAAGAAGCAGGCGGACAACAAAAGGAGAGATATACAATTCGCAGTTGGGGACAAGGTCTACTTGAAGCTCCGACCATACCGACAGAGGACTATGGCCCAAAGGAGAAATGAGAAGCTTGCAGCAAGATATTTTGGCCCTTTTGAAGTGGAGGAGAAAATTGGAGAGGTGGTCTATAGATTGAGGCTTCCTCCAACAGCCAGAATACACCCCGTTTTTCATGTCTCACAATTGAGGAAAGTGGTGGGGGAGCATGCAGTGAGCCCAGAGCTGCCCAGCACACTGAAGGAGGACATGGAAGTGACGTTGGAACCTCTAGCGATAGAAGGAGTGCGCATCAATGAGAAGGGGGAAAAGGAGGTGAAGATTAGGTGGAGCGGCCTCCCTGACTATGAGGCCACCTGGGAGCCACAGGAGAGGATTACAGAGCAGTTTCCTGCTTTCCACCTTGAGGACAAGGTGGTACTTTGGGAGGGGGGTAATGTTAGGCCGGCACCTGAGCCGGCTGGACCGGTCCAGGTCTTCACCCGACGGAAGTCGCGCGCACAGGGAGGGAGCGGAAAACCCAGGGAGCTTACGTGGATGCGTTTGGGAGGGAAAATTTGAATTAGAAGGGGGTAATTAGGTCTTTTGTAATCCTCCTTTCATGTTTAATTAGAGAGATGAGGGGGAAATTAGGGTTATGTTGATTTTGAATGTGATTTGGGAGATCTAGGTTTTTTCTTTTGGGCTCTAGGCTACGGCTAGAGATTTGGAGAGTTATTCCTTCCTCTCGAATCGAAGGAAACTTGTATCTTTCTTGTCTTTTGCAACGTCTAGTGAAATTCAATCGTTTGCTATTGTTTTTCCTATTTTCCCTACGCTTTCTCTCAGATTTTTCCACTGTCTTTGTGTTTGGTGGCTGTTTTCTCATAGAAAACAGCGGTTTAGTTGCGATTTGGCTTAAATCCGATAGGAATCACTTGAAATACTCAAGTGGTACCTGCCAGACCGTAGTCGACAGGAGACAGGGGTCCGAAAGATCGTAGTTGGTAGGAGACCGGGGTCAGAAAGACCGTTGTCTGACGATGTAGGTCGGAAGGACCTTAGTAGGCGACAGAGGTTAGAAGGACTGTAGTCGGCAGGAGACCGGGGTAAGAAAGATTGTTGTCTGGTGATGGAGGTCAGAAGGACCATTGTAGGTGATGGAGGTCAGAAGGATTGTAGTCGGCAGGAGACCGGGGTCAGAAAGATCGTTGTCTGGTGATGGAGGTCAGAATGATCATAGTAGGCGACGGAGGTCAGAAGGACTGTAGTCGGCAGGAGACGGGGGTCCGTAAGACCGCAGTTAAAAGGCAGTATTCTGGGAGAACTCTGGGCATCAACTGGTGGCCTGGTGGAGCTCAGGGCTTCAAGTAGTGGTCCGGTGGAAGTCCGGGCCTCAGGTAGTGTTCTGGTGGAGCACAGGGCCTCAAGTGGTGGTCCGTCAGAAGTCTGGGCCTCAGGTGGTGGTCTGGCAGAAGTCCAGGCCTCAGGTGGTGTCCTGGTGGAGCACAGAGCCTCAAGTGGCGTTTTGGCAGAAGTTCGAGTCTTAGGTGGTGGCCTGGTGAAGCATAGGGCCTCAAGCTGTGGTCCGGTGGAAGTTCGTGCCTCAAGTGGTGGTCTGGCAGAAGTCCGGGCCTCAGGTGGTGGTCCGGCGGAACCACAACATCAGGCGGTGGTCCGACTGAGGTGAGGGCCTCAAGTGGTGGTCTGGTGGAGGTGAGGGCTTCTAGTGGTGGTCCGGCAGAGCAACGACGTCAAGCGGTGGTCCGACGGAGGTAAGGGCCTCAAGTGATGGTACAGCGAAGGAGAGGGCCTCAAGTGGTGGTCTGTCGGAGGCGAGGGCCTCAAGTGGAGTTCCGGCGGAGCAAAGACGTCAGACGGTGGTCCGGTGGAGGTGAGGGCCTCAAGTGGTGGTCCGGCGGAAGTCCGGCGGTGGTCGAGGAGGAGCTTCTTCCTTCTCTTCCTTCTCTTCTTCCTTCTCTTCTCTTCTTGCTTGGATCCCTTTTCAAGAGGAATGAGGGTTTATTTATAGATTTCTGGAGTGGCATGGCTCGTAAATAGGTGAGATATCATGGGTAAATGGGGAGTGGTTGGATGGACGGCTGATGTTGAATCCCTTGATTGTGGATCGTTCGTCAGACAATTGAAGGTCTTAATGATGTCGGAAGTCGGCTATCTTGGGCTCGTTGGATTCGTCACGTCAAGCCGCTCGATTCGACTATAAGCACATCATGTTTGGAAACCGTTTGGTAACCCAAATTGTGGTTCAAACCTTCTAACAGCACTTCGGGTCCTTGATTTGGACTCATTTGGGCTCAGATTGAGTCGAATTTGGTGTCGATGGGTTCGTATTTCCAAGATGTTCAGTTCGACAGTAAGTATGCTGAAATCGGAGTACAGATGGTCGCAATTTTAATTTTGGAAGTTTCCAACTTGATTTTGCATCGAGGTTCGTGCCCGATCAAGATAATTTTTTGAGGACATATCAATGCTATAGAACAAGTAGAATGTTTATGTAATATTGGGGGGTTTTGCAGAAATTAAAAATGTAAATAATTGGTTTCTTGTAATCTAGGGTTTGTTGGGAATTCCTCATGTATTACTTTTCATGCATAAAGAAAATAGGCCTCCATTCCCTCAATTAACAAAATAATAAAATTATATGAAATTTCAAATCTAGCCTAAATGTCGGAACTACTTTAACAAGATCATACAACTTACCTTGATCTGTTGATTGAGAATTTAGCTACCAACAAGAGGTCTTAGATTTGAAGCTTGCACGTGTTGTGTGTATGCGTTTTCCTTAATTGGCTCGAAAGTAAAAAAAAAATCAACTAATTAGAATAATTGCTAACTAAAAATGATCACCTCACACTGCAGATTCAGGACCACCAAGAAAAAGAAAAAAGGATTTTATGGGTGGAAATTAGAATATTAATTTTATTTCCATTGGCTTACATCTCTTTTTGTGCCCGACCCATCTTGTTTATGAGATTCAGCTTGAATTTTGGATCACTTCCTTGTTAGACCCACTGTCCACGTCATCAAAATGACTTAACAAAAACTGTATGGGCAATCAAGATTGCCTCTCATTGTATCTCAATTCCTATATATACACTGTACTCTGTAACCTTTCAGATAATAAGAAATCATTAGTTTCTACTTTTCTCTCACTATCTCTCTGTCTCGGTTCTTCATTAACTCTGTCCAAGAACCTCTTCTTGGTATCAGAGCGTAATCGCTCAACATCACAACTTTGCGATGGCGGATCAAAGCTCAGCGATCTCCACTCTGATGAATCCGTCTGCCTCTGTTCCAACCGTCGAATTCACCATTCCTCCCAATCTCAAATTTCTTATCTCAAACCTCAAAAGTCTTGTTCCTACTCTCCTTACAAGTGAAATTTTTTTCATATGGCGCTTGCAAATTCATCAAACCTTCGCTGCAAATGGCTTTAGCGATTACCTCTCCGGCACTGTTTCTTGTCCACCGGAAACGTCTCAGACCGAACACAACAAGTGGAAAATCGTTGATCAAAACCTCATTTCTGCCCTTCTCTCCACCATTTCCGCCTCTATTCTTCCCAACGTGATCACTCTCAAAACTTCACATGAAGGTTGGATCGAATCGATCACGCATGATTCAGCTCAAGAATGAGCTACATCAAATTCAAATGAAAGATCATACTAAGCAATAGTATCTTGCACAAATCAAGATACTCGTCGATAGCATAGCCGCTGCCGGATCGACGGTCAACATGGAAGATATCATACTATACATTCTTAACGGCCTTCCTTCCACATACAACGCCTTCAAAACCGCCATACGTACCTCTCTGAATCCTATCAATTTAGACATTCTTTATTCTCTTTTGTGCAGCGAAGAGATCATTCTACATCAAGAACAAGCTAAAGAATCGAATCAGCAACCTGACTCTGTTGCTCTCTTGATAAGCCGGAACTCATCTACTCGAGGAATCTACAATCGGTATCGCGGACGCGGTTCAAATTCCCGTTCATCTTCAAATTCAAATCCTCCCAGTCAAAGCCAGAATTCTCTTCCCAAACCAACTTGCCAAATTTGTGGGAAGAATGACCACTCAGCATTAAACTGGTGGCATAGATGCAATTTGAATTATGCTCCACCATCTAACTCCAAGGCACTCACGGCACAACAACAACATTCCTCTACCACGGACTGGGTCTTGGATTTGGGGGCTTCGTCTCACTTGACTTCTGATTTTGCCAACCTCAATCTCTCCACTCCTTACACCGGCGTCGACTCCGTCTCCATCGCAAATGGTAACACCCTACCCATTCACAACTCGGAACAAGGCATATTGCGTCTACCAGATTCGATGCGTAAGTTACATCTCTGAAACATTTTACATGTGTTATCGCTTTCTCACAATTTATTATCTATTTCCAAACTAACCGCTAACAATAATATTGCCGTTTGTTTTGACGCTAATGATTTCTCTATTAAGGATCGCAAGGACAATCAACTTCTTCTCCAAGGTCGCAATCGCAATGGTCTCTAACACATCAGAAACTTCACCTAGCCACACCTCCTCCGCCACTGCTTTCAAGGCCTCCAACCGATCCACATCACTGTGGCATGCCAGACTCGGCCATCCGCATCTTCGAGTTCTTCAAACACTAGCCAAATCTATTCCAGTTCTCTGTACTTCTTCCAATTCTTTACTTTCTTGCGTTTCTTGTAATGTGGCCAAGAGCCACAAATTACCATTTTACTCTAGCACTTCTACATGCAATACACCTTTTCAATTGATTCATTCAAACGTTTGGGGACCTTCCCCTCAGCCATCTCTCAATGGTTTCAAGTATTACGTCATTTTTATCGATGATTTTACGCGATTTTCTTGGCTTTATTTGATGCACTCCAAAGATGAAACGTATGCTAAATTTCAACACCTCCATAATCTAATTAAAAACAAATTTAATAGTTTGATTAAAACGTTCAGATCATATGGAGGTGGGGAATTCGTCAATAATATTTTTCATACATATCTTCTTAAAAATGGCATCTCGCATCAACTCAGTTGCCCGTATACTCCCGAGCAAAACGGCCTTGTCAAATATTTCTTCATGCCGCCTCTCTCCCAAATTCCTTCTGGGCAGAAGCCGTTTCAACCACCAACTATCTCATAAACAGGCTACCATCTTCTGTTATTTCCAATCACACTCCTTACCACAAACTCCACAACAAACCCGCAACCTACACACATCTGCGCATTTCGGGTGCTCGTGTTTTCCGTGGCTCAAACCTCATGCTCCAAATAAACTATTTCCTAGATCCCAGGAATGCATCTTCCTCGGTTATTCATCTCAAAATAAGGGTTATCGATGTCTAAACTTATCTACCAATCGCATTCACATTTCAAGACACGACACTTTTCTTGAACAACATTTCCCTTTTCAATCCAAAACCCCTCTGGCTAACCCTGCACCAACGAACAACACCTTTTCTCCATTGCTGCTCGTCCCTACTTCCACTATTTCTCAAAGCATTCAGCATAACTCCATCTCATATGAATCCCCACATCGTGCTCCATCTTGTACCAATTCCATCCCATCCTCCTCATCTACGAATCCACTGAGTGCAAGCAACTCTACAAGTTAGTCTCACTCTGAATCTCACGCACATCCTGTCCAAAATCACCCAATGCAGACTCGCTTAAAATCCGGCATAATCAAACCTAGAAAAATATTTGATCTTTCTGTTACCTCACAGCTGGCACTCTCTCCCACATCCTACTCTCAAGCCAGTAAATATAAAAATTGACACTTCGCCATGTCCTCCGAATTTCTTGCTCTTCAAAAACAGGGAACCTGGTCACTTGTTCCTCCCCCGCCAAATAAACCCATACTCGGCTGCAAATGGACTTTCAAGACGAAGCTTCGACCCAATGGTGACGTAGCGCGATACAAGGCTCGTCTAGTTGCACAGGGCTGTTGATGTGAAACTAAATGCAATAGACAAGAATTACAATTAAGATATTAATATAAGTGATGAACTTTGCTTTGCTACCAATAAACTCTTTGTTTGCTCAAGTGAAGGTTTATGAATATGGCATTGAAAGATTAAGTAATAGTAATTGGTTACAATTTAAGATTAGTAGGACTTGCAAAATAAACCAATGACTAGTAGGTAATGCAAATAGCAAATGTAACAAAAACCTCAAGTTTAAAATCTAGATCATTCACCTAGAGATTCTTTGCTCAATCTTTTGAAAGTGGAGGCTAGCATAGGAGAATTGCAAGCACACTTAAGGATGCCACTATCTAACAAGTGACGTTGAGCGGACTAGTCACCGGGGAAGAAACCGGAATTGGAGAAGTGAGCGGTCGTCCGATAAGAGTCCACAGAGTTCTTGGTCGTTGAAGCTCGTAGTCTCGGCGAGACAATAAACGATGTGATTGACGTAACGTTCCACGCTGCCGTTGTACTCCCAATCCGGCTCGTAGAAGGGAGAGAGGAAGATGTCGATCTCTCCTTGGGCGTTGTAAGCAAAGCCGTGATCAACGGCCGGATCCACCATTCATGATCAAGAGAAGACTTTGTGTGTAGTGGGAGAGGTGGAGGAGTGGCTACCTAGGAGCGGCGGCCAAGAGGAGGGGACGGTGGGGGGTTCTCGGGTGGACTAGGGGAGAGGAGGAGGGGCGGCTAGGTTTAATTAGGTTTTGAGTGAATTAATGGAAAACTGAAATTAATTTCAGTTTAAGGGGAATCAGAGGGAAAATATTTGATTTTGAATTTCAAATTCCAAGTGGCGATGGGGGGAATTAAATGGGGGAATCAATTTGGATTCCCCCTATGGCCGGCGGCAATAAGAGAGGGAGAGGGGCTTGGGGAAGGAAGTTATTCATCTTAGCTAATTAGGGATGACGATTTCAAATCCGATTCAATTTAAATTTAAATTGAATCTCATTTGAAACTTTCCTAATTTGACTAATTTGGCTCTTGTCAAATTTGGAAACTTTGGAAGTCAATCAATTTGAATTTCAAAATTTGAAAACATTTGGGGAAGAGGGAAGAGGCCGGCGGTTGAGGATGGAGGGAATGGGTGGTAGAGGAGGGGAGGCCGGCGGCTAGAGATTTGGTCGGCGGACGAACCCGCTTGGTGGTTGGCGTGAAAATGCAAGGGTCTCGGGTTGGTGGGCAACGGGTTGGGGTTTCGGATTAGGTGAGGTCGGCGGGGTTTGGATTGAAGAGGATGTGGATAGGTAGAAGAAGAAAAAAAGAAACCGGGGCCGCGAACCTCGGAATCCACCGAAGGTTGACGGGTCTTGCTCTCACCCTCCTCGGGCTTCTCCTCTCATGAACTCACTAAGAGATCAAATAAGAACATTAAATTTCATTCAAAATAATTCATCATCCATTACAATGCATGAGGCCTTCTTTAAATAGGCCAAGATAAGACAAAGCTAAAAAGACACAAATGCCCTCAGGGCTACACAAGCGACTAAATACTCACAGGGAAAAACTAGGAAAATAAAATGCGAGAATAAATGAAATACAAAATAAATCAAAAATAAAGGCTCTGGATGGTACCGTCGATCTGCGTCTCCGACGATGGTACACGTGTCGAATTCTGATGTCCTCATCAGCTGTTCTCAAGAATACGACATTAATTATATAGAGACGTTCAGTCCCGTAGCCAAAATGGTCATGATTCGCATGTTGCTAACCATTGCCTTACAAAACAAATCGCATGTCACTCAATTATATGTCTCCAAGGCCTTCTTGCACGGAGACTTACATGACGAAGTCTACATGAAACAACCCATCGGCTTCATCGATGCACACAAGTACACAACATCCTCAACACGTGTGTCGACTGCGCAAATCCATCTATGGGTTGAAACAATCACCTCGACAATGGTTCCAGCAATTTAAAAATGCTCTACAATCTCTTGATTTTATAGTCAGTAAAGCCGACCCATCTTTACTTCTCTTTAATCACAACAACACTCATCTTTTCATTCTTGTCTATGTAGATGATATTCTTATCACAGGAAATGACTCCACAAAAATTCAGAGCATCCTTCAAAAACTACACTCTCAATTCAGCATTAAGCAACTTGGCGAAGTATCCCTTTTCCTTGGCATAAAAGTTAATAAAACCCCCGAAGGCTACTTCCTACATCAACAACACTATGCTCAAGAACTTCTACACACGCCGGCTTCTTAGATTGCAAACCGTACCCGACGCCGATCCAACCGAAACAACGAAAAAGATCAGTTATACCACGATCCGCCACTCTTCCGCAAGCTAGCTGGTTCCCTACAATACTTGTCGGTCACCAGACCTGACATTGCTCTAGCCACAAATATCATATGTCAACACATGCATCAACCTCGTACCACCGACTACCAAGATCTCAAACTTCTTCTCAGGTATATCAAAGGAACAGTTCACTACGGTATTCCTATCAAACCCGACAGCCTTCAACTATGCTCTTACACTGATGCCCAATCCGATTGGGCATCCGACCCAACAGATCGCAAATCAGTTTCCGGATTTTGTACCTTTTTGGGTCATAATCTTATTTCTTGGTCCGTCAAGAAACAATCAACTGTGGCCAAATCTTCTGCCGAAGCTGAGTACAGGTCTCTTGCTTCAACAACCTCATATGTTCTCTGGATGCTCCGTTTAGCTGATGAATTCCACATACCACAATCATCTACGACTACGATCTTTTGCGACAACACTTCCGCAATCGCTCTTGCTAACAACCAAGTCTTCCATGTCCGCACCAAACACATTGAAATAGACTACCATTTCATCAGTGACCATATCACTCAAGGCGCTATCAACGTTCATCATATCAGCACAACAGATCTGATAGCCGACATTCTTACCAAACCTCTATCCGTATCACGGTTCTCGGATCTACACTCCAAATTAACCATCTGTCTATCAAACCGATTAATTTGCGGGGGAATGTTAGAGCCGCTGTCCACATCATCAAAATGACTCAGCAAGACCTGTACGGGCAATCAAGATTGCCTCTCATTGTATCTCAATTCCTATATATACAATGTACTCTGTAACCTTTTAGATAATAAGAAATCATTTGTTTCTACTTTTCCCTCACTATCTCTCTCTCTGTCTCGGTTCTTCATGAACTCTGTCCAAGAACCTTTCTTTCCTTACCTTATCTCCTTTTGGCATAGGAATCGGAAGATCCATTTGGTCCTTGAACCTTTATTTTCTCCTGATAATCTTTTCTAAAATTGGCCGGCTCTTTTGTTCAGTGCATGAAATCATGCCTAAAATTAATTATTTGGACCCATTTAGAATGAATTGAAGTCCCAATTTGATACTGTATTGTCTCAATGCTTGTTTTAAGCTTGTGTGGAATCCATTGGTTTTAATTTGACTTGGCTAAATCTATATCTTTTGGCTTAACCAAATTTAGTACCTGTTCAGCTGAATTACGATTTGGGGGGCTAGTGGATCAACTGCTACATCATTTCATTTGAAAGGGTCATTCTTATTTAATCATTCCAATTATCATTGAAGTTTAAATTCTATACTACTTTAGAATGAAGTTATGATTAATGCTTATCTATATGAATTATACATCTTGAATCAGATAAAATAATTATATCTTTTGGTTGTATGAGGTGCTGGATGTTGTTTTACATGACGAAATGTGTTCACTCACTGGATGTGACAATTTAGAACTTAAATTTTTGCTTTTCTCAGACAATTTAATGCTTTTGTACAACAATTGCTATCATGGAAATAGTAGAAAATTACCCATTCTTTGTATTAAGCAGCTCACCAAATGATCCGATGAGATAAGGATATGGAAATCTGTAGCAAGAAAAAA
This sequence comes from Dendrobium huoshanense, assembly GCA_016618105.1. NCBI lineage: Eukaryota > Viridiplantae > Streptophyta > Magnoliopsida > Asparagales > Orchidaceae > Dendrobium > Dendrobium huoshanense. Next base: position 19,036,983 of record CM028348.1, read on the forward strand.
GTAGAATTTTTCGAGTAGAAGTTAATCGTTAATGCCCTGATCTTCTCTCTCACACAGCTTGCTTGTTATTTTTAAATGCTGCCAAATTAATATCTGTTACTATCCGTTCGATATTATCATGGGTAAATTATGATGAATTTTGGTGCAGTTACTGAGAGCCTCATTGTTTGTTTTCTGTAGATGCGGTGGTTCCTATCACCTGCTTCATAATAATGTGTCTTTTTACACTGCAACATTATGGAACTCACCGGGTTAGTTTCCTATTTGCACCCATCATATTGGTCTGGCTGATTTGCATCAGTGCACTTGGCATATACAATATTGCTACGTGGAACCCAAGCATCTTCCAGGCTCTTTCTCCATACTATATGTTCAACTTTTTGAAAAAAACAAAGAAAGGTGGCTGGATGTCATTGGGGGGGATCTTGTTATGCATCACAGGTACCTTTTTGAATCAAACCTTAAAAAAGATGTTTATGAAATTCTCTATATTTGTATACATTTGGTTAAGTCTTTAACCCACTGAAGTTTATCATCATTTTCTTTTGGCTGCAAAGATTTTATTTTGCTGAAAGTAAATTTATTTTGAAGGATCCTGATTTTTCATGGTGGCACACAGAAATAGTATATTTGATGTTTTTTTAATTAATGAAGTAGCTATCATAAATTTTGTTGATCGGTATGTAGAGTTGTCCTAAGTTTCATGGAATGTATTGCAGGATCAGAAGCAATGTTTGCAGATCTTGGCCACTTCTCCTACTTATCCATGCAGGTACTTTGTGTTTTTTGCTGGTTTATTTTTCTTTTGAAGGTTCAAATGCCATTTTCTTATTTTCTACCAATTTCAGATTGCATTCACATTGATAGTCTATCCATCACTTATTTTGGCGTATATGGGTCAAGCTGCTTATCTATCAAAACATCATATGATTGATTCTGGCTACAAAATTGGATTTTATGTTTACGTTCCAGGTAAATGTTGTGACTTCTTTGCACACGTGTTAGATTACTTGCCATGAGCTACCTGATATACAATGGTATTCTTTGTACTTTAATGCTTAATCTATGATGCACTGACCACACCTCTTGAAAAGAGAATGCAATGTCGGAAACGGATACGTGCCCGACACGGCTAAGACATGTGGCGGACACGGCAAACACGTGTCCAATTAAACTATTGTTTCAATTTAATTAGACACGGCTGAGACACGTGTCATACATGGTTGGGACATGAGTGTCCTAATTTTTTATGATAAAATTATTTTAAATTCTAAAAGCTTTATATTTTTATATTTACTAAATAAAATAAAACATCTTATTTGCTTGTATATGCATTAATATGATTATTGAAAGCCATGATTATTAGAGAATGAATATTTTTTTTAGAGACAATAATGATTATTGAAAACCTTTATGCCTATTTGTGTTTGCAATTTTTAGTCACATGGAATACGAAGAATTTTTATTTTGTCTAGAAGATCTTTATGTACATGCCTTATTGTAATTCTAGTTGATGGGATTTGTTAAAATAGGTGAAAAGTTAGAAAATATTTAGAATATAAAAGATTTAAGATTAATAGAGTAAATATTAATATATGATATCCAATGAACTATTATGGGAGAGAACTAGAGAAGTATAGAATTATAGAAGTAAACAGATACATTCTTTGTGATTTATATTAGAGGTTAATTAAAGAAATATTATGGGAGATAACTAGCAAACTAGAGAAGTAAATAGATACAAAGAAGAACCAACTTTCATTATATGATATCCAATGAACTATTGCAAATCTTTCTCTTGATGAAATAGAGTTGGAAGCAATGATATTCAATGCTGATGATATTGAAGGCCAAAAACAAACATCTGAAGCTAATCCTAGTAGTTGAAGCTTGAATGCTTGATGTTGTGGTAAATGATTATTTGCTTCTTTTTTTTTATGATTGTACTAGACATTTTGTACTAAACGCTTTATATTATAAGCTAGACAAGTTATCATGCCATTCATTTATTATTTTTTGTCAAATATAATATGATGTTACATTAATATCTATACAATATATACAAAAATATAATGTCATATCCTCTTAGTACCCGTGTCCTATATTTTTAAAAAAGTCGTGTCTATCAATCAATATGTTATATCCGTAGATACATAGTATCGGGCATAGAGTAGCAGCATGGGTCTGAAGTATTGGAGAATTTGATATTTAAAATTAAAAATTTCACCACCTTGCACTTAAAGCGGATGGTGAGGGAATGGATGATGGACCCAATCAAGATCACATGGTTCCGTCGTCCCGAACCATCGTGATCCTTGGTCTAATTAGTCAGAGGAGGTAATCGATCCAGCCTGATAGAATGATCCTTGTCGGCAGTCATGGTTTGCGTCATCCAAGGGAACCTTGTAGACATAGGATGAATATTTATCTAAGGGGACATTTGAATTCACCTTAACTAACAGAGGGCTTTGTGCCCTATCAGTTATATCTTATTCATTCATATCTCAAGAATTTGATGCCATTGGGGAATATCCAATACAGGCTCTGGCCATAACCGTAATTTAGTGATGTCATTTGGCGGCGAACCACCCAGTTCAAAGGGCCCCGGTCATAATCGATTATCCCGCGGTGCAATTTGACGGCGAAACCACCAGTTAAATGACACGTGACACATTCTTGCTAGCAAGAGGCATATTGAGAATTGATCCAAGTGATATTCACGACTAAATATTATCTCTTTGTAAGCAAAAGTAGTTTTTAAATGTCCACCTTGACAAATTGTTGCCGATGATGAATGGATTTTTTGTGCTTTAAGTGGTTAATGGTTAGTTTCAATTTTAAATATCTTAGAGTAATGATATTTTTGAAATTTTGGATTTTATGGGTATTTTGGGCATTTATGGAGTATTTAGAATATTTGGAATTGACCCATTCGGTTGAGACTTTTTGATTCAACACGGCCATCATTAGGGTACTGTTGACTGATATTTCAAACACATTGACAAAATATTTATTTTTATTTTTATTTTGTCATAATAAAAAAAATGGCTAAAACACAAAGGCTAGAATTCTAAATTTTCATTAATATTAAGATGAAATAACAATTCACTATTATGATTTTGCATGACCTGTAATGCTATGTAGGATGCAAGTCATGCAACATAAAGCCATATAATTGATACAAATATACTTGAAATAATCAGCGATTTTTATAAGACCATGTACTCACATTTACACAAGGTTCGTTGGGTTTAGTTTCAAAGAGTGTATATGAGAATTATTGATTGATAATAAAAAAATTTGAAATAAAAGAAGAGAAAAACTGAAGAGATGTATCTCTTCGTAAGTTTAATTCGGTCTCACTGCTTACAAGGATTTGCTCAAACAATGCAACCTTTCATGATAATAACTTCCTTATGGCAATCGGTCAATAAAAAGGGAGGAAAAAACTGAAAAAAAAAAGAACTGACTCTCGTGGGTTGCATTTTCTCAAATCCCGTTCCTTTTTGCCGGATTTTTGCCTCCTTCCAATCGCAAACGCCTACCGTTGACAGCTCTTGCTGCTTGCGATTGAACCCCAACTACAAACGTCCAGCACGTAAGTCAAAGCCGAAACCTTGCTCACGCGAACGCCCGTCTTCCTCCTACTTCCCACGCAAAATTTCTCCTGTGCCGTTTCCGTTTTGTCTTCGGAACTTGCACCCGTTTCTATAATCCACAATCCCGTAACTTTGTGAATACACCATCTGTGTTAGTATTAACAATAGATATATCAATTGTTAACATAATATTTTATTCTTTTAAGTGGCAGATTTCATAATGAAGAAGGTTTAATGGTTGAAGATATTTTCAAAAAGAAAGGGAGTCAATAAATTCTATCCAGCCATGTCAGCCATTTAATGAAAATATAATCATTACTATGCCTAATATGTCAGAATGAGATCTCTTATATAGATGAGTATGGAATAATTTTGTTATAAATAGTTAAATAAATTTTGAAGACCATACGCCGTCGATCTTTGATCCGGGTATGATGGTTATAAACTTTGAAGACCATACGCCGTCGATCTTTGATCCGGGTATGATGATTATAAATTTTGAAGACCATACGCTGTCGATCTTTGATCCGGGTATGATGGTTTAAATTTCGAAGACCTCGCGTCGTCGATCTTTGATCCGGGCGGGAAGAAATTACGGCAAATGCCGCCCCGATTTCCCTCGGTGGGGAGGGGACGCCGGAAGGCTGCCGAAAATTTTCTAGAATATTGCCGAATTTCTTTTGTCGCTATTTGAGAACAATGTCATAACTTCACTAATTAAAATAATTAATTCATTATTTAATCTAATCAATTAAAAAATTCATTAATGAACAATTTATAATAAATCTGAAATTTAAAATTCTTTAAACATAAGCAAGAAGTTAAATGTTTTCTGGCAGAAAATAGTAGTGTTATGGAGCAATCTTTCTCTAATTATTTTGAAGCAGATTTTTTTAATCATTTCATTTCTAGGTAGTGAAATTCCTAAGCAAAGTGCACACTTTGTTTACTACATTTCTCCACGCATAAATATAAATATATAGAGAGAGAATTCAGAACTAAATATAAAGATGATTTTGTCCTTTCTCTCAATCCAACAAATCTCTGATTGCATAGAAATATTAAAATAAGTTGTTTGCCATTATGAAGAATCTATATATTGTTCCAATTATTCAAACCTGACATGCCCAAGACAATATATTGATCTTGAAGACAATATATTGATCTTGTTCTAAGCTTAAGAAAAGCTTAGTTGAATTACTTGTTAAGGGACAAACAAAAGATTGTCATATTTAACAATACAGATTTTAATGATTAAGGATTGAGTTAATAATATTGATTTAAAAAAAATTAAATAAATTATATGAAAAAGCCTTTTTTTTGTTTTTATTTTTGAAATTATAAAACAACATGTATTTGCTGATGCGAAAACCCCGGGCCGTCGACTTTAAATCCGGTCGAGATGGTTTTAAAATGAAGATCTCGTGTTGTCGACTTTAGGTCCGGCCAGAATGATTTAAATTCATGAGTTAGTTAAAATTCAAGGGCTTGAGATTTAATGACCAAATTAAAGCAATTGTAAAATAAAATGCAATAAAAAGGAGGGGGAGTGGAAATTCCATTAATCAACACAAATAACTAACTCCCCAAATCAACTCTCAAAACAAACTCAATCTACAAACAACTCAAACAAAACTCTACAAATTCCTATGCAAAAACCCCCTACAACCATAACCGAAACTCTCTAACAAAAAACAAAACAATCAACAAGTCCTCCGAAGTCTCTCATTTGTGAGCTCATACAGGTACCTGTGAGCTCTATCCTCTACAACTGCAAGGCCTGGGTACTTTAACTACTGGCTTCGAACCTGCAAACAAATAAATGAGCAGTCAATGCATCATAAATAAATTGAATGAAATTAAGCTACTGCAGGTTGTGTAAAGTACTCGAAAACAAGAAAAAACCAAGTACGAAAAACTAGTAAAGCAGAATTGCTAAAAGCAGGAAGAGTACTGGACTACTGTAGTAGGAAAAATGCTACAAGCATAGAACAATCAAAACACTACTATAGTGTCAAAACTCCGAAGTGTCAAAATCACAAACTCAAAATAACCCAACAAACAAATAATCAAACTCAACACATTTGGGCAGCCTGATTTATAAGAATTAGGTTGTAAGACCCACTATCGGGCAACTTCTAAGGAAATCGTAAGGCCCAACGTTTTAGGAAAATTACTAAATAAATTATAATGAACCTAAATTCCAAACAATCAAAAATAAATCTCTGAGCATCCTAGTCTATAGGATTAGGTTGTAAGACCCGCTATCGGGCAACTTCTTACTGAAGCCGTAAGCCCCAACATTTTAGAAAAATTATTAAATAAATAGTAATGATCCTAAATCCTAAACAATCAAATTTAAACCTTTGTGCATCCTAGTCTAAAGGACTAGGTTGTAAGACCCATAATTCGGGCCGCTTAGCTTACAGGGCTAGGTTGTAAGACCCGTTAGGCAACTTCTAAAGAAGCCATAAGACCTATCCAATTGAAATTCTTCAGGTAACGCCCAATTGGAGTCATAAGCCCCAAACTAAATAAATTAACGGTCAACTTCTAAGGAAGTAGTAAGCCCCAACTCAAATTAAATTAAAACTAAAATCAACATCTAACCACTTCAGTCTACTCGGGATCCTTGAGAGGAGGCAACCCATGGTTGCTAATCAGATTCCCTGGACACTACGGTCAATGATTGTTAGTGTTGGTAGGCTGAAATTTATGGTATACCCGGGACGACGGAACCATGGGATCTTGATCGGGTTTACCTCCATCTTCCCACCATTTGAGACTAAAAATTACCTAAAATATATTCATCCTTAATCGAGAGTTCTCTTTTACGTAGTAAGAGGGGTAATTAACTATGAGTGCTTGCGCTCATAGGAAGTAAGAACCCCAGATCTATAAACCCTGACACTGCCTGTAAAGGCTGTTTTTCTTCCATGATCGTCCGGGACGAAGTGGATCATCCCGGGATGATCTGTACAGATTGTGAAGGAATCTGCATGTTCGTCTGTACGAACCTAGAACAATCGGGACGAACCGTCTGGACGAACTGAACCCGAGAGTTTCATCCCGGGACGACGAAATTGGCATTTAATTTCGTCTGGACGATCTGGTTAACGCTCTGGTCCAGAGGAGATCGTCCCGGGACGATCGAAAAATCGTCCAGGACGATCTTGCTTAATAAATATCCGATTGAAGTCGTTTTGAAGAGAGAGAAAGTCCAGGAGAGAAAATCGAAGGGAAAAGAAGAAAAGTGAATTTTTGGGCGACTTCTGTCCGTTTTCGTCTGTCACCGTAGTTGGAGAAGTTGACCGACTTGAGGTAAGGCACATTCCGCCTTTCTCAATTTTCAGAAATGAGATTTTTGACGACTTTTCTGTTCCGTTAGCGAATTTCTGGTGTTATTTTCTTCTGACAAAGGTTTTACCGCGTAACTTTTGGTATGTCTCTAAGATGATAATTGTGCACGTTTTGAGTATTTTTTGTAAGATTTTTACCGGATATTATGGATTTTGCGGCGTTTTAATTGAATTGCAAATTATCGGGATGTTAAAAAATGTTAATTCAGTACAATGAAAGTCTTATAATGTTGTTGTGGATATTCTGTAGTAATATGGTAAATTTCTGAATCTGTGAATTTTGTGTAAATTCCGTATACTGCCGTTATGCCGCTAATTTTTCGTACGAATTCTGATTTTTCTGAATGATACATTGAATGAATTGAAGTGTTTGGATGCTATCAGAAGGGAGTTATAAGGGGCCAGGATCTGTTCTGGTGCTATAAGCACAACGGGAGACATAAGGGGCCAGAATCCGTCGAGATTCTGTCTGTGTCATGGAAGGGAGGCATAAGGGGCCAGAATCCGTTGAGATTCTGTCAGGGTCAGGGAATCTGATGTTTGATATCTGATAATCTATTCTGTGACTCATTTGATATGTTTTATAAATTAACCGATATATGATTTCTGATTTCTGTACGATTGTGGTTATTCCGTACGATTCTGTCTGCTCTGTGACCTGAAAGCTTTATGATATCTGTTCTGAACTCTGATTTGAAATGACTTCAATTTTCTGTATCCGTAAGCAAATTTCTGATTGATCAAGTATCTGTTCTGTCTGTTTTACGATTTCTGTACGGATATTTTCCGATGTATTTTCTGATGTGAATTTCTGACTGTTTTGAATTGTGAGTGATGTCTTGCTGAGCTTTTAGCTCATCCTTGTTTTCTGCGTGGTTTTCAGGTTCTGGAAAATAGAAGGAAGTTTTGGATTAGCAGTTCAGAGTCTGATCAGTGATTATGTATTTTGTACTTTTGATTTTTGTACAGTCATGGCTTTTCTATTCTGTTATGTTCTTTCTGTCCGTAAGCCATGTACTGTATCTGTATATGATTGTTTTGATGAAAGAAAAGATAGATGAACTGTTCTGTATTTAGATGTTTATAGTAGCTATGTGTTTTTCTGTCTATTTAATATTTGGAAGAAAGTCTGAAGGAAATTTCAAAGCTAGATCCTAGATTTCAATGGTTGTGTCGCGGCTCGATGCGAACGGGATCCGTCCCGGTCGGGTTGGGTCGTGACAAGCCTTTTTAGTGGTATCAGAGCGTTGGTTTTGAAATTTGGATTGTAAGACAGAGCTGTAGGAAGTGATCTGTGAGTCTGTCTGGGGTAGTTCTGGTTTGTCTGGATTTTTATTCTGTTATTTTGTGCATAGTTTTCTGTGTGATTATGGATCTGTCAGACCCAGATATGACAAATGGGCAGAGTGCTAGTCAGGCAGCTCCGGTGAGTAGTACTGCCCCAGTGGTTGGTTCTGATACACTTTCTCAGTTTGCTACGCTGGTTGCTCAGATGATGAGCGAGACTCAGAGTAGAGCCTCTACTGTTCGATCTGAGGATATAGATAGACATCTGCAGATGTTTCTGAGATTGAAACCTCCGAGGTTTGAGGGCACTGTTGAGTCCAGAGCAGCTGAGGAGTGGTTGAGGAGGTTGGAGAAGACTTTTGACGGTATGCAGTGTCCGTCGGACAGGAAGGTACCGTTGACAGTTTTTCTGTGCTGCAGTTCTCCTGTATTTGTCTGTAGGTAATATGTTTGATGCGTAAAAGGTCTTCTACAGCTTCCCGTAGGAACTGGTGTATATTGTATATCCTTTAGGTTTTCGTTCCTGAAAATTCTAATTTGATTTGACTTTCTCTTCCTAGAATTTGTATAAAAATCAACGAGCAATTCCTTGATTATGCCATCACCATAATTTTCTGCTGTTAGCTTAATTAAAGAATCAATCATTTCAACTTTGTATAACTGTGTTTTTACTGATGCCATGTACTTCGAAGTCGGTGACCACTGCCTTGAATTAATAACTTGTCGTTTTCACTGCATATTGGATTATTTTGGTTACAACTGACATGTTGAATGTGGAATGAGTCTCCTACAGTGTCATTGAACCCTCGCACAAACTCTATACGATCAGGATATTCCTTACATCAGCAGCGTATATCTCATTGCCTTTTGCATACAGGTCAATGTGCTCATTTGAATCTTGATGTTGACTGCTAGCTAGATTATATTCCCCGACAATTCCTTTATGCTTATCTGGACCCTACTTAGATCTCGTAGGATCTTTCTCGTTCATGGTGTTTGCAACTGAATGTAGTTGGGATTGCTGCATCTTTTTACATAATTGCCATTAAGATTATCGTCAACTTCAATTTTCTTATTCGAATCCGTTCATTTATCATTCGCAGGGTATTGCCACATTTGTTGCACATCATTCGGTGTTTGATTGCAATAGACCAATGTATTTGCTCAACATTGAACAATAATTGATCATAAAGGTATCATAGTGTTCATTGCTTTCTGCTACTACAGCTTGGTAATGCTTGTGTTCATGATATCCCTACTCATATTTGTAGGTAAATTGTTGCACCTATGAAGTGTCTTTGACAGCAGCCTATAACAACAACATGAAGCCTTTATCCCATTACGTGGGGTTGGCTACATGAATCATTTTTCTCCATTGTGCATGTTAAGAGTCAAATTCTCATTTAAATCTTCCACTGGAGCTACTCCAACTTTTCGCATATATTATTATTTCGTATTTTGTCTCTAAGAGTAAAGCCACTCATTCACCTGAGTATCCTCATCTCTGCAACACTTAACTTAATATTATGCTTCTCTTTTAATGACTAACATTTTGCACCATAAAGTATGTTAGGTCTCACTACCATCTATAGATTTTTCTCTTAAGTTTGAGGGGGACTTTTCTATCACACAAGAAGCCCGATGCATTTCTCCACTTCAACCATTCAACTTGAATTTTACTAATAATATCCCCATCTATTTTATCATCTCTCTGAACAATAGACCCAAAATATCTAAAACGTGTGCTCTTATTAATGCCTCGATCGTCCATAGTCACAATCCCCACCCTATATCTATTACTACTAAAATTATTCTCCATATATTCAACTTTAGATCTACTCAAACAAAAACCTTTAGACCCTAAGGTTGACCTTTATAATTCAAGTTTACCTTCAACTCTATTTCTAATCTTATCAACAAGAAGAATATCATCAGCAAAAAGCATACACCAGAGTACAACATCTTGCAAATGTATAGTGAGAACATCCATCACAAATTGGAGATAGAATAAATCTTAAAGAATTAACTCAATGCACTAAGGTCAATTTCCATCATATAAAAAATTAGTAATTTGTACTTAAATTCTTTCCAAATCAAAATCATATAAACCGATGAATAAACTAGGCATAAAATTTAATCTAAATATCCAACGAAACTCAGCAATCATAAATAATCATGCAAGATTTATCATATTTAAGTCAGGTCATTATAGATAGATCCAATAACTAACGGAGCAATCATTACATAAGTCTTATAAAACAATTAAATATCACTGCAGCTCACCTCAATATTGTTAGCAAATTGTGAGGAATTCTTGAACGCTTCTTGAGCTTTCTTGCAAGAGAGAGAGAGAGAGAGAGAGAGAGAGAGAGAGAGAGAGAGAGAGAGAGAGAGAGAGAGAGAGAGGAGAGGGAGGGGGACAGCAATTTGGAGAAAAAATTCACTTTTGGAATTGAGATCCAAATACTTACAGTAAACTAAACTAGCCCGTAAGAATTACCTATGAAATATAATCCACAACCAGAATACTGATTATTTCTTGTTGCCTTTTGCTTGGATGTTTGAGTTTTCATTGTCACTCTACAGGTTTTTCAGCGATTATCCACAAAAATTAAGTTTTATTAAAATTCAAATGTCATCACTGCTCAGTTTTATTTCATCTAAAATAATCCTTTCGCAAACAAAAGCTAGGCTCGGCTATTATAAATGAGTGTTGGGTCTTTAGATTACCTAATCCTTTCACCAAGCCATTTAACTTGCAAATTAAAGGAAGCTTGAAAGACTTTTCATTCTTGACTCAAATAATCAATATTTGTATTTTTGTTCGTATTTGTTCTATTGTTCACTATAATCTGAAGTATAAGGCAGACTTGCTGATCTGACTTTAATGCATTGAAAATTTCCCTTCTTTTATGCAGAAGTGATCAGATGGCCTGTGCTTATATTGGCAATCTTTGCTGCTGCAGTTGGAAGCCAGGCAATCATTAGCTGCACCTTCTCCATCATAAACCAGAGCCAAGCTCATGGTTGCTTCCCAAGGGTTAAGGTCATTCACACATCTGACAAGATAAGTGGCCAGATTTATATTCCAGAGATCAATTGGATACTTATGATCCTGTGCATAGCTGTTGCTGTTGGGTTTAGAAACTTGAAGCACTTAGGAAATGCACAAGGTAGGGCTACTTTTCAACTACGTCAATCTTACTTTCGTTTTCTATTGATTCCTCAATCCTCACTTGTGACATGAAAGTTCCTTGTTATGCATTGATGGAACTTTTTCACTTTTTAATGTTTTGATTCCTCATTTGATATCACTCCCTATGTTTTTTGGGATGTAATTTGCCCTGCATTGATGGGAGCTTCATACATTAGATTTTGCCCATTTCGTGTTCTGATTACCATCCCCTTGCACAATATTATTGTTTATCAGTATTGTTGTAATGCTTGAATTTGAGCATTTTGTTTTTTGGATTTCATGTTAAAATTATTAAAGACAGTAAGGTCGCTAGTTCAAACTCCTTGTTGATTAATTTAATCAAAAACTCTCCTACTGTGCAGGTCTAGCGTTGATGACAGTAATGCTGGTAACCACATGTCTCACTTCCTTGGTCATGATCCTATCCTGGAAAAGATCCCCTCTTCTAGCTCTATCCTTCCTCATATTTTTTGGCTCCATTGAAATTTTCTACTTCTCTGCTTCTCTCACAAAGTTTCTTGATGGTGCTTGGCTACCAATCCTTCTTGCCATCCTTCTCATGTCCATCATGTTCATCTGGCATTATGCTACAACTAAGAAGTATGAACATGATTTCCAAAACAAAGTGTCACTTGAATGGCTCTTGGCCCTGGGTCAGAACATTGGAGTTGCACGTGTACCTGGAATCGGCCTTGTGTACACTGATCTTATTTCTGGAGTTCCTTCAAACTTCTCCCGTTTCATCACTAACCTTCCTGCCTACCACCGCATCGTCGTCTTCGTTTGCATCAAATATGTACCTGTCCCATTTGTGCCTCCTGCTGAAAGATACCTTTTAGGCCGCGTCGGGCCCGAAGAACATCGATCGTATAGGTGCATTGTTCGATATGGGTATCGTGATGTGCACCAGGATGTGAACTCTTTCGAGACCGAACTTGTAGCTAGCCTTGCTGACTTTATAAGGATGGAAGTGAAGTATGACAGTGGCCGTGAAAGACAATCAATGGATGAAGCTGATAGAAGACTAACAGTTATTGGAAGTTCTTGTATCAATGAGATAGAAGAAACCTTTGGCTTTGGTAGTGTGTCTGTGGAATTGTCAAGCAGTGAGAGCAATGCAGAGATAAAACCTGCAGGAGTTGGCAAGAAGGTGAGGTTCTTGATAGAGGAGAGAAGCTGTCCGAGTTTGGTTAGTCCAGTGAGTGAAGAGCTTAATGATCTATATGAGGCATGTGAGGCTGGCACTGCATTCATTCTGGGGAATTCACATGTAAAGACAAAGCCAGGTTCACACATCTTCAAGAAGTTTGCAATAGACATCGGTTACAACTTCCTGAAAAGGAACTGCCGTGGCCCTGAAGTAGCTCTCCGTGTGCCTCCAGCTTCACTTCTTGAAGTTGGTATGGTCTATGTGTTTTGAAGTTGTGTACTGTAAACAATTCATTCTGTGTCTAAGGTTTCGTATTGGGACGGTTTTTTTATACTTCTTAAAGTAATTTTTTAGTACAAAAATTAAAATTTTTGTGTTAGAAAGCTAATTTAAGAAATAGTAAAAAATCCGTCCCAAATGAAACCTAAAACGCGGCTTCTAACTTGTAATTGCCCCCGAGAAGCCCAATTGGAAAGGCAGGTGCTGTAGTTCCGGCCTTGAAATTGTAAATTTATTAGAGCGGGACAGCTTGATTCATCAGTTTGCATTTCTGCTTGGTGAGAGGTGATGTTTGGAGAAAAAAGATTACCTTTCATTCTCCCATCCCTTGCTAGCTGTACACAATTTCTATGTTATATATACCTCGTTTGGTTGGCTGTAAGTTCTTCGTTTCCAGTTTCAATCATGCAAAAATTATTATTTTACTGTTTGTTTACGCGACTTTTTCAAAACACCTTTTGCTACATCTCCGTATTTTTGCCGATCCGGGAAGAAAAAAATTTCTACTTCTCCGTTGTAATACATCCATTTAAGAACTAAAAAAAAAATCAAGGGGAACCAAACGAGGACATAGACATCAGACTATTATGATTCTAATCAAGCTTGTCCTGCTTTTGGTCAGAATAATTTCTGAATGCAGCTTACATCTTGTTCTCAAATTTCTATTATGGAATTGTGAAATATATGTGGTATTGGCTCCAACAAAGCAACGCCACAAAATCCTTTGAGACTTTTAGTTGGTTCAGCCTTTCAACCAATCCATCAGAATTATTTACAAAGTTGTATTGTGCCACGTGGCACAACTGAGTCCTTCCATGTAAATATGAGCATTACCAGACTGGGCCCCTACTAATGTTGTTTATTGGCCTTTCCCTTCTGCTCCAGATATAAATCTAGATTTCTTATTACTCGAGACAAAACAGCTAGGTAGTAGAAAAGAAAGAATGGGCATGAGGGCTCTTCCTCTCTCCTCTTCTCATTACTGCTTTCCCAAATCAATAAGTTTGTCCTCCAAATCCATAAGCCTTAGATGCAATAGAGCTACTACAAGAGTTGGAGGAATTCGGGCTACAGCTGAACAGAACGGGGAGGAAGAAGGCGAGCAGAAGATAAGTAAGCAGTCTCTGTTCAGTAGCATCACAGAGGCTCTAGATTTCTCTCAGGCCAGATCTTCTCAGGATGCCCAGCTTATTGAAGAAGCTAAGGAGACCACTAAATCCGGAGGGCAGATGAACAGAGAGCAGGTATAAAGGATTGATTGATGGCTTCTTATTCTTTTTGATTAGTTGTTTTGTTTTGCAATTACGTTAAGAATTGAGGGTTTATATTTGTTTCAGTACGGTGCCCTTCGGAGGAAGATTGGTGGCACCTACAAGGATTTCTTCAAATCTTATGTTGAAGGTGAGCTCGTTTGTCATGCTTTTTAACCTAGTATTAAGGGGTAAATAAGTTGAGTATTGAGAGGTAGATAAGTTGAATTTAGCTTGATTGCACCCAGCTTAAAGTTTAGGGCACAAGCCCACCCATCTTCTTCATGAAAAACAAGAAGAAGAAGATGAATCTGAGAGTTTTAAAAGATGAAACTTTTGAAAAAAAAAATGGAATTGAGGTACGAATGATGAGAAACTAAGGTTTCGTTTGGGACAGTTTTATTTCTGATTTTTTAATAATTTTTTAATATAAAATTAATTTTTTTTACTAAAAAATTATTTTAAAAAATTGTTATGACATAGAAATTTGTTTCTTTTTAAAAAAAATAGGATAGCAATTTTTTTGTGATTATCGCATTCTAGGAAATTCTTTCCAAAAAAAAAAAAAAAACATTCCAGTAAATTCGCTTATAAAAAATATTTTTTATCATACAAATTTTTGAAAAAAAACAAACATGAAGCTATAGCTAAACATAACGAGCTCTTATCTAAAAAATAAATCTATGAAAGGGTAGCTCCAAGCATACTATAGGGTTTAGTTGAGAAAATTTGTTATAAAATTATTGTTGATATTTGTTGCGTCTTGGAGCATTCGTGGCGGTTGAGGAATATATAGTTTAACGTCTTAGCATTGTACGAAGATCCAACACACAATCAGATAAGAGAAAGGGTGTAGCATTCATAAGAGACACCAGAATTTTTACGTGAAAAACTCCTAAAAAGGGGAAAAATCACTTGGCCTGGCCCAGTTTGAATGAATCCACTAGTATTTGCAGTTCATTACAAATGAGGCCCTTCTTAGGGAGAAGGCATTGCCTTGATGGTACAAATGTACATCACATAGAGTGCATTACATGGTGAGAGTTACAATAATCAACAAAGACATGTTTGTTTGGTCAGCAGGACCATAGTTGATAAGATAGATGTCAGAAAGACCATAGTTGGTAGGAGACCAGGGTCAGAAAGACCGTTGTCTAGTGATGGAGATCGGATGGACCATAATAGGTGAGGGAGATCGGAAGGACAATAGTCGGCAGGAGACCAGGGTCAGAAGACCATTGTCTGGTGATGGAGGTCGGAAGGACCATAGTAGATGATGCAGGTCGGAAGGACCGTAGTCGGTAGGAGACAGGGGTCTGAAAGATCGTAGTTTGCAGGAGATCGGGGTCAGAAAGATCATTGTCTGGCGATGTAGGTCAGAAGGACCATAGTAGGAGATGGAGGTCATAAGGATTGTAGTTAGTAGGAGACCAGGGTCAGAAAGACCGTAGTTGGCAGGAAACCAGGGTCTGAAAGACCGTTGTAATAAGGCGATACTCTAGTAGAACTCTGGGCGTCAAGTGGTGGCCCAGCAGAAGTCCGGGCCTCGAGTGGTGGTATGGTAGAAGTCCGGGCCTCATGTGGTGGCCCGACAGAAGTCCGGGGCACAAGTGGTGGCCTAGTGGAGCATAAGGCCTCAAGTGGTGGTCCGGCGGAGCAAAGGCGTCAGGCGGTAATCCGGCGGAGGTGAGGGCCTCAAGTGGTGGTTCGGCAGAAGTCTGGGCCATAGGTGGTGGGCTGGTGGAGCACAATGCATCAAGTGGTGGTCCAGCAGAGCAACAACGTCAAGCGGTGGTCCGGCGGAGGTGAGGACCTCAAGTGGGGTCCGACGGAGCAATGACGTCAGGTGGAGGTCTGACGGAGGTGAGGGCCTCAAGTGGTGGTCCGGCGGAAGTTCGGGCCTCATGTGGTGGTCCGGCAAAGGTTCGGCGGTGGTCGACGAGGAGCTTCTTCCTTCTCTTCTCCTCTTCTCTTCTTGCTTCAGTCCCCCCTTTCAAGAGAAATTAGGGGGGGAGGTCTATTTATAGTTTTCTGGAGTGGCATGACCCATAAATAGGTGAGAGATCAAGGTTAAATGGGAAGTGGTTGGATGGACGGCCGATATTAAATCCCTTGATCATGCACCGTTCGTCAGATATTTGAAGGCCTTAATGATGTTGGAATTTGACAATCTTGAGCTCGTTGGATTCGTCTCGTCGAGTCGCTCGATTTGACTATAAGCACATCATGTTTGAAAACCGTTTGCTAACCCAAATTGTGGTTTGAACCTTCCAACATCGCTTCTGGTCCTTGATTTGGACTCGAATTGAGTCGAATTTGGTGCCGTTGGGTTCGTACTTCCGAGACGTTCAGTTTGACTATGAGTTTGCTGAATCGGAGTTCGGATGGTTCCAATTTTAATTTCGGAAGTTTCCAACTTGATTTTGCATCGAGATTCGTGCTCGATCAAGATAATTTTTATAGGATGTATCAATATTATATTTTTTCTTTAAAAAAAAAATCAGATGATAAATTTTTTAGAGCTACCACACTCTAAATGATTTAATTGCACAAAATTATTCCTCACTAGAAAAAAATTTTAAAAGCAAGAAAATTATAATTTTTACCAAGACAGCACCTTGAAAACAAAATAAAAAAAAATAAAAAAAATCCTAAACAGACCAATAGATAAACAAGTCCTACAAAAACTTAGAACAGATTGACCTATTTAAATAACTGCTAACTCGTAACTGTGATGGATATTTGCTGGAAATCTTATTACTCTGTTTTTTCAACCTCAGTTGAAGGCCAATATGTGGAAGAAGGGTGGGTGGACAAAACATGCAAGATTTGCAAGAGAGACACCAGAGAGGAGCCGAGGCAAGTCGACAAGTTTGGAAGATATGTTCATGTGGCATGCTTGGGGGATTCCAAATCTACCAACTTTTTCTTCAAGCTCTTCTCAAGATGAGGTTTTCATGCCGTTCTAGCGTTATTGGTGCTTTATACATCAGCTGGGACTCTATTTTCAATTTGTTCAAAAGGTCATTCAAATTTTCTTGTAATTCATTCAGAAAACTGAATGGTAGTTTAATTCCTCCATTCTCAGCCAAGGTCTATAACTGCTTATATAGTGCTGAACAAAAACTAAAAGTACCAATCACAAGTTTATATTACAATTTTTCGGTAATTCCTATGTTTTCTTTACCATAGGAAGATCTACAAGAGCAACTTCAACATCCCAAATCAATGTATATATATGGTTCACCTACAAGAAGAAAGAACTCGTCTTGAACTTACAATAATACAATTCTCATCTCCAATCGAACTGCATACCACTGCATGCCATCTGTCATTCGCTATATTTGAACTCCAAATCTCACGTCAAAATTCGAACTGTTCACCTATGCCAAAAAACCCTCACCTGCAAATTTACCGAAGAAGAGCGGGAAAGAGGAGAAAAGTATGTGAAAGATGGTCATCTTCGCAGGAAGTGCGCGAAAGAGGAGAGAAATGAAGTTCAACTGGAGATGAATTACGCCAATTTGAAATTTTACTACATTTTAGAGTGTAAAATGGGTTTTTCAGTTGGAGATGCCCTAAGAGCCAATCCTGCATAGATAAACCTTGCAACGGTTGATATGACTACCAATACTAAACCCTGGCATCACTGTAAACGCAACATCAAACTCCAGCTCTTCAGTTGGCATTACCAGATGACTTGTGCTGACCACACTCTCCATATACTGCTTTGAAAACTTAGTGCCTCTCTTATAATAGAAGGTCTCAGCTTTTGGAATGAAGGAATGTGCGATAACCTGTAAAGCCCAAACCTTTCTTGCCATTCTCACAAACGATTTATAAAACAGTGTTCTTGGATGTCCACCGCTTAACACTAATGATCTCTGAACCAAATTATCGAAGAATGATGCCTCCATCTTCGAAGGAACTGCATCGAGATACTTGGATCGACAAAATCTCCCAAATTCAGAATCTGGTTCTTGCATCAGAGCATCAAAGGGGTCAACAAGGTGCATAACTTGCTCAAAGTGACAAGGCTTAAAGCATTCATCATGAGTGCAACCAAGCATTACATGGGAGAGAAAAGCCTCAAATGCAAATTTTTTATGAGATCTTTCAGTGTAGACGATTGAATTGCAGATAGCATTAGCAGCTAGATCTAGATCCCAACTTGACGCCTTCATCAAGTTAATCAATAATTTTGTAAAATCATGTATGGATTTAGATGCCAACATGAAAACTTTGGAAAACAATTGAGGCGTCCATTCCTGGTTGGTTTCAAACAGTTCTACTTCAGGTAATTGTGTCTTGTTGATCAAAGCTTCTAACTCTTTATTCCTTTCAATCACCGACTTAATCTTAGACCTCAAATCGAGAATATCAGAATCCTTGGCCATCAATGCACATTTCTGTACCCGTTCAAGCTCTCTGTGTTCCTCAATCTCCATATGGAGAGATGTTAAAGCTTCGGTCCTGTTCCTGCGCTTTTGTATATAGGAATTCTTCAGTTCTGAAATCGAGAGTAGCTCAGATTCTACTAGCTGGTCTGCAGCTCGAATCTTTTGGGACTCATAAGGGATGTGAGCTTGCTGAAGCTGAACATAAGCAGATTTGAGAGCAGAAATCGAATCAAACAGTTTTGAAACAATGGCTTCTTCCGAATGTCCAGAGCCTGCAAGTTGGACATATTCGAAGGGATGGGGATGGACTTTACGGTCTCGACTATCATCGCAATAACCAACATCTTCATCTTCATAGCTCTCAATTTGGGAATGTTGAATCAATTTAGGGTTTTCTCCGGAGGGGGGAAATCCAGCAGATCTCGGTTTGCGCAGCTTTGAGAAGTAGTGGAAGATCTTGGACTTGTTCTTTGAAGTATGAAAAGACTCCTCCATTATCGATCAACTTGAAGATATTTTTTCCACCGAAGAATGCATTGTTTTAAAACCCAAGAAAAAAAAAATAGAAGTTGCTAAAAGTCGTAGTAGAACAACCTGAAGTGGAGAGGAAAAACCAGAAATTTTCGAGATCTAAACTTGTTACGTATATAACAGCAGAAAACAAGAGAACATTAAGGAAAATCTTAGCGCATGAAAATTTAGCTGAATTCAAATGGCATTTGTCTCTTTCCTACCAACAGAAAACGAGATCAAAGCTCAAAGCTTGAAAGAGATCGAGGGATGGAAGTAGAAAGTCCAACATTCCGCTCCAGGAAACATCCAAGAGACGATCGGAAGAAAGGAATCTATGGAAGTCTCACCGTTCGAAGTTTCAAGTCAATCTCCTGCAATGGGGATTATTTCAAACTTTATGATTTGCCTCCTTATCCCCAGAGTCCAGCGTCAAAATGTCGCCAAGAAGAAAGGTAAAACTAAAATAATTCGAAGTGGCGGAGGGGTTGGGCTTTTTAACTGCGATTATTAAACTTTTAGTGAAGATTAAATATTTATAAGAATATGCGCAAAAAATTAAAATCAATTTTATTTAAAATTAAAAAAAAAATTATCGATTATATAATGCAAGTGCAAAAGTATAACTATATTATTTTAATGAAAAGCTCTCATCAAATTTTTTTGCCCTTTTATCAAAATTTAAAAGACAAATTAAGGACAAAAAATAAATCATTTGAATTTCCTCAAAAAATTGATAGACTAGATCACACCCCTTAAAAAAATCTATAAACTAATTATATTTCTACTCAAACGATATTTTCATTAATAATATTTTTGGGATTTGTAAAAAGTTTAATAATTATATAGGTAGTTGTCCAGCTCTATTGTCGATCAATATCGATGATTGTGTAGTCTCTGTCACCACTGTCATACACTGGGTCTAGAAGGCAGTACAGATTGACAACACATAACGATATGAAGGAATATAAGATCTATTTTGTATTCACAAAAAGGAACATGTACATCCAAGTGATAGAATATATATATATATATATACACACACATACACGTGCGAACACACACACCATAATAAACATAGAAAGTGAAAATTAAATATCAAATTCATTAATTAAAATTTTAATTGATAATAAACCTAAGCAAAAATACTAAGACAAGCAAAAGAATGTAATATGAAAGAAAATATCCACTCAAAATCAAAAGCATCATAAACTACTATAAAATATAAAATACAAAAAAACAATCTACTGCTAGTAACTCAACTCTTGAGATGACGGACTGTTAAACATGCCTGCAAAACTTACTGTAAAAATAGACAACGGGTGAGTTTAATAAATCAAATTCAACAAATAACTCATATTTATTAAAACATAAGTAGCAAAGGAATAGGACAAGTAGTATGAACAATCAAAAGGTAAAGTAGTAACTTATTCTCACTATATCAAAGTAAGAATAACACATGCCATGTCTTCTACGATAAACTCTAGTATACTTGTGTATACATCAAATAGCTACTAATCCCAAAACATTTGAATGCTTACAAATGGACCACACTAGCCATCCTTGTACTTCTAAATGATTTCTCTATCATACCTTTTTTTGCATATCTTGTCCAATTATATATTCAAATATGCATATGTATCTAAAGTATAGTCGGTTTGTCAAATACTCATCATTGGGAAGGTAAATACCAAGACAAGAAAATCTAGTGATTTTCTATAGTGCCGTCACTTTGAGAGACCATCGGCCTAGCTAGCCAAAATCTAATAGGATTCTACCGCATATAAATCAATATGACAATCACAATTTATATAACAAAAATGATTAACAACAAGAGTATCATGTACTGCATTAAATAAAACTGATGTGTATTAATTAAATTTTCTACAACAAGAATTATTTTAAGTGCTAAAAGATCGTGCATAAATAAATCACACTATTGTTATTCCTATTATATGACTATTTCAATATGAGTCGGAAAAATAAGATTTCTAACTTGCAAAATACTAATAAATAAGCATTGAAAATATAAATGGCAGCCTAATATTCAGAAACCTATCACAAGCAACAAAAATGATGTTCCTGACAAATAATGGTACATTTATTCTAAAATAAAAAACAGTTACTTGCCAATATACGAGTGACATAAAATCCAAAGTCAAAAGATGCTCAACTAATCACTTCCCTAGAACAAAATTTGAAAGTCCTACAAGCAATAAATTCAAATTTAATATAACACTACATGGCTCCAAAACTATACACGCTGCGTCCTAGGGTTTTTCCGCTCGCATACCGACGCCGCTCCGGCCATGTCGCCAGGCTGTCGTCCGAGCTGCTTTTGACCCCCGCTCTCGCTCCCGTCCGGGCGCCGTCCGCCCTTCCATTGCACCCGTCCGGCCTACCCAACTGCTGCCGTCCACGATCATCCTACCATTGCACCCGTTTCTGACTATTGTTCCCACGTCAAGGCCCACTACTCCGGTCGCCGGCTTTGATCCAGCAGTCGCACGCTGTTGTGTTCTAGATGGGTTCAAGCCTGGACGCTCCAGCCTTTGCCCTCTTCAGCGGCATTTCCTCTGGCTTTCCTTTGGTTTGATTTCTTTTTCTCCCTTCTTATGGTTGCTAGTCGTTTGCATGACCCAGGTTTTCTAGATGGGATTTCGCAGTCTCGTTCTTTTCGGGTGGTCCTATCCGGGACCTCCTCCGTGTAGAGTTTTCCACCTGTGAAGGTTTCTTCCTGCCACGGTCTTCCTTCTTTATTGATTTCTGATGAGGAATTGAATGCCCTAGCTGTGCCTTTTGAGTTTGCCTTGGTCGGGAAATTTCCCGGTAGTCGACCGTCGTTGGAACCAATTCGTAAATTTTTCTTCAATCTTAAGTTGAATGGTGAGTTCTCTGTCACTATTCTCAACAAGAATAATGTTTTGATTAAGCTTAGGAATGATTTGGATTACTGTAGAGTTTTCGCTCACCGTTCCTATTTTGTTAACAACTGTTACATGAAGTTGGTTAAATGGTCTCCACATTTTGACGTTTGTGTGGAATCTCCTATCATTCCGATTTGGATTTCTTTTCCTAACCTTTGTCATCATCTATTCTCTTCTCGAATTCTTCAAGGGTTGGGGTCCATTTTTGGTCTACCCTTAAAGACTGACAACGCTACTGCCAATGGAACTAGACTGTCAGTTGCTCGTGTACTTGTTGAACTAGATATTACTAAGCGGTATCCGGATCAAGTTTGGTTTGGTTCTGAAACTTTGGGTTATGCCCAAAATGTGGAAATGGAAGTTTTCCCCTTATATTGTGGTCATTGTAAAGCTTTGGGTCATTCAAAAGTTAATTGTAGTGTGTTGCATCCTCATCCTGCTGTTATCCCCGCACATGTGATTGGTTCAGTTTTGGAACCTATGGCTCATCATGTGGCTGAGATTGATAAGGTGGTTTCTGGTATTTGTGTCCAATCTTTGGCACATGTGGATTTGGGTTTGTCTGCTTATGATGTTTGTTCTCCTCTGATTATTCCTAGTGCTGTCGAGTTAAATAACTCGGATGTTGTTGCGGTGATTAACATGCCGCAAAATCCCTTGGTTGTTGAGGTTGATCCTGTGGATGCATTAGTTGCACCGGTTGTTGTGCCTGAGTCGGTTGCTCCTTCTTGCACTACCCCTTGCTTACTTGTCTCACCTGATGGAGTTTTGACTGCTTGTGTGAAAGATGATGCTCCTTCGGTTGGTATTGTTGGTGAGGGTACCTTGCTTACTGTTGTTGGTTTGGGGAAGAAGATGGATGATATGGGTGTGGGTGGATTTGATGTTATTTTGAATACTATTGCTGTGTTTTGTGCTCTTGCAGATGGCAATGATCCCTTATCTAATAGTTTTGAAGAGTCACTTTTGAATGTGCCTTTAACACTTGTTTCCAAGGATGATCTGCGATCTCACATTTCGAGGGAAAGTGAGGTGATGCGGGGTGACTGGTTACATGCCGATAATTCTTCAGCTGATGATGAAGATTTTTATGAGGATGATTTGGCTTCAAGAACGGAACTTATTAAAAGAAGTGGAAAACGTAGAATTTGTAACTCTAGAAAGAAGTGATGCTCTTTTTTGCTTTGTTTTTATGTTGTTTAGATTCCTGTCTTTAGTTTGAATATTTGGCTCATAGGTTTTCTTTTAAATGTTGTATTTCTAGAGGGCTTTAGATTCTTTAAGGACTTGTACCCTTATTTTGTTTTAACTTGTATGCCCCTGCTGCGGGTTTTTTGGTAAAAAAAAAGGCTCCAATACATAAAACGCAAAGCTTACACAACTCAACATTAATTTTGTTAGTCAAACCTGTAAGATTTATCATGAAATAATGAAGTTGAAGGAATCTAAATATTATAGGATTCCATACACTACAGAAAAAATAGTTATTTCTGGCAGATATTTTTTTCTGTCAAAACATATGCAATATCTGCTAGAAATATAGCTTTTCAACTGATTTCTAGCATAATTTATTCCACCAGTAAAATGTATGTCGGAAACAAATTTATTATAGATTTATGATAGAAAATTTTAGCCGAATTCTTTTCCGGCAGATAGCATCGAAAGAAAACAATATTTATTGGACGAATTGCCTGCGAAATATTCTGCTAGAAATTCTAGTGTATTGTCGACGAATCCGCCAGAATTTTAGAGCCAACCTCTAGGAATTTCATGGAATGTTCTGCCAGTAATCCGTCAAACATTTAGGCAGATCACCCCTACTGGAAAACCTTCATTAACTCATTGTATTGCACTTTCTAGTGGTTTGTCCTTCAGAAATTTGTCGGAAACCTTTAACACATAAATAAAAAACACTGCATCATCTCCATTATTGTACAATACAACATTTATACAATAATAGATAGTCCAAACAATTAAAATAGCCTCATAATTCAGCATTGCACAAAATTATTTATAAAATAGTAATTAAACGTTTAGCATAAATTGATCATTGGCAATGCTTCTACAATTACCAAATACTTCTATAATAAATGCCCAGTTTTTATACAATGAAAACTCAATATACATTGAAAACTTAGCATAAAATTTACAAACACAGATAGTCTAGTCAGAATATGTATTGGCATTCTCCTCATCTGCCAACGTTGGCTGCTTTCCACTAAATTGTTCACTTATTCTCTTAAGCTCCTCCAGTATCTAACTTTGTTGCTTCTGCATATGTATGCTAGTTTGTGATTTTGTTGACATGCTCTAACTTTGTTATCAGGGCAGCCATACGTTGGCTATTTAAATATGGCAGATTTTTCTGTGGAAAGTTTAGCTCGAAATTTCTAACAAAATCTTCTGCCAGAAATTCGTCAAAAACCCCCTCTTGTTTTTCCATCCTTATATCTATCGATACTCCCACCACTTATTCTAATGGCTTATGATCAGTCAAAGATTCCGTAAAAAATAATTGATTTTCCTGTAATTCTAATTGATGAACTAAAGCATAACATAAAAAAAGGGGAAAACTTACAACAAGAATAAAATTACAAAATTAAGATCTAATGCCACCAATCAAATATATGAATTCAAATAACAATAATAATAATATTAGCTTACTCTTGTTGAATGATCTGAAACAACAGGAAAGGGAAGAGAAGGAAGGCTCAACCTCGATCCAAGAGAAGGACAAATAGAACGGTGCACTATTTTCATAGGTGTTACAGTTGGGCTATGATGGATGAGAGAGAGTCAGGAGACGTTGTTAGTTGATGTCAGTGACATTATTATTAACTACTAAACATAGCTCTATAATTATTTAGATATCTTAGCTCTTTCTTTCAAGTTTATATCTCTTTTATATGATTTAATAAATTTAGTAAAAAAATTAAAACTCCATCGAAGAATAATGATTTCCTTATTTATAAATCTTTTCTTTTTTTTTAACATTTAGATGCCTTAAAAACCTCAAAATTAAGACTCATTTGATTTTACTCATCGAGACATTCATTTTAATTGTAAGTGATACGTCATCACAAAATTAGCTTGATCAGGCACGAATCTCGAGGCAAAAGCTAGTTGGAGACTTCAAAAATTAAATCCGGGAGCATCCAAACTCCGATTTCAACGAGCTTATAGTCAAACTGAGCGTCTCAGAAATACGAACCCAACGACACCAAGATCGACTCAATCCGAGCCCGAATGAGTCCGAATCAAGGGTTCAAAGCGCTGTTGGAAGGTTCAAACCGCAATTTGAGTTACCAAACGGTCTCCGATTTTTACGAGCTTATACTTGAATCGAACGGCTCGACGAGACGAATCCAACGAGCCTAAGATCGCTAAATTCCGACATCATTAAGGTCTCCAAATGGCCAACGAACGGTGTACGGCCATAGGATTCAATATCGACCGTCCATTTAACCACTCCCTATTCGCCCCTGATCTCACGCCTATTTACGGGCCATGCCACTCCAGAAAATCTATAAATAGAGCCCTCATTCTTCACAAGAGAGGATCCAAGCAAGAGAGAGAAGAAGAGAAGAGAAGGAAGAAGAGAAGGAAGGAGTTCCTCCTCGACAGCCGCCGGACCACTGTCGGACCACCGCAGAACCTCGCCGGACCACCACAGGAATCTCGTCGGACCACCGCCGGACCACCGCAGGAACCTCGCCGGACCACCACGTAACCTCGCCGGACTACCACCTTAAGGCCCGACGTTCAGCTCCTACGTCTTACTGAAAACCCGACGTCCTGCCAAAGACCCGACGTCTTGCTCAAGGCCTGACACTCATTCCCTACGTCCTGCCGAAGACTCGACGTCTTAAGTAATTGATTGTAATCTGATCACCCCTGAAGATGATTCAGTCCTTTGTAACAAACTCAAAGTCTAGTGGAACCATTTTCAACTGGGCTAGGCCTCGTGGTTTTTTCCCTTTTAAGGGTTTTCCACGTAAAAAATCTTGTGTTCTCTGTGTGTGCTAGTTATACGTACAACGCTAAGACGTAGAATAAAATCTCTATCGCCGCGTAATTTCTAGCCTGCAACAGATTGGCGCCGTCTGTGGGAAAGTCAATCCCACTACACTAAAGAATCTTCCAATGGTCAACAGGCGTAGCCATCGCATCATGGGAACCTCCCGCTCTAATTCACACCAATCCAGGAATCAGTCCCTGAATCAAGGACGACAGGCATCTGCCTCCTTTCACCCCGGTAACCGACACCCTACCAGAGAAGGAACTTCAGGGCCATCCCTAGAAGAGCGTATCAGAAAAATGGAGGAATCTCAAAATGAGATCCTTCAGCTCTTAAGGGGAGCTCGAGGACCAGCGCCAGTACCCCAAGAAGATACTCTTCTCCCTCGAGACCAGCCAGGATTCGAAGACATTCTTCATGTCGAAGTCCCCCTTCCTCCGCCAAGGATGCGCCCTCCTACACGTCCAGAAAATGAGCTTGCTGATACAGCAAGCTCTACCCATCCTTCACGCACAGGCTATCGGCAGCATATACCGCCGGGCGTCCCCGAGGACTTGGACCAACAGCACGACACTGAACTCCCCCGTAATACTCTACGGCATGAGTTACGGAGACTAGTCCGTGAAGAGTTCCCCGCAAGGGGTATCAGGCAGTCCCTTCACCAACGGGACATTCAGGAGTCATCACCTTTCACCGAAGCTGTCCTCCGATATCCCGTTCCGGCAAGATTCAAACTCCCGAATATTGATTCTTATGATGGGACTTCAGACCCCTACGAGCATATCGACCACTACCGTACTATTATGCATATCCAGCAAGCCCCAGACGCTCTGCTCTGTCAAGTTTTTCCTGCCACCCTTAAAGGGCAGGCCCGGACATGGTTCTACTCCCTACCCCCTCGGTCCATTCCCCTATTCGTTAAACTGGCCAAATTATTTGTCGAACAATTTGTCGCCAACCGAAGGATGATTAAAGACTCCTCCCACCTTTCGGGGATATGACAAAACGAGGGCGAATCTCTCAAAGAGTATTTTCAAAGGTTTTCTACAGAAGCCCGACAAATTCCAGGGGTAGATCCCGAATTGCTACGAGGTGTATTTCTTGGAGGGCTTCGTCCAGGCCCTTTCTATTCGGCACTTATGCGAAAAACGGTCCATTCTTATGCGGATTTAATCCACCGAGTAGAGGCCCAAATCACTACCGACGAAGCCATCAATGCTCATAGGAAGCAATTCGAGCAAACAACCGGGAAGCGAAAAAATCTCCCAGGGATGGAGAATCCTCCCTCGCAAAGGAAGAAGCAAGGAAACTACAATCTTCCTCCTCGACCCTCACAGCCACGACGAGAGCCCCGACAAGAAAAAGAGTACACGCCACTTAATACATCCCGAGCAAATGTATTAATGGCCATCCGAGACCAAGAGAGTGTAAAGTGGCCGTACCCTTTAAAGCCTAATACCGGAAACCAAGAACAGTATTGTCATTTCCACCGCAGTCGTGGACACACCACTGAAGCATGTAGGCAGCTCAAAGAGGAAATTGAGAGACTGATCCGACAAGGATATCTCCGACAGTTCGTCAAGAATCCAACAGCTCGAGAAGAAACTGTTCCAACTGGGGGGCAAGATCAACAAAAACAGTCGACAAACAATCGCTAGATGGTCGGCGAAATTGAAACTATCGCTGGAGGCCCTTCAACGCCTTGTCAAGTTCTAATTGCAGAGAACAAGGAGCCACCAACAAAAAAGCTTCATGTCGATCTCTCCATCACCTTTAAGGAGTCTGATCTAGAAGGCGTAAAAACTCCTCATCAAGATCCACTAGTGATTAGTGCAGGAATTGGCGACCCATGCTACAATGTTAAAAGGATCTTAGTGGACAATGGAAGCTCAGTAGATGTTCTATTCTACTCCACTTTTCTTAGCATGGGCTTATCTAGAGAGAAACTCCAGCCTGCTGCCGGTCCACTGTACGGATTTGACAACCGACCTGTAAGAGTCGAAGGAACCATTACTCTCCCGGTTGTGCTTGGAGAATTCCCCCGTCAAGTTGAGCACCCCATTCTGTTCATTGTAGTAAAGTCCGAATCAGCCTACAATGCAATTTTTGGAAAGCCACTCCAAACAATCTTCGGAGCTGTTGCTTCAATTCCTCATTTAAAGCTCAAGTTTCCTACCCCATCGGGGATCGGAACAGTACGAGGAGATCAACAAGTAGCACAATCATGCTATCTTAGGCAGGCTCAACCACACTCATCAGTTACTCTAAGCATCGAAGACTTCGATCTTCGGAATGAAGATACCCCTCAAAGAGCCTCCCCTGTAGAAGATCTTACATGCGTCTCCTTATCAGAAGAACATCCCTCGAGAACAGTACAGATCGGATCACTCCTCTCAGATACAGAGAAAAAAGAATACGTAGACTTTCTACGTACAAATCAAGATATATTTGCATGGAGTTTGGCTGATATGCCCGGCATTAACCCTGAAGTAATTATGCACTCCCTCAAGATCAACCCAGCGTGTAAACCAGTGATTCAAAAGAAACGAAACTTCGCCCTAGAACGTCAGCTGGCAATCGAACAGGAGGTTGATAAGCTTTTAAAAGCAAAATTTATAAGGGAAGTACACTACCCAATTTGGCTAGCCAACGTCGTGATGGTTCGAAAAGCGAGTGGAGCTTGGAGAATGTGTGTAGACTATACCGATCTCAACAAAGCTTGCCCCAAAGACAGCTTCCCGCTCCCTCGAATCGATCAGCTAGTTGACGCCACATCCGGACATCAGATGCTAAGCTTTATGGATGCCTACTCCGGATACAACCAAATACAAATGGATCCTGCCGATGAGGAGGCAACATCTTTTCAAACAGATAAAGGGTTATATTGTTACCTGGTAATGCCATTCGGGCTCAAAAATGCAGGGGCAACTTACCAACGACTTATGAATAAGATTTTTAAGAACCTTATTGGGCGTACCATGGAAGTCTATGTGGACGATATGCTGGTGAAGAGCCTCGAGAAATCTCAGCATATCTCGAATTTGGAAGAATGTTTTAACCTCCTCCGATCTTACAACATGCGCCTCAACCCCTCCAAATGTGCATTTGGAGTCACCTCAGGAAAGTTTCTAGGGTTCATGGTTACTCACCGAGGGATTGAGGCCAACCCGGAAAAGATCAAGGCCTTAAGGGACATGCTACCCCCCAGAAATATCAAAGAAGTTCAGAGACTGAATGGAAGGATTGCAGCACTCTCTCGATTTCTGGCTCGTTCGGGAGATAAATATTTGCCTTTCTTCAAGATCCTCAGAGGGGCTCGTAGCTCAGGATTCCAATGGACTGATAAATGCCAAGAGGCTTTTGAACAACTCCGAACTTATCTAGCTTCACCACCGCTACTCTCAAAGCCAATTCCAGGGGAAATTTTGTATATGTACATGGCTGTCTCTTCTCAGACTATAAGTTTGGTCTTGGTTCGGATGGATGATTCAATTCAACGCCCAGTCTATTACATCAGCAAGATACTTTCAGATGTTGAGATGCGTTATCCATTGGCAGACAAAACAGCCTTAGCATTAGTCTTCTCAGCTAGGAAGTTACGACCTTATTTTCAGGCACACGCAATCAGGGTTTATACAAACCTACCGCTGAAAAATATTCTTCAAAAACCCGAGGCATCCGGAAGATTGATCAAATGGTCCGTAGAACTTGGAGAGTTCGATATACAGTTTTTACCTAGACCTGACATCAAGTCACAGGTGCTTGCCGATTTTGTGGTCGAATGTACTAGCTACACCTCCGAGGAATCGCCTGATGTGTCTCCTTCCTCTTCCTGCTGGACATTATATGTAGACGGAGCTTCTGGGAGTTCTGGTGCTGGCGCTGGAATCTTATTAATCTCCCCGCAGAAAGCCACACTCGAATATGGGCTTAGACTGAAGTTTCCGGCAACAAACAATGTTGCTGAATATGAAGCTTTAATCGCTGGATTAAGATTGGCAATTGATTGCGAAATCCAAGACTTAGTGGTTCACACTGATTCCCAACTGGTTGCTTCTCAAGTGGAAGGGGAATTCGATGCTCACAATCCACTTTTGGCTCAATACTGTCAGATAGTTAAAACCTTGTTGGCTCAAATAGCAAAGCATCAGGTCATCCATATCCTTCGAGAGCAAAATGCAAGGGCAGACTCACTCTCCAAGCTAGCAACTTCTACAACGGGAGATGTTTTCAAAAGAAAATTTATTGAGGAGATCCACTTCCCGAGCATTCAAGGCTCATGGGTACTTCAATCAATAGATGAATCAAAAGAAACTTCTTGGATCGACCCCATTCTTGCTCTCCTACAAGAAGGCTCTCTCCCTGAAGACCCAGCTATGGCAGTACGGCTTCGAAGGCAAGCAGCCAACTTCACCATTATTAACGGAGAGTTATACAAACGATCTTTCACAGGGCCATACCTCAAATGTCTTCCTCCTTCAGAGGCAAACTATGCACTTCGCGAAGTACACTCGGGCATTTGTGGGGAACATTTAGGTGGAAGGGCACTGGCCCAAAAGGTCCTGAGACAAGGATTCTACTGGCCAACGATAAAACAGGACGCATTAGAACTTGTACGGAAATGTAACAACTGTCAGTTGCACGCTAACCTCACTCATCTACCCGCCGTAGAGATATCGACATTACAGAGTCCCTGGCCTTTTGCCCAATGGGGGATCGACATAATGGGACCATTTCCTATAGCCACGGGACAGCGAAAATTCATCATATTGGCTGTCGACTATTTCACGAAATGGGTAGAAGCAGAACCACTAACAAAGATCACTGAAGCAAATGCCAAACAGTTTCTGTGGAAGAGCACAATATGTCGCTTTGGCATTCCTGCAAAAGTTATTACTGATAACGGAACACAGTTCACCGGAAGGGTCTTTACCACATTTTGTAAAGATCTCCACATTCATCTAGTACACACAGCTGTGGCTCATCCTCAGACTAATGGACAGACAGAAGTCACTAATCGGACCATTCTGAGAGGACTGAAAACACGGTTGGAGAAGGCTGGGGGGCAATGGGCAGACGAGCTCCCAAACGTCCTTTGGGCCTATCGTACGACAGCAAGGACTCCAACAGGAGAGACGCCGTATAACCTCTGCTTTGGTACATAGGCTGTCATTCCAGTCGACATTGGAGTCCCCAGTCATAGAGTACAAACTTTTGACTCCAATACCAACGATGAAAAACTCAGGCACAACCTAGACCTCCTTCCAGAAGTAAGAAACGGGACAATACTTAAGGTTGCTGCCTACCACCAGAGAGTTGCCCGTCACTATAACAGAAGGATGAAGCCGCGACATATATCGGTAGGAGATCTGGTCCTACGCAGCATTGAGGCAGCAGGCAAAGGCCCTCAACGAAACAAACTCTCCCCCCTCTGGGAAGGTCCGTACCTAGTAGCAGCTATGGTGAAACCAGGAACTTTCAAATTAAAGGATGCTGAAGGAAAGATGCTTCCTCGAACTTGGAATATCGAGAACCTCCGCAAATACTATCAGTAGAGCGTAATCGTGCCGTTTGTTTTAGAATATTGTATGTCTTTTGCTTACTGTACATGTCTTTAATTTCGGGCTTTGTTTGTGGTGTTTCTAGTTTCCTTCTCCTTTAAACTGTTTTTGGGAGCAATGTTCTTTGTTTAATGGCAGTAAAGACTTTGTTAGGTTATGAACTTTAATATGTTTGAGCAGTAAATGGTCATTGTTCAATCGTTAGCTGATCAATCCTAGGAGGATTCGATCCAACCTATTCCACACAGGTTAACGTCATCGAGCAGGGCTCTGACACACAACCTCGAATAGGTCTTACGTCCTTGGTGGATTCTCCCGACTTCTTCCACACAGGTTAACGTCATCGAGCAGGGCTCTGACACACAATCTCGGATAGGTCTTACATCTTTGGTGGATTCTTTCGGCCTCTTCCACACAGGTTAACGTCATCGAGCAGGGCTCTGACTCACAACCTCGGATAGGTTTTACATCCTTGGTGGATTCTCCCGACCTCTTCCATACAGGTTAACGTCATCGAGCAGGGCTCTGACTCACAACCTCGGATAGGTCTTACATCTCTTATAGATTCTTTTAACCTCTTTTACAGGTTGACGTCATAAAGCAAGGCTCTGACGTACAACTTAGAGTAAACCGCACATCCTTAGAGGATCATTCTAAACTTTTAAGCACAAGTTGGAAGACAAATACCTTAAGCAAACATGAATAAAATTTACTCAGGACGAATAAATACACCATAATATGAAAAGTCATGTAACAACAGAACAATAATCAACTACTAAGTCAAAGTAGAAATCACACAACAGTACAAACATCAGATACATCACAATCGCTAAAAAGACAAACTAATACAGATAACAGGAACTAGAAAACCTACTCAACATCTACTATCTCATCATCTGCATCAAGATCAAGGACCTTCCGTAGATCACTCTCTACCTCATCACCATCAGAGCCTGAAGGAAAGTCAGCTGAAGCCTGGCTAGGGGTCACCTCCTCGGCTGAAACTCCAGTCTTTCGTTGCATCAAGCGAACTCCCTTAAAGAAGCCTCTAATAAATCCATCCTCAGTACACTGCTGCTCCAAACCCTTCACCTCTATGGCATAGATGTGATCTCGGGCCTCCTCAATGTGATCCTGGATGATAGTCTTGAATGCTATGGACTTCTTAAAGTCTTCAATAACTCTGGAAGGTTCTAGGCTAGACAAGGCAGCTTCCTTCTCAGCTATAATGGCCTGGGACTTCTTATCCTTCACCTCAAGCGACACTATCTTCTCTTCAGAAACTTTCTGCTCCTTCAAAAGCCTGATGATCGTCGCTTGAGCCTCCTCAAGATCTATCTGATGCCGATCTGCTTGCCGATTCTGGAGAGATACAGAGCGCATTGTGTTGGCAAGCTCAGTCCTGCAGTCGCTCAACTCATCTTCAAGCACCTTCACCTCCTTAACCTTCTGCTCATACTTCCGCTTGAACTCCCCCTGAAGATACTTAATCTTAACAAACTCATTGTTCCAGTCATTAATCTCGATCCCAATGCGTGACAGCTGAAATAAAAAGGAAAGTTTATTAGAAGTCACCTCAGAAGCAAATGAGATAAAAAAAAATTGAGAGATGTTACTCACCAAATTACTGGTCTTGTTATGTCCAAGGCATTGATGATTCATAACATCCTCAGGGATATGCAGCTTGGCTGGGGAAGAGTCAGGTTGGGTCTTGTCAGTGGTTATCTCTTCCAACCTCTTCCTCTTCAAAACCTGGGGGTCATCACCTCTAGCCGGTCGTTTGGGAGCCGCTTGTGAAGCAGGGGCAGGAGGCTCAGGAATCCTGGATGTCGGCTTCAACTTCCTTGCATCAGACCTCCCAGTATGAAATGAAATCCCAACCTTGAATAAGAACTCTTCTTCAGTGTATTTGCTCATATGACGAACCTCAAATAGAAGGTGTTCAAGATCGGGAACTTTCAAGATCCTCATTATGTCTTTCTCGCTGACATGTAGAGGGGATGGTAAATCCCTCATCTTTCCCCACTTCTCTATCAAGCCCCAATCATTCTTCACAAAAAAGAAAGCATTGACCCAATTCTTTGAAGGATCGCGGGTACGTACATCCAACCATTTGGATCTGAAAGTCACATGCCCAGACGTATCACTGGTGAGCTTGCCCATCCGTGAAAGATGCTCCGGGGTCATAGTAGCTCCCCGATCCCGAAAGAGAGCAATCAATCCCATAGCCACTGATATTGCTCTAAATGAAAGTTGAAATAGGTTCACACCGCACCTTTGTAATGAAATTACTCTGATGCCAATTGAAATTGCTCTGATACCAATTGAAATTTCTCTGATGCCAATTGAAATTACTAGATGCGCCAAGAGGGGGGTGAATTGGATGATTTAAAACTTCTTTAATGAAAAGAAATATCTTTTTATGACTTTATGCGGAAGCAAATATCATTCACAATAAAAAGATAGATAATCAATTTCATCCACGCAATTAATCACAATGAAAATAAATGCGGAAATAAAGTGCAGAAAAATAAAGGAAAGAACACACCAATTTATAGTGGTTCGGTCAAACCATGACCTACGTCCACTCCCCGGAGGCACCCTCCGAGTATTACACTAAACCTTTAGTGATTCTCCTTTAGCCCCCACAGCTAGGCGGAGAAGCCCTTACACAATCACTTCCACCTTCCCCGGTGCGGCGGAGGAGCCGGGTCCTTTGACACCAATGAGATCTTCTTCTTCCCAAAACTTCCTTCAAGACGAACCTTGAATCCGATGGTACTGAGGTGCAAGCTCGCCGGAGCAACCGTGTGAACTCCCTTCACACTCCCTTGAAACCCCCTCCAAGGTTCTTCTCCCTCTCTCAAACTCCACCCTTTCCTCTCTCCCTTTCAAGTCCTCTCTTCAAGTTTTCTCTAGAAAAACGAAGCCACAATGGCTGCCAAAAGACTCTTACAAAGTCTTATGAGAGTGCTTAAATAGAGGGCTCAAAAAACCCTAAAAATACTCAATTCAGCGTCAAATATCGTACCGTACGATCTCAAGATCGTCCAGTACGATGTGCAAAAATTGACCTGTTAGTACTGTACGATCTAGTTAGTACAGTACGATCCAGTTCGTACAGTACGATCCAAATGACAAATTTCAGCCGTTTTGATTGCATAATCTCAGGATTAACTTAGGCAATATTTCAAACATCGTACAGTACGATTATGATCGTACAGTACGATTATACAACTGTTCAAATTCAAATTTTTGCCTAATTTAATGGACGGCGGTCTTTCTAATTATAACAGATCGTATAGTACGATGTGGTTATCGTACAGTACGATTAGTTATATTCAAAATTAATTTTTTTTAGGAAAAATAAATATTTTAATTTATTTCTGTTACACCAGATCGTACAGTACGAAATAAATTCGTACAGTACGATGAACAGAAAAGTTAAAATATTTATAATCATTTTTTGCTCCCTCTGTGTGTGTGCATGATCAACAAACTATCATACATCATTATAAGACTTGACTCAATAAATGAAAATTACAGACTCATTTAATACGACCAATTCTACGCAATCTTGAGCCTTGAATCTTCACAGAACGGTGCATGATGTACCTGAAATATTAGTTAACATAGAAAGAAATATGCAATGCAAATACTAGGAGAAATAAAAGAATAATAAATATTATTTGTTATCATCAAAATCATAAACTCGGAAGCCCGAGTTGCAACAATCTCCCCCTTTTTGATGATGTCAAATAATATTGGTTGACTTTGCAAATTAAAAAAAATTCTCCTAAACTCCCCCTCAGTAAAAGAATTACATTAAAAATTAGGGAAAAGTTTTCATTTTTTTTTTAATTTTTGGTTTTTTTTTTTTTTTTAGATTAAATTAAATAACAGCAAAAATTAAATAAAATGCAACAAACTACAATACTTTCTCCCCCTTTGACATTATCAAAAAGAAGAGATAAAATAAAATATAAAATAACAACATAATAACAAAACAAAAACATACAATTAAAAAAAAAGTTAAACATACAAAATAGATAAAAAAAAACATACAAAACACATAAAAAAAAAACACACAAACAAACCTTAACATACCTATACCTCATCATCTTGCTCCTGATCTGATGATTCAGAAACTAAGTCTGCCCAGGAGACTTTTTGCTTTTTATCTTTTCCCCATATTACAAACGGTTTATTTTTACTTTTTTTTTTTGTAGGAAGAGTTTTTAAGTTGGGGCATTCACGCTTCAAATGTCCGGGTTTCCTACACCCAAAGCAAATTATGTCAGAACAAAACTTAACATTTTTATAATATTTACCTCTACTCCGCTTTTGTTGATGTTCATGCTTGTGGTTCAATAGTATTTCAAATTTATTTGTTATCGATGATATCTCCTTGCTTTCATCGTCTACTAAGCCATATTCATCTGTGTGTTTGGCTTTTAGCACAATTGTCTTCTCATCACCTGCATCATAAAATCTTTGACTCACACTTTGCTCGTAGGCAATGAGTGAGCCGATTAGATTATCTATAGAATAAGCATTCAAATCTTTTGATTCACATATTGCCATGACTTTGGCATCAAATTTATCAAGTAAAGAACGTACAATTTTACTAACTTTTTCAAAGTTTGAAAGTTCTCTACCTAAATCATGCAATGACATCACAATTTGATTAAATCTAGTAAACATGTCTAAGATAGTTTCATATGGCTTCATGCTGAAAAGTTCATAATCACGCATTAGAATATTCAATTTAGACTGTTTGACTTCACTAGTACCTTCATACGAAATGCATAATCTATCACAAATTTCTTTCCCAGTAGTACATGTAGAGATTCTCATGCAATCGTCAGAATTTAATGCACAGAAAAAACAATTTAAACATTTAGCATTTAGTTGTGCATTGACTAGTTCTATTCTACTCCATTCAGTAAAAGGAATATTAATTTTGACTCCATCTATCATACGTGAAGGTACAGAATAGCCAGTTTGAATCATATTCCACATTCGATAATCAATTGATTGCAAAAATGTTGACATGCGAATTTTCCAAAAATTAAAAGAAATATTTTCAAATAAAGGTGGTCGTGTGATACAATAGCCTTCCGCAATGTTACGATTTTCAAAATATGCCATGATCGATTTTTTCAAGATTTTCTAAAACACTATTTTTGAAACCCGCTCTGATACCAATTGAAATTACTCTGATGCCAATTGAAATTGCTCTGATACCAATTGAAATTTCTCTGATGCCAATTGAAATTACTAGATGCGCCAAGAGGGGGGTGAATTGGATGATTTAAAACTTCTTTAATGAAAAGAAATATCTTTTTATGACTTTATGCGGAAGCAATAAATATTTTAATTTATTTCTGTTACACCAGATCGTACAGTACGAAATAAATTCGTACAGTACGATGAACAGAAAAGTTAAAATATTTATAATCATTTTTTGCTCCCTCTGTGTGTGTGCATGATCAACAAACTATCATACATCATTATAAGACTTGACTCAATAAATGAAAATTACAGACTCATTTAATACGACCAATTCTACGCAATCTTGAGCCTTGAATCTTCACAGAACGGTGCATGATGTACCTGAAATATTAGTTAACATAGAAAGAAATATGCACTACAAATACTAGGAGAAATAAAAGAATAATAAATATTATTTGTTATCATCAAAATCATAAACTCGGAAGCCCGAGTTGCAACATGTAAGACTTCGATCAGCTCAGTAGGAGGCGGAAAGCGTAAACCAGCCCGCAAGTGGGCCTCGGAAACGGTCACGTACCCAGGAGGAGGAAGATTCGCCCGATCAGACATCCTCGGGACCATCGTCTTCACATCATTCGGGAAGTAATAATTCTTGCGAAAAAGGAATAGGAAGTCATTTGTAACAGTCGACGTTGTCTCATCCAACTCCCTATTTGGCCTCCGCTCGCCATCATGCGGTGCGACGGGGTCTCCCCGGATCGCAGGATCTCTCGGTGGGGGGCGATCACCTGACATTTCTCTAAAAGGGTGTAGGGGGAAAGAAGAGAATCTCCGGACTTCCTTGCCAAGAGAGGGGCCTCAGAAAACTGAGGGAAGGCCTCAATAGAAAGGACAGAGGGAGAGGGGGAAAGAAGAGAATCTCCGGACTTCCTTGCCAAGAGAGGGGCCTCAGAAAACTGAGGGAAAGCCTCAATAGAAAGGACAGAGGGAGAGGGGGAAAGAAGAGAATCTCCGGACTTCCTTGCCAAGAGAGGGGCCTCAGAAAACTGAGGGAAGGCCTCAATAGAAAGGACAGAGGGAGATTAGAAGAGAGGAGGAGAGGAAGAGAAGAAGAAAGTAATGAATTTTCTTAAGGATCTAAGACCCTTTTTATAGTTTTTTGGGAGAAAGGAAGGATATTTCTGAAATTTCTAATTTTCCAAATTTTTCTAAATTTTTCTGAATTTTTTCGGAATTTTTTGGGATTTTTTGGGATTTTTTAAGAATTTTTTCGGCCAAAAAAGGCCAAAAAATCATTTTTTCTGCGCAGGTGCCCACTAGGTCGGTGGGCCCGAACCGACCCGTCCGTTCACTCAAAAGAGGCGGTGGGAAGCTTCCAGAAGGCTGACCACGCGGGCCCAGGCGGCCCAGGCGGGCCGCCGCGCGGGCCGAAGGCGGGCCCAGCAGCCCGCCGCGCGGGCTGCCGCGCGGGCTGCAGCGCGGGCCGCAGGCGCGGCCCAGGCGGCCCAGGCGGGCCGCCGCGCGGGCTGCATCGCGGGCCGCAGGCGCGGCCCAGGCGGCCCAGGCGGGCCGCCGCGCGGGTTGCAGCGCGGGCCTATACATTCAGTTCATTAATAATTTTGTTGAAATTATAGCTTAAATGATCCTTGATTTATTTTTCAAAGTTTTCAATTTAGAGATTGGGTCAAGATTCATATTTGATTAAATGACTGATGAGTGATGACATGTCAATGTCTATTTCTACATAAAAGCTCATAACACAAATCTTATTTAGGTTTTGTTTGGGACGGCTTTTTTATTACTTTTTAAAACGGAGTTTCAGTACAAATTTTTTTATTTTTCAACTAAAACTCTGTTTTAGAAAGCAATAAAAAAGCCGTCCCAAACGAAGCCTTAGTATTCATTTGTGAAAACTTTTGGCCACTGTTTTTTCACTACTTTGAAAATATTTTTATGCCATATGGCCTCTTTAGAAAGTTGTAATAAAATTGTTCCAAACAGCTTTCTTAATGCTTTCTAAAGAACCTTTCTAGTTTAAAAAATAATTGTACTAGAAAACTGTTTTAGAAAGTAGTAAAAAAGGCATCACAAGTGAAGTCTTAGACTCAACTTAGGCTTCGTTTGAGACGGCTTTTTTATTGCTTCTTAAAATAGCTTTCTAGTTTAAATTTTGAAATTTTTATACTAAATAGCCATTTTAAAAAGCAGTAAGAAAGTCATCCCAAATGAATCCTTAGTGTTGTATATTACATTCTTGATGTGGGTAATCACTGGGAGAAGCACGATAAGCCCAGAACACCACAAAACAGCACAAGAAACAAGAAAACAGAGTAAAAACTATAACTTCGATATATTCAAATCTGCCTCAAAACTTGTCCTCAAGAAGGAGATATACCCAACTGGTCATGAGCTTTCTCTCATGCAGAAAATAGCTAAGCAATAAAAAAGGTTAGCATGTACTATAATTCCTAAGAAGGAAACTAAGGTAGTGGAGCAGCCACTTGTAACGATAAACTAATAACTAATAAGTAGAAGAATTAATAAGCTATAACTATAGGATACTATGAGGCACCGCATCAATTCTAAATTATAGACTTCATTTGGTACGGCTTTCTTAATGCTTCTTAAAATAGG
This sequence comes from Dendrobium huoshanense, assembly GCA_016618105.1. Lineage (NCBI taxonomy): Eukaryota > Viridiplantae > Streptophyta > Magnoliopsida > Asparagales > Orchidaceae > Dendrobium > Dendrobium huoshanense. The sequence goes on from CM028348.1 coordinate 19,076,388, forward strand.
CTATTTTAAGAAGCAGTAAGAAAGCCGTCTCAAATGAAGTCTTAGGCTTCGTTTGGGACGGCTTTTTTATTGCTTTTGCAAAAATAAAAAAAAATTGTACTAAAACTCCATTTTAGAAATCAGTAAAAAAGCCGTCCCAAACGAAGCCTTAGTGTAAATCTAGGAGCTTTGAAGCCCAACTTGAAGCATTGCATCAAAATACCCTAGCATAAATTTTTTCAAAAAAATATTTTTAGGAATTTAAATTTTTTCATCTAACTATTTAATCAAACATTTGTCGTGTTACTTGCATAATATTCAAGCTTAGGACATTATTTTATTATTACATGAAATTCATTATTATATTTATTTTAATCATCAAATCAATTTAACACTTTTAAACATTAAATTTAATATAAAATTTTAAGTAATTGTTTGTTTTATTTGACAACATAACGCAAGATAACAATATCGAATGGAATTCTTAATTCAGAAGTACTCCACTGTACTCCACTATATATATATATATATATATATATATATATATATATATATATATATATATATATATATATATATATATATATATATATATAAAGCTATATTAAGAACCAATATGAACAATTTTAATACTTCTTTCTTCAGTTGACAGAAATGGGTTTCCGGCAAGTTCATAAACAGGTTTGATATTTCGTCGTTAAGTTAGTCCGCAATAGCCTAATTGAGGCTTCCTTTGAATTCAAAATATTTTTATGCTAAAAAAGTTATTTTATAAAACAAGAAGAAAGCCATTCCAAATAAAGTCTATTTTTATAGCTCTCCAAAGTAGCTCTCTAGTAAAAATTTTCTTAATCAGGAAGATGCTTTAGAAAGCCGTAAGAAAATCGTCCCAAATAGAGAGAGAGAGATTTTTTCGCTCTGCTAGGGTTTCCTTCTCCTGCAGAGCCTCTTCTTTTCCGCCGCCCCTCTGGCTTGGCCGGAGGCTTCTCTCCATGGATTCGACTCTGCATGCAGCGGATTTTCCGCCTCTCTGCTCAGCGACTGTCGCTCCTAACGCCTCCGTGCGGAACTGGAGTCAGATCTTTGCTCCCAACACGTCTTCATCTCCCCCTAAAGTCTTCAGTTTTTCGCATCACCCAAATGAACCGGAAGTTATTCCTTTTTCCGGTGAGAAACTTGCTCAAGGAAGTGAAGACTGGAGTTTGTGTTTGGTTGGATACTCAATAGGACGCAGACCCTTCTATGAAGCGCTTTTGAATGCATTAAACAAAACGTGGACTTTGAAAGGTTCTCTCAAACTTCTTTCGCTCAGCGATGGTTTTTTTCTTCTGCGATTTTCTTGTGTTGAAGACTACGACATGGCCTGGTCTAAAGGCGTTTGGTTCCTGCTTGGAAAACCCTTTGTGCTCCAGAAATGGCATCCTAAGTTCAAACCGAAGAGGGAAAATTTCTCTTCGGTTCCGATTTGGGTCAAAATCCACGACCTTCCTCTGGCTTGCTGGAACTCTGAAGGCATATCAAGGATAGCTAGTAAGATTGGAGTTCCCCTGGCTGCAGATCACCTAACCGAACAAAAAACAAGACTGACATATGCCCGTATCTGTGTTCTGGTTGATTGTAATGCCACATATCCAGAGGAAATCAAGGTTTCGCTGGATGGTGATGTGGTAGAGCTTAAGGTTTCATACGAATGGAGGCCTTCTCCTTGTGACCACTGTAAGTCATTAGTACACTTCTCCTCTTCTTGTCCGTTGAATCCATCTACAACTAATAATGATCAAGGGAAACCTTCGTCTAATCCTCGTGGAAGAAGCTTCAGCAAAAAACCGGTTAACAAGTTTAATTCTCGCCCTCCTTCCAGACCTCCTCGGTCTGAGCCTAAACCTACTGAAGTCTCTACTTCAACCCCTGCTGCTGCTGCTGCTTCTGTTCCTATATTACCTTTGCATACCAATTCAATTGGGAAGCCATTAAATTATCAACCTCATTCTCCTACCTCCACCTCTAAATCGCCTTTCTCTAGATCTGCTCCCAGCAAGGAAGACCCCCCGAACCCTGTTATGATGCCGGTTGAGGTTGATGTTTCGGTAGACAACAATGTGGTTAATATTCCAAATTTAAACATTCCTACTGCAGAACACTCTGCTTCCTCTACCTCGCTTTTGATTTCGCCTCAGAAGTCATCGAATGATATTAATTCTCCCAATAAATTTGAAATTCTCAGTTCTCAAACTGATATTGACATAAATGAACATATGGCCTCTTCTTCAGATATAGTTGGGAATGCTCTCAAGCAGCCAGGAAAGGCGAAAAAACAAGCTACATCAGAAATATCTAAGAAATCTGCTAAGGGAAAGCAGAGTAAAAAATCCCAATCCCTTTATATTTCTTGATGTTTTTCCCAACCATTGGTTCGTGGAATGTTCGGGGTTTTAATCACGCTGAGAAAGTTCTCAGCTGCAAACGACTAATAAAATCTTTTAAGCTTGACATGCTATGTCTATTGGAGACTCGGATACACTCCCCTTTGTTGACCTCATTTTTGTATGAGGTCTTCAATAAGATCCCAACCCAATCCAGACTCAAGTCAATCCAAATTCAATCAAATCCAAACCCAGATCTTAGGTCCTAAGGCTTGGTCCTAAAGGCCTTTTCCATCAAATCTTTGAATACTTCAAAACCCAATGAAATGAACTTAGATTCAAGCTCTGTCAGTTTCATACTGATGGGGCATGTCTCTAGTATCAACCCTCCAAATTTGAGTCCATTCTGAGCTCTCTAAACCCAGTTACTAAATTTAAATCCAAAGGCTGTAAAACCTTCAAATATTTACAGCCCATGCCACTGGACCTGCCTTTAACTAGACCCTGGCCTTAGAGACCTCCCCAAAGTCTCTAATCATTTTCAGACCCTCAATCCTGATTCCTTGAACATTAATCTACCTCTGGGCTGGCTCAATTTGACTCCTATTTAGCCAGGGGTCAAAATGACCAAAATACCCCCATACGGCCCAAACAGTGATTTCAAATCAAACGACCTCCAAACTCAATGCAACCACCTCCAGCAAGTTTAAAATGACATTTCAAACTTATTGCATCCATTACCCACCCCTGAGTCAACTTGGTTGACCAAGTCAACAGGTTTGACCCAAGAGGCCCTTTAAGGGTCCAAATGGTGATTTTGACCAAATTGATCTCTCCAGGCCTTGAGATCACTTCCAATGGTCTCTAAAAATTATTTCAAACCTGTCCAGCTCAGACCCATACTCTGGGTCAACCTGGTTGACCCAGTCAACCTAGTTGACCCAATTCTTCCTTGAGGCTTTGAATGAGTTATTTCAACCCATTTAGCCTATCAAACTCTATCCGAACTTCTTCAAACACTCTTTCTAGTGAAAAGGACCCGACTAATTGTCACAATTCAATCAATAGGTGACTTGGTCAATTGAACCCAAGCTTGGTCAAACTTGACCTATTTGTCTCGAATCGTTCTATATAATCAAATCAAAATCATAAAGATCATAGGCTTACTCCATTTGATCCTTTAAAGATTTCTCAACTTGCTTGGAGTTAAACCATGGTCGATTTGACCTAGTCAATTTACTTTGACTTGGTCAAATCCCTTATAAATTCCTTATACATACTCAATGTTTGAGTCCATGATGTGAGACTCTTCCTAAACCAATTCAAAACCCATCCCAGATGCCACATCATCAATCCACATGGCATGTGGACTGGTCAAACCTATCAAATCAAGGGTTGGAATGAGTCAAACATGGTCAAACCAACCCATATAATCAACTCAGCCTGATCCACCCCATTCTAACACTTAGGCTCAGTTCCAGAAGCTTCCTGGAAGCTAGCCCAATCCAACCCAGGCTCTGGCTCCCCTCCCCAGCCCGTCCAAGAGCTCAAACGAGCTCTTTTGGTCAACCCGACCAAATCACCTCTCCCAAATTGAATCAGGTCCTTCCAGCCTATCTGATCGACTCCAGAAGCTTCTTGGAGGCTAATTCAACCCAGCACAATGCTTGATATGCCTCCAGCTCAGCCCTAACGGCCCATGGTCCCCACTTCATGTGGAGACAAACTTCTGGCCACCTCAGCCAGTACAGCCACTCCCCTGTCCTTCTAACCACCTGGGACAGATGTCAAGCATCCTTGGAGTTCCCCTGATTGATCCCAGCCGTTCCTTTTGGCTCCAGCAGCTCGAATAGAGAAGAGGGACGGGAGAGCTCTTACACACACTATCTTGCTTCCAAAGTTTTCCCAGAGCTCACTTGAGTTTCGTTTCAACTCCTCTAAGCCCAACCTCTATTCCCTCATTACTCCCTGGTGTTTGAAGCTTGCCGGCGACGAGATCAAGCTTGAACCGAGAGGGTACCCGTCCAAGTTCTTTCAACTCTCTTTCCAGTGGTCCTCCAAGCTCGAAGCCTGAAGGAAATCAACACGTGGACAATCTACAAGTTCAGCCATTTTAAAATCAACCAAATCGATCCATCCTTCGGTGAGAAATCCTAAACCCTAGGTTCTTATCTAGGTTTCTAAATAGGCATCCTAATAGGAGTTTTAAAAGTGTAAAAACTATTCCCCACTCTTCTTCTCAGTGACTGTCGCATGGATCTCATTTTTCGTGCCATTTAATCCACTGTTTCAGAAGTTTAAATAAAATTTTAGTTTTAGGGTTTACGGTGTCTGGATGGGGAAGACGAAATCAGGACCGTTGTTTCGATCTGTTTGATTCTAACGGCCAGGATTTAACAGTTCGTTTCGCTCGGTTTGATCCGTGCGAAACGTGAGAGTAAACCGGTTCATCCAACTACATCTGATCCATTCGTTTCAAACGGCGGGATTGTCTGTGGCCGTCCGATCTTTTGAACGAGATCAAGTCACGGGATTCAATCCCCTCCGTCAGATCGAGCCGAGATTGATCCGACGGCTGCTAAGCATTGCTGACTCATTTAAGTGAACGGGGCCCGCTTGACCGCCGCCGTTTGCGTGGACCAATCGCCTGCCGCCGCGTGTAATTCCCGTTTTAAAAGGTTTATTTAATTACATTTAAATCCAGAACTTTAAAAAATCTTTAAAAATAAAATACTCAACCATTTTTTGTGTACAACCCCTCGTTTTTCTCGGAATAAAACCCTCTATTTTCTAAAAATGAAATCAGAACCTGGTTTTCATTATTTTAAAAATTGCATTTTAAACCCTATTTATTTCTCTCTCTCTCTATATATATATCTATATATGTAATTATATTTTAAAATTAAATATCTAGTCAAATCAGAGGTATCAAATGGCATGATCAAGAGATTTGAAAGTATTCTAAGTGTCTTGGTATGAAATTATTTGGAATCTCACTCAATCCACTTTTGAATATCCTCTTTTAGTAGATTATGACTCAATTTAAGTACTTTAGGAGGAAATTCATTGTTAATTGAATGCCTTTTCCCAATAATTTCATGCATGCACTCTTAGATATTAGTGAGCAATCATATTTTATGTATTCAAATCTCTATTGGACATTTAGAGGATGATTATCCTAATTATACTTTCTCAATCCTTCTTGATTATCCTCTAAATGTCCAATAAATCTGATTTCAATTAAGTTTTAATGGTACTATGTTGCATTCACTATGCATTGTAGTACCATTGGATTTAAGCCAAACAATATGATTGCTTATTAAGTAAACCTTCAATTATAATCAAAACAATGTTCTAAAGATCTTTTCAAAATTCATTTGCATTCATCATTTCTTAGATTTAGCACACTTGCTCATGATTGATTTGATGTGAGAGTAATCTAGTGTCCAAAAGGGTTAGAAACATTGATTTGATATCCTACAACTTAGCGACACTAAGGACAACAATTAAGAACTTGGTCTTAGTTAATTTAGAAAAATTTAGGAAGAACTACACATGAATCCCTTTTGGGATTGAACATAAACATAGAAAACATAGTCTCATAGACCTCTTAACCAAATTCACCTTGATTTGACATTAATTAATCCTATAACAACTAGTAGATTAAGGATTCTCTCCTCTCCTTGATTTCAATAAATTCAAATAAATCAAATAAAAATCTCCCAAATTCTAAATCAATCTCAAATCAATGTAATCCAACCAATCATTAAAAATCAATCTCAAATCCTTAATGAATCAATAAACCTTTAATTCTTAATAATTTCTGAATTCTATTAATTAAAATCTATTAATAATTCAATTAAATTCTATATTCCTTTAACTTAAATTAATTAGATAATTTGATTGATTAAGATTTATCTTAATCAATCAAATTTGATAATTGATTTAAATTAAATGAATTCGGGTCTTTTATGCCTAAAGTTTGATTCCTTCTGGAGGACTTTGGGCATTTTGACTTTTAAAGACCCTTAAAACATTTAAATAACAAAGAGATCTCCTATGGATTGTGCTTGACTCCTTTTAGGAATGTACTAATCCATTTGGATTTGGAGATCTTCAAATAAAGAATAATAAACCACCGACCTTATACGACGTGCTAGATTCCTTCGGGAGGGCACGTTGTATTACATTTATAAGGTCCCTTTCTCTCTCCTTAATAAATTATAAGGATTCTCAAAATAAATACCTATCTTCTGTCTAAGACGGGTATTTATTTTGAAAGTCCTAGGATTTATAAATTGATGATTTCCTGCACTTAGGGAATTATCAATCTATGAATTCTTTATAACTAAATTAAATAACTCCAACATTCAAAATTGAAATAATTCTTAATAAATTCGAATATACTTTACTTAAATTTTAATTAAATTTCTTTAACCTATAATAAATCAATCCTAATAATACATGTAATCTGAACAATAAACCCATTAGGATTTACCCAAACCACACAGCTTTCTTCACACACTTAGATGCTTGCTAGGACAACCAACTTTAGCCTAAGTTAGGCCGGTGGCTTGTTGTGGTTTGCTTGCGGGTGTCTTGCCTAGAGGGCACCTATGTGTGATTGCTTACTTTTCTGTACTGCATTAGCATGCATATCTGCTTTTCTGTCTGTACACCAGAGAGCGGAGTGAATAAAGTGAGGGCCGTGTACTTTACTTTTCTGTCTTTACTTTCCTGCATTTATAATTGTACACAACGCACTCATAACATGCATCATTATATAACTGCTTTATTTCCTGTCTTTTATATTACTGCAACAGTAGAATGTTTTTAGGATCTGATGTATTGCTTTTCATTTCTTAGAATTGTTGTATATAGATTGAGTCTGTACAGCGTCTGGAGTCTGTAAAAGAATTAAAGATAACTGCTTATAAATATACAAATGGGGCTCCAAAAAATAATGTCCTCATTCAGAAGGATGTTCCTTTTTGGAATTCCATAGAAGAATTGGAGCCTGAAGACCCTAAGCAGTTATATTTAATTCTATTTTCTCGTAGGCTTAGAACCCAGGTTTGTTGTCGGTGGATCCTGGCCACCATTACTTTATTGCAAATTCTGGGGTGTAACTGATGAAAATTATATTAATAAAATCAGCTCTTTCATATATAACTGCTTCATACATCATTCGCATACGAGTAGATTTTTGGTTTTTGTAAGCATATCTCCTTGCATTTATTTTCAGATTCTGTAATAAACTCCTTGATTCCTAGGATAGAGCTACCTTAACTCTTGCATCATCGGCGAATTGTTGTGATTAGGATTGTTAGCTGGCAGCCCACTCTAGGCAGGTGGTAAGTCCAGATTGTATACACTTCTCTCTGCACATTCCTCTTTCTAATCAATTCTAACTCTTCTAAATTCAATTATATAATCTAAAGCCTGATCGTGGAAATTTAAATAAGCCCAAATATTTAATTAAATACATATATATAATTTTGGAAATTATTTAGTCTTCATTTAAATCGAGAGTATTCTCTTAGGAGATGTAATTAACTACAGGGGCTTGCCCCTGTAGGGAGTCTAAAACCCAGAATAATCTAAACCCTACCAAAGTTTCTTTCTGAGGCAGGGGAAAGATCTGTGGACGTAGATTAGGTTTTATTCACATTTAGGAGTTATTTCTATAATTAAGAAAATAGATAGATAGTTGATTTGTTTCTCACTAACAAATCAAATGTCTTCTATACTTAATTATAGAAACAAACTTACAATTCGTTAATCTAATCAGGTCGATTAGAGAATGTACTCGTCATCCCTTCAGGATGATTTGAATATTCTCTATACTACACCTGATTAGGAGAATGAATTGTACGGCTTCTCCCTTTAAAATCAATAGGAGGATATTAGTCTGTCCTTCGAGGAGGTATAATACCCGACTATGTAGATTTAATTGGGAGAAATATATCCTAAATATAAATAAAGCGAATCATGTGAGAAGATAAAATTCCTATTTTCAAAAAGAAAGCCCTGCTCTATCTATATTTTTATTTAGATCCATTCCTTACAATCGAGAAATAGATAGGTATTTCGGTTTACTTTCATAAGTAAATCAAATATCATCTGTATACTTGATTTTAGGAATGAATCGACAATTCACTAATCTAATTAGGTAAATAGGGAAAATACGGATCGTCCTTTCGGGTGATTTGTATATTCCCTATGTCATACCTGATTAGGAAAGCGAATTGTCTGTTCTCTTTATTTAGAATCAATAGAAGGATATCAGTCTGTCTTTCGAGGCGGTCTGATATTCGACTATACGGATTCAATTAAAAGAGAATATTCAAAAATATAAATAAAGCAGATTATTTTTCATAAATAAAATAAGATAAATTTTATTTCAAAAATTATTTCAAAAGTATATTTTCTCCCTCCTTCTTTTTCTCTATTTAAATACCATAAATTTATTATATAATATAAATTCTATTATTTTCTATTAAATTAAATGTTTTCATTAAAAGAATTATATTTAAAATAATTAATAAAAATAAAGTAAAGTTAGATGATTTTATTTTCTCACAGATTTTTCTGGCGACTCCACTGGGGATAGACTTCTCTCTCCATTTCAAATGAAAACTAAATTCTTTCTAAAAATTATGTACCATCTAATTAAATATTTGGGCAATTAAATTTCCATCTAAATTTTTGTTCCTCGATGTCTGTCACTGTCTTTGTAGATACTATCTGTACTTCTGTGATGTTGTTCTGACGACTGTTTTATACTTGATTTTCTTGTCGCTATTTGATTTTATCGATAGTCGTAGTCTCCTTAGTCTTTCCTATAAGGCTGAGCAGTTAAGTTAACAGTCAACACTGGTGTGGGTCCCATAGCCTGCCGAAGTGCTGCCCGTTCCTCTTCTGATTTTTGAGTAGCTTTAGCGAGTCTACAGTCTTTCAGACTTTTCCTTTATAGATTTGGGTCTGTTCGGTCCGCTTTTCTTTTTCTACTACGATTATTTTCGTAAATTTTTCTGATTTGTTTTGACTTTGCTATTTTCGAGCCGTATTTTGTTTTCAATATGATTGAGAAATATACCTGAACTGCAAAACTGCTAGAATTCTGATAAATCGAGTCAACCCCAGCCTTTATGTCACTTGTATGACATCTGCATGTTTACTTTACACTGTTTGCATGTTTATGGCCACGCGAGTGACCATCACCCATGGTTACCAGAGCTTTTCCTAAAAGCCTGGCAGACGACCACCCGGAAACGGAGGTTAGGTCCTAGGTCTGGTAGGGGTTATGCCGCCCGTTTGTTGTCTCACATTTGTGTGTCATTTGCATGGTTTTTAGTGTCAGAATTCTTCCTTAAGTCTTTCTGTTCTATTCTGAGTTTATAATTTATTATAAATTTTTCTATGCTCAATTTTATTATCGGATTTCAGTTTTGTGGCTTTGACTTGCAAAATGTTGTTGATTTGATTCTTCTTGTCTTTTATTTTAAACTGCAAACTGCTAGAATTCTGATAAATCGAGTCAACCCCAGCCTTTTATGTCTTTGTATGACATATGCATGTTTATTTCTACACTGTTTGCATGTTTATGGCCACGCGAGTGACCATCACCCATGGTTACCAGAGCTTTTCCTAAAAGCCTGGCGGACGACCACCCGGAAACGGAGGTTAGGTCCTAGGTCTGGTAGGGGTTATGCCGCCCGTTTGTTGTCTCACATTTGTATGTCATTTTGTGTGATTAGTCACTTAGAATTCTTTTCGAGTCTATTCATATTCATAATTGACTTTTTTCTTTCTATTCATTACATTTAATGCTCTCTTTTGATGCTTATTTTGGAGTCTCAATATTTTGGCTTTGATTTATCAGTTGATTTTGATTGATTGATTTTTGCTTATGCTCTATAACTGTGTAGAATCCCTTAAATCGAGTCAACCAAGCCTATATGTCACTTGTATGACATCTGCATGTTTACTTTACACTGTTTGCATGTTTATGGCCACGCGAGTGACCATCACCCATGGTTACCAGAGCTTTTCCTAAAAGCCTGGCGGACGACCACCCGGAAACGGAGGTTAGGTCCTAGGTCTGGTAGGGGTTATGCCGCCCGTTTGTTGTCTCGCATTTGCATGTCAAATTATATGTCATTGTCTTTTACACCTTTAGAGTCTTCTCATTTTATTTGCACCGATTTTGGTTTTATTCGATACACCGAGATCAGGCTTTAGATTATAAAATCTCACTCTTTCATCTTTCTTAATCGTATTTGCTTATGTTTGCTTACACTTATATCTTAACGTCTTTAAGAATAAGGGTGCTTAACTCGTCATTAAATCTAATGATCTTATATTATCAAACTCTCAATCAAATATCAATCTACTCTAACTATTCACTGTGTGATTATATCTCTTTGGTGTGGGTCCTTAAACAGATCATTTCTTATCAAATCTGTAATCTTTTCAATCCCTTTCGTAAATTACAACTATACTCCAATTAGTACAACTATCAGCAGTCAGATTATTTGTGGACAGTAGCAAAGATCAGTTTCTGATTGGAATTATCTTTATACTACAGAAAATGTCTGGAAAATTGATCTTTAACATCAACTTCACCGCTGCCCAGTCTGCTGAGGGCAACCAGATTCAGTTTGGGTCTGGATTCGAAAATCTGCAAGTAATTGTTGGAACACCACAGGCTGAGATGGTGACTCCTGCCATAGAATCTGTTCGATCAGCCCCTGTGCAAAATAATCCTGAGGGTGGGTCTGCACCTGTCCCTGCAACTGCTAAACCTTCTGTTTTCACCCGTCTGACTTATCCTCAGTCGGCTGCTATAGCTAAAGGCAAATCTCCCATTGTGGTTGACTCTCCAACCTTTGGAAATTTTGAGCTGGGATCCTCCTCTGCCGTGCCTGAGATCACTAAGTCTCAGCGCCGTAATATGATCCGCCGTGCGAGGCGAAGGGTTGAGAGAGCCCAAGCATCAAGGAACAATCCTGCTACTGCTGCCCCAACCGAAGCATCAAAGAATCTGACCCCTGAATTCACTGAGGTGTTCTTTAACTCGCCTCAGCTGGCTGGTAGCAGATTTCATCCACTATCTGCAGCTGCAGGAGAAGAAAGCATAGTACGTATAGCTCATTCTCCCCCAACACCCTTTAGGGATGATCCAATCGTCCCCTCACTGCATGAAAAGAAAAGGAAGTTCAAGAACTTGCTGAATGGGCTGATTCAGAACTGTGCCATTGATTATGGCCAGTCGAAGACAGAATTCCTGAGGAGTGTAAAAGATGTTATTTACACTGAGGTCCATCCTCAATCAAGAGGAAAAAGAGGAGATTCTCCTCCCACTAAAAGGAGGGTACAATTCCAAGAAGCGGGTCCTAGTCGACCAGTGACTGCATCTGATAATCAGAGACATTTCAAGAGCTTTCCTTCGCAAGATCAATATCAAGGTTCTGGTTATCATGATAGCCAGCAGACTCTGATTAAATCTCTGGGATATGGAGCATTAGCCCGAAGAAGGTATAATCCCATATCCCCTGCTTCTCCACGCCACTCTGATAACCGTCCACTTAAAATTTATGACAATCCACCTACTCAATACTCGTCAAGAGCTGATTCTAGTCGCTATCAAGGTAGCAAACCCTCTTCTGGCTTTGATATGAGAAGACTGAAATTTCCAAATCAGTCTTCTTCATTATCTAACCAAGAGAAGGTTTGGCGGCCCAAGATAACCCCAACTCCGACTGCTTTGATGAAGTTAAAGAAGGAAGCTGCTGAACAGAGATCCAGGAAAGGGAAATCCGTCATGGAATCATCCCCTTCTAAGGAATACACCCCGTCGACCCACATAATGTGGGAGATAAGTCAATAGAAGAAATGGTCAATCACTTGAAGGAAAGCATCCGTCAAATTGATGAAGAAGAGGCGGGAAATGATGAAAATACTGACCAGGAGATGTCTGGAAGTGTCAACATGGTTGACACCCGTTCTTCTTTACAAAGAGAAAAGAAAAAGGCAAAGAAGAAGTAGGACCAGCTGAAGTTGAGGAAGATGAAGAAGATACCGCAGACTCTACTCATCATCTACGAGAACAGTTAACTCAGAAGGATGAGCAGATATTAAGAATGGAGAAGAAATTAGAGGAGATGATGTCAATCATCTCCGTAATGCAAGCCAGCAATCCTCCTATACCAGAAATCTAGGTTAAATCTTCTCCAAATGAATCAGTACACCAGAATCTGAAAAATAAGTCGGTTAGAATACAAGCCGTTGATAAACCAGCAGAACAACCAACTCCTGCAGAACCATCAGCAGTACCGCCTATTGATATCAAACAAATGGTTGAACAGCAAGTCAAGGATGCTATGGCTAAGGCGCAAAGTACCTCATCTGTTCTAAAAGGTAGACCATACCCTGAAGAATATGATTTGGTCCCTTATCCGAAAGGATTCGTTCCACCTTCATTCAAAAACTTCGATGGAACGGGCAATCCTAAGCAGCATCTAGCTCACTTCAGAGCTAGTTGTTGCAATGCCGGTGGTACTGATGCGCTTTTATTCAGACAATTTGTTAGCAGTCTTTCGGGTATTGCATTCGACTGGTACGCCGAACTACCTAATGGGTCCGTCCACTCCTTCAATGAACTTGAGCAAATGTTTGTTAAAAGGTTTGCCGGTGCTAAACATCATATCACTGTGGGTGATCTGGTGGTAGAAAGCCAGAAACCGGGAGAAAGTTTGGTCGATTATATCTTGAGATGGAGGAATCTTAGCATGAGGTGTGAGCCACAGCTGCAAGAACAGCATGCTATAGAGATCCTCCTGAAAAATATTCATGGCCCGATTGCATTCTTACTCAAGGGTTTTACAATTAAAACCTTTGAGAAGCTGTTAAACAAAGCCTCTAATCTCCAAGAAGAAGTTTCTCAACTTCCTTTTTCAAAGGAGTCGATCTCTTTAGAAATGAAGAAACTCAAACCACAGAAGGTCTTAGAGAAGAAATCAGGAACGATGTCTGTCGTAGATAAAGGGAAGCAGCCAATGCAGATTCAAGCAGAAAGTCCTAATCGACCTCCCCAATATCAACAATACAACAGACCTCAGGTCGATCAGCAGACCAGAACTCGACCCTATCTGACTCAAGAACAACAAAAAGAGAAATTTGATTTCTTTATGAACAAAGTCTATCCTTTTAAGCGAGAAGCAATTAGGAAAATGTTCAAGAGTTTAGTTAAGAAACCAGGATTCAAATTGCCTGAGCTCAGGAGACCGGAAGAAGCTGCTAAGGCAGGCCAACCAAACTTCTGTCCGTATCATCGCATGTCAGGTCATGAGTTAGAGGATTGCATTACCTTTAAAGAATGGCTGGACAGAAATCATAAAGATGGTACAGTTGTGATTCCCAAGGAATACTTAGTAGATCCGAACCAGGGATCGGCTAAGTGTATATTTGGTGAGCCTTCTGCATCTCTTTCCACTTTGAAATCTGATAACGAATGGGATATTGTTCTATCTCATTCTTCTAAAAAGACTCTTAATAAACTATATCGTTCTTCTTTCCAGGAACCTTCGAGAATTCAGAATCTCATCCAGGTTGATTTGATAGCTCGAAAGCAGGAGAAGAATAAGGCTCCAATCATAGAGCCTAAAGAAATACAAGCTGATCAAGCTCCACCAGTCCTGGAGAAGAAGCAGAAGAAAAAGACAAAGTTATGTTATGATAAGTTAGTTGTTTCTGAAAATGGTGAGCATGTGTCGCTCAAGCCATTAACTCTGTATGACTTTTATTTTGTCCCTCCTGGGACTAAGAAACCAATGAAAAAAGATTCTGCGTATATTATGTTTGTTTCTGCTGATGAATACTCCGAGCATAACTTAATCAATAATGAAAATAATTTCCAAGACACAAATATTAATGAAACAGACGAACAGTTTCAATACTATTATGATAGTGACTCCCCTATTCTCGATGTCGAGGGTGATCCTATTAATATAGAATTGGAACTATCAGATTCAGATACACCGCCAGAAGAAGTTCAGACAACAATCAACGATCAACAGATAAAGACTACTGAAAATGCTTCATCCGAAGAAGTAGTGCAAGTCAATCTCCGTAGTGGTAAAGTTTTACCTCCACGACTTGCATCTACTGAGAAGGAGAAGCAAGTTACAGATAATCCTGAAATTTCTAATCAACCACAACCAGTGCAAGGGCCAGATTTACAAAATACCGAGATTTCAAAGGTCGACTACAACGTTTTAGCGCATCTTAGAAAACTGCCGGCGAAATTGAGTATATACGACGCTCTGGTTCTTTCCAAAGAGATGAGAGAAGCTTTAATTAAAGCTTTACTCGATCCAGAGATCTGTATGGCTCAAATAGTTTCAATGCAGTCTGACAAAGAAGCGTTATACTTCAAAGAAGTTCCCGGTGTTACGTTTTCAGATGAAGATCTTTTATTAGGGACAGCGGATCACAATCGCCCGCTGTATATATCCGTTAATATTGACAACTTCAAGGTAGCTCGTGTGCTTGTAGATCCAGGTGCATCAGTCAACATCATGGCGCTCAAAACTCTTGCATACTTGAGAGTTGATACTCATAAGCTCAGTTCCGATAAAATGATGCTGCGGGGATTCAACGAGAAGGGAGAAAGAGCCTTAGGTTCAATAACCTTACTGTTAGATTTAGAAACTTTTAAAACCGAAGCCAAATTCCATATAATAGATTCCGAAACTTCTTTTAACGCTCTCCTAGGTAGACCCTGGCTCCATGAATATAGAATGGTGCCTTCCTCCTTACATCAGTGTATCAAATTCTCCCGAGATGGAGTAGAACACTGTATTAAAGGCGACTTGCAACCGTTCTCGATTCACGAAGTCGGTATATACGAAGATGCTTCATACTATCTGCCTAAGAAGCAGACAGTATTCTCTAAAAATCTCAAATTGGCTGAAGTAGAAATACAAGAAAGAAAAGAAAAAGAAAAAGAGAAAGAGAAAGAGAAAGAAAAAGAAAAGGAAACGGAAAAAGAAAAAGAGGAAGAAAATCATCCCCACCTCGAACACGATGTTCGTTGGACACCTGCTCCTCCCTTACAAAGAGGTGGTAGAATGTCACAATGGTCTAGAGGGAGAGGTCGAGGATGGCAAAATAGAGGAACTTATGAAAATACGATGCAAAATATACAGATAGAGGAACCTGCAATACATATTGATTTGGAATCCAGTTCGGAGGACGAATCATATATGCTTGAGAAAGACTCACAGGTTGTAGAATATAGAAGATTTCTAAATCAGCCAAAATTTGAGATTTCTATAGAATCTGATAGTGACGAGGACAGGGTCCAAGTCACTAGGGAAGATAATTCAGACTTATCTACTATGGAGAGATTAAAGAAATATGTGGAAAATATTACCCTAACTCCTTTATCCCAAAGTGATGTAAAGAGGTTGGAAGTGAAAGCTTCTCTTCCTCTAAACCCTGAAACCAAAGCCAATAATTTTATACCTTCTACTAGCAAACCCCCAGAGACTGATGTAACCCTTGATGATCCTTTTATGGATGAGATAATAGAGCTGCCTTTTGATTGGTATTCGAACTCTACAAATAGATTTGCTAAACAAGGTTTAACACCGTTGAAATGGACTAGAGGCAAAGCCCAACAATTTGAATATATATGGAATAGAAAATACCATAGACGATTTTCAAAACATGGTATTGGTTTTGCCACTCTATGTTCATTCGACGATGATGAATATTGTTTAGTAATTTCTAATAATTTCGAATCTGATAGTCTTTTTTCAGCGAACGTTAAATCTTTTAACGAACTCTGCTTAGAAACTTCAGATGATATCGATGATTTTCAAATTCGAAATGCGCCTCCAGAACTCGAAGAAGAAATCAGATCTACAATCGACGATCTTAGAGAAATAAATTTGGGTACTGAAGAAGACCCTTGTCCGACTTTCATTAGTTCTCTATTGAATGAGGATGAGGCAAATGATATGATCCAACTTTTATCTGAATTCAAAAATTGTTTTGCTTGGAGCTATGAGGAGATGCCCGGATTATCCTCGGATGTAGCAGTGCACAAGTTAGCAATTCAACCAGAAGCATTTCCAGTAAAACAAGCACCCCGACGAATGCGACTCGATATCGAGCAACAGGTCGTCATTGAAGTGAAGAAACTAATCGATGCAGGCTTTATTAGAGAGGAGAAATATCCGACATGGTTAGCTAGTGTCGTACCAGTAAAGAAGAAGAATGGACAAATACGTGTTTGTATCGATTTCAGAGATCTGAATAAAGCATGTCCTAAAGATGAGTTTCCACTCCCTATACCGGAACTCATGGTTGATATCGCTTCCTCTCATGCGATATTCTCCTTTATGGATGGCTCATCCGGATATAATCAAATTAAGATGGATCCCGAAGATGAGAAGTATACCGCATTTCGAACACCGATAGGAGTTTACTGTTACAAAGTCATGCCTTTCGGTCTAAAGAATGCGGGAGCAACTTATCAAAGGGCAATGACGAGGATTTTTGACGAGCTTATCCATAATCAAGTGGAATGTTATGTCGATGATCTAGTCATTAAGAGTGTTGAAAGGAGTGACCATTTATATGATTTGAGGATCGTATTTCAAAGAGTACGAAAATATGATCTGAAAATGAATCCTTTGAAATGCGCTTTCGGCGTCACTTCAGGGAAATTCTTGGGTTTCGTGGTTCGACACCGTGGAATCGAGATTGATCCGACTAAGATTAAAGCGATATTAGAGATGCCACATCCTAAGACACTCACCCAATTGAGATCTTTTCAAGGCCGATTAGCATACCTTAGGAGATTTATATCAAATCTTTCGGGCAGATGCCAGCCATTCGCAGCATTATGCAAGAAAGATGCTCCGTTCAGATGGGATCAGAATTGCCGAAAAGCCTTCGATAATATCAAACAATATTTTATTAATCCTCCAGTGCTTGCAGCTCCTATACCAGGGAAAACTCTGATTTTGTATACAACAGCTCTAAGTGAATCTCTTGGCGCCTTATTAGCTCAATCTAATGAGGAAGGAAAAGAGAATGCACTATATTATCTGAGTAGACGTTTACTTCCCACTGAAGTAAATTATCCTCCGATTGAGAAACATTGTCTGGCTTTAATCTTCGCCGCTCAGAAGTTAAGGCACTATATGCTTTCTCACAAAGTAAATCTCATATCCCGAATAAATCCTTTGCAGTATTTGATGACTCGGCCAACATTATCAGGGAGATTAGCCCGTTGGTCAATGATTTATCACAGTTTGATATCACATTTACTCCTTTACGAGCAGTCAAAGGACAAGCAGTATCAGATTTCTTAGCAGCCCATCCTATTGAGGATGATTGCCCGATAAATGATGAACTACCAGATGAACAAGTCATGGAACTCGAGATAAATGAGAAGTTCACCTGGGAATTCTATTTTGACGGTGCTGCTTCTATTCAGCAAGGAGAATTAGATGAAATTTTGCCCGGTCAGGCAGGAATCGGTATTGTATTTGTTACACCTGACAGAGGTACCATGTATTACTCCTATCACCTGTCAGAACCACGTACCAATAACGAAGCTGAATATGAAGCATTAATAACTGGCTTAGAATTGACTATCCTGAATGAGATCGAAGAAATCAAAATCTTCGGAGATTCACAGCTTGTTATCAACCAAATAGCAGGAATCTTTAAAGTATTAAAAGATAATTTGATTCCTTACCATCAGTATGCAATGCATCTTTTGGAA
Organism: Dendrobium huoshanense; assembly: GCA_016618105.1. Taxonomy (NCBI): domain Eukaryota; kingdom Viridiplantae; phylum Streptophyta; class Magnoliopsida; order Asparagales; family Orchidaceae; genus Dendrobium; species Dendrobium huoshanense. The sequence goes on from CM028348.1 coordinate 19,094,535, forward strand.
AAGATCCCAAATGTCACATTATATCGAATTCCCCGAGGGAAGAATTCTACAGCTGATGCTCTTGCCAAACTGGCTAAAGCATTGGCATGCCCCGAAGAAGATTCAATCTCGATAGAAGTGCAAGGCCGACAGGTTCTTTCTCCTATAGATCTTGAACACATAAACAGAGAATCTTCGACTGAGGTGAAAATTGTTTTAGCAGTAAACGACGAAGGTTTAGATTGGAGAAAACCGTTTATCGAATACTTGCAAGAAAACAAGCTCCCTCAGGAGAAATCAGCAGCAGATCAGATTAAGAGAAGATCACTATCCTACAGTTTGATTAATAATACCCTTTATAGAAGATCATTCGATCAAATGTGGTTGCGATGTTTAAATAAATCAGAAGCACATAAGATCGTAGAAGAAGTCCATGCTGGCTTATGTGGTGCACATCAATCCGGTCCGAAAATGAAAATGAAAATCAAACGGATGGGATACTATTGGCCATCAATGATAGATGACTGCATGAAAATTGCACGTCATTGTCATCAATGTCAGGTGCACGGTGTAGTCCTTCATCAACCTCCGAATGTTCTACATCCAACTATTGCTTCTTGGCCTTTCGAAAGTTGGGGTACCGATATCATTGGTCCGATAGATCCACCGTCCTCCAGAGGTCATAGATTCATTCTAGCAGCTACGGATTACTTTTCCAAATGGGCAGAAGCTGTTCCTTTGAGAGAAGTTAAAGCTCAACAAGTTCTAAAATTTTTTAAAGAGAATGTCGTGTACCGATTCGGTGTTCCTCGTCGGATCATTTCGGATAACGGTCCTTCATTCAGGAGTACTAAGATTAATAACTTTGCTAAACGACATAATATCGATTGGAGATACTCCACTATCTATTACCCTCGGGCAAATGGATTAGCGGAGGCCTTCAATAAGACTCTGATTCAGATCTTAAAGAAGACTCTGGACGACAATAAGCGTCAATGGCATGAGAAGTTGGTTGAGGCTTTATGGGCATATCGTACCACATACAGAACTCCAACTCAATCTACGCCATTTGCTTTAGTCTTTGGTTCAGAAGCGGTCATTCCTTTAGAAGTTCAACTGCCTTCGCTCAGAGTTGCAGTGAACTATCAGATCACTACAGAACAGAATGCAAAACTCAGATTGGAAGAACTTGAAGGTTTAGAAGAGAAGCGTTTGCAGGCTCAACAGAACCTCGAGTTGTATAAGGCTAAGATGATACAGGCCCACGACAAATTAGTTCGTCCTAGAACTTTTCAAGTAGGAGATTTGGTGTTAGTTCTTCGAAGACCCATCCTATCACATCGGAAGATAGGAGGAAAATTCGAGCCAACATGGGAAGGCCCCTTCGTAGTGGAGAAGGCTTATCAAGGAGGATCTTATCAGCTAATAGATTGTAAAGGCAATCATCCTATGTTACCTATTAATGGACGATATCTCAAGAGATATTATGATATCTGATGTATTTAGTAAATTTTGCAAGGAAATAAATATTGAGATCTGAAAATTGCCAGTGCTAATATTATCATCTGAATGAGATAATTCAAACTTTAAGTATAACTAGAGTCATTCGACTCTGATGCCTGCTTTGGGAATCGATCTCCCATCCCGATTCTGTCTTTTTCTGGAAATCGATCTTCCAGTTAGAGTTCAGAATCAAACCTTTCCGATAATCGATCTATCGGTTGGGTCCTGATGCCTGCTTTTGGGAATCGATCTCCCATCCCGATTCTGTCTTTTTCTGGAAATCGATCTTCCAGTTAGAGTTCAGAATCAAACCTTTCCGATAATCGATCTATCGGTTGGGTCCTGATGCCTGCTTTTGGAATCGATCTCCCATCCCGATTCTGTCTTTTTCTGGAAATCGATCTTCCAGTTAGAGTTCAGAATCAAACCTTTCCGATAATCGATCTATCGGTTGGGTCCTGATGCCTGCTTTTGGGAATCGATCTCCCATCCCGATTCTGTCTTTTTCTGGAAATCGATCTTCCAGTTAGAGTTCAGAATCAAACCTTTCCGATAATCGATCTATCGGTTGGGTCCTGATGCCTGCTTTTGGGAAATCGATCTCCCATCCCGATTCTGTCTTTTTCTGGAAATCGATCTTCCAGTAGAGTTCAGAATCAAAACCTTTCCGATAATCGATCTATCGGTTGGGTCCTGATGCCTGCTTTTGGGAATTGATCTCCCATCCCGATTCTGTCTTTTTCTGGAAATCGATCTTCCAGTTAGAGTTCAGAATCAAACCTTTCGATAATCGATCTATCGGTTGGGTCCAGATGCCTGCTTATCCGGGAATCAAGTTCCCATTTAAAATTCAATCTCATCCCTTTGAGAATCGATCTCTCAATTGGGTCCAGTTGTCTATTTGATAAAAAAAAAATCAATCCATCAACCAAATTCGCAGTCTCTAAATTTCGTTAATTTACCTCGGTCAACGCCAACATATGTGATTTATTCTTCGAATTTATCACACATGTTGGGGGTCCATTTGTTGACCTCATTTTTGTATGAGGTCTTCAATAAGATCCCAACCCAATCCAGACTCAAGTCAATCCAAATTCAATCAAATCCAAACCCAGATCTTAGGTCCTAAGGCTTGGTCCTAAAGGCCTTTTCCATCAAATCTTTGAATACTTCAAAACCCAATGAAATGAACTTAGATTCAAGCTCTGTCAGTTTCATACTGATGGGGCATGTCTCTAGTATCAACCCTCCAAATTTGAGTCCATTCTGAGCTCTCTAAACCCAGTTACTAAATTTAAATCCAAAGGCTGTAAAACCTTCAAATATTTACAGCCCATGCCACTGGACCTGCCTTAACTAGACCCTGCCTTAGAGACCTCCCCAAAGTCTCTAATCATTTTCAGACCCTCAATCCTGATCCTTGAACATTAATCTACCTCTGGGCTGGCTCAATTTGACTCCTATTTAGCCAGGGGTCAAAATGACCAAAATACCCCCATACGGCCCAAACAGTGATTTCAAATCAAACGACCTCCAAACTCAATGCAACCACCTCCAGCAAGTTTAAAATGACATTTCAAACTTATTGCATCCATTACCCACCCCTGAGTCAACTTGGTTGACCAAGTCAACAGGTTGACCCAAGAGGCCCTTTAAGGGTCCAAATGGTGATTTTGACCAAATTGATCTCTCCAGGCCTTGAGATCACTTCCAATGGTCTCTAAAAATTATTTCAAACCTGTCCAGCTCAGACCCATACTCTGGGTCAACCTGGTTGACCCAGTCAACCTAGTTGACCCAATTCTTCCTTGAGGCTTTGAATGAGTTATTTCAACCATTTAGCCTATCAAACTCTATCCGAACTTCTTCAAACACTCTTTCTAGTGAAAAGGACCCGACTAATTGTCACAATTCAATCAATAGGTGACTTGGTCAATTGAACCCAAGCTTGGTCAAAACTTGACCTATTTGTCTCGAATCGTTCTATATAATCAAATCAAAATCATAAAGATCATAGGCTTACTCCATTTGATCCTTTAAAGATTTCTCAACTTGCTTGGAGTTAAACCATGGTCGATTTGACCTAGTCAATTTACTTTGACTTGGTCAAATCCCTTATAAATTCCTTATACATACTCAATGTTTGAGTCCATGATGTGAGACTCTTCCTAACCAATTCAAAAACCATCCCAGATGCCACATCATCAATCCACATGGCATGTGGACTGGTCAAACCTATCAAATCAAGGGTTGGAATGAGTCAAACATGGTCAAACCAACCCATATAATCAACTCAGCCTGATCCAGCCCATTCTAAACACTTAGGCTCAGTTCCAGAAGCTTCCTGGAAGCTAGCCCAATCCAAACCCAGGCTCTGGCTCCCCTCCCAGCCGTCCAAGAGCTCAAACGAGCTCTTTTGGTCAACCCGACCAAATCACCTCTCCCAAATTGAATCAGGTCCTTCCAGCCATCTGATCGACTCCAGAAGCTCTTGGAGGCTAATTCAACCCAGCACAATGCTTGATATGCCTCCAGCTCAGCCCTAACGGCCCATGGTCCCCCTTCATGTGGAGACAAACTTCTGGCCACCTCAGCCAGTACAGCCACTACCCTGTCCTTCTAACCACCTGGGACAGATGTCAAGCATCCTTGGAGTTCCCCTGATTGATCCCAGCCGTTCCTTTTGGCTCCAGCAGCTCGAATAGAGAAGAGGGACGGGAGAGCTCTTACACACACTATCTTGCTTCCAAAGTTTTCCCAGAGCTCACTTGAGTTTCGTTTCAACTCTAAGCCCAACCTCTATTCCCTCATTACTCCCTGGTGTTTGAAGCTTGCCGGCGACGAGATCAAGCTTGAACCGAGAGGGTACCCGTCCAAGTTCTTTCAACTCTCTTTCCAGTGGTCCTCCAAGCTCGAAGCCTGAAGGAAATCAACACGTGGACAATCTACAAGTTCAGCCGTTTTAAAATCAACCAAATCGATCCATCCTTCGGTGAGAAATCCTAAACCCTAGGTTCTTATCTAGGTTTCTAAATAGGCATCCTAATAGGAGTTTTAAAAGTGTAAAAACTATTCCCCACTCTTCTTCTCAGTGACTGTCGCATGGATCTCATTTTTCGTGCCATTTAATCCACTGTTTCAGAAGTTTAAATAAAATTTTAGTTTTAGGGTTTCGGTGTCTGGATGGGGAAGACGAAATCAGGACCGTTGTTTCGATCTGTTTGATTCTAACGGCCAGGATTTAACAGTTCGTTTCGCTCGGTTTGATCGTGCGAAACGTGAGAGTAAACCGGTTCATCCAACTACATCTGATCCATTCGTTTCAAACGGCGGGATTGTCTGTGGCCGTCCGATCTCCTGAACGAGATCAAGTCACGGGATTCAATCCCCTCCGTCAGATCGAGCCGAGATTGATCCGACGGCTGCTAAGCATTGCTGACTCATTTAAGTGAACGGGGCCCGCTTGACCGCCGCCGTTGCGTGGACCAATCGCCTGCCCGCCGCGTGGTAATTCCCGTTTTAAAAGGTTTATTTAATTACATTTAATCCAGAACTTTAAAAAATCTTTAAAAATAAAATACTCAACCATTTTTTGTGTACAACCCCTCGTTTTTTCTCGATAAAAACCCTTCATATTTTCTAAAAATGAAATCAGAACCTGGTTTTCATTATTTTAAAATTGCATTTTAACCCTATTTATTT
>CM028348.1:19100218-19342654 GCA_016618105.1 Dendrobium huoshanense
TTCTCTAACATTAAGTCGGTTAAACCAATAGGTAGCCCAAGTGCCATGAACCACAAAATCCTTAACTCCCTGAACTAAAACTGAGGCAATCAAACAAAAGGGTTTCACCCAGAATAGAACCGTCCAGCTCAGGGATCCCACATAAAGGAGAGATTACTAATTACAGCCAACAGAGAAGGAAGAATTGCTTAATTTTTAAAGCACATCACATTACCTTTCCAGAAAATAGAAACTGAGGTCATAGGAGGTTTAAAGGGGATTCAAACTTAGCTCTCAACAAGAACTAACAAGTGAATTAAAGTTATAAAGTCTCCAAATAAAGGAACAAGCCGCCGCAAAATAATAGGCATCAAACGAAAGATGCCAAGACCTCCATATCTTTTAGGCTTAGTGTGTTATGCCAAGCAATGAGGTGCAATTTCTTATCATTTTTGTTACCATGAAGTAAAAACTTAGAGTAAAGCTTAGAGATAAAAGAACGACAAGCTTTAGCAGAATAGAGCCACGTATCCAATAACCAATCGTGTTGGCAATAGTAAATTTTAGATATTGTAGTCTCCCAGCAAAAGATAAAAACTTGACCTTCCAACCCGCAAGGAGACCATTAATCCTGTTGAGGAGAGGGAGAAAATGGCTAAATTTAAGCCTCCTGGGGGAAATGGGAATTCCCAAATAAGTAAGGAAGGAGCTCGGTTGCTGGATACCCAGCAATTCTGCAATAGTTTGAGCAGTAGAGGTGTCCTTTGCAAAGTGAATGGAGCTTTTGTTAGGATTAATCGTAAGATTAGAGGCAGCCCCAAACTGATTTAAAGCATCCTTTAAAGAGGTAACATTCTGCACCGAAGCTTTACCAAAAAATAAAAGATCATCCGTATACAAAAGATGGTTAATATGAACCCCATTACAGATCATACCCGAGATATTGGGAGATTGGAGACAGGAAGAAAGAGCATCCATGACAACACAAAAAAGCAAAGGGGAAAGGGGGCAACCTTGTCTGAGACTAGAGGTGGAGGGGAAGAAGCCTTCCAAAGAGCCATTAATACAAATGGAGAAGGAGACATTAGTAATACACCCTTTAATCCACTTAATGAAGAGTTCAGGGAAACCTTTGCATTTCAGACGATCAAGGAGAAAATCTCTATAAAGAGAATCAAATGCTTTTTTAACATCAAGCTTGTCACAAAATAAATTACTACCAGCTTTAAAGTCCCTTAACAACTCCGCAGCAAGGATAATGTTATCTGAAGCAGTTTTGTTTGCAATGAAACCAGCCTGATTATTATGGATGATGTATAGAGTATTTTGGAGTACATTTACTATATCAGCTCTTAGCTCTTTTAAGGCTTCGTTTGGGACTGTTTTCTTATTGTTTCTTAAAATAATTTTTTAGTTTAATAATTAAAATTTTTAGACTAAAGAACTCTTTTAATAAGCAGTAAAAAAGCCATCCCAAAAGAAGTCTAAGTCACTTGTAACAGTTGTACTTTTTTTTATCTTGTGTTATTGCTCTTGAGCTCTATTGCTTATGCATGGAGCTGTATTTTGTGTTTCTCTTGTAATTATTTGTTCTAGTGAATGAAATGAGTGCTGCCCTCAAATTTTCAAAAAAAAATGGAAATTTTGTCTTGAAACTTCAATAATTTTGTAATTTATATGCTCCTGCTCATAAAAAATAGTATACTCCATATTAGCAAATACAAAACGGAAGGTTTTGAAATTCAGGAGAGGTCCTTGAGATCTCATCTTGAGAGAGAGAGAGAGAGAGAGAGAGAGAGAGAGAGAGAGGGGGGGGGGGGGGGGGGGGGGGGGGAGAGAGAGAGACATAAATTTGGAGGGAATACAACTAAAGCTTTATTCTGAATTTTCCCCTCAAATCTTTACAAAATATATGACATATTTATAGAGATTTATAAGGGTGTGATAACTTGTAGGAATAAAATAGCCTAGCTAAAACTAAATCAACTCATAACAGATGATGAAACCTACAACATTCCTTTCCAACTATATACATTCAAAAAATGACCAAACATAAGAGAACATGGCATATTGGGATGGATGGAGATCATAATTATCTGGAACTAAAGATACATTAAATAACCATATTTTCACACATAAAAAGCTACGTTATTCAAGATGTGGCAATTAATATCGACGGAAAAAAAATTATGTCAGAATTTTCTAATACAAAAATATATCATTATAGGCTTCAAAATTTTTCGAATATACACTAAGATTAATATTATATATGATATCATCCAGTGTACTAGTCTCAGCTTAAATTTAAGAGTTTTGAAGCTCATCTTGATGCAATTGATGTATTTTGCATCGCAATATTCTATCATAATTTTTTTCCGTATAGATAATCTGCATCTTCAAGTGTTCATAAAAACCACCTTAAATTATTGCTCATGGCATATGTCAATCTTCATTATTATGAAAAATAGGACATTTACACATATAGTACTAAAAAATGTAATATTTACATATTTAACTTAAAACGTATTATTTATATTATAAAATACTTTGTTCATGTTTTTCATCTTTTTCACTCTCGAAACCCTCGAAATCCTTGATGACAAAAAAGCGCAAGAGATGAGAAAATCTCTATTGGAATTGATTGGGACAACAAAAGGTGAGGACTAAGCTAAGGGAAGTTGCAATGAGATGTTGCAGAGACGGCAAACAGATTAGAAAGTAGCAATGAGAAAGGTCTACTTTGTTTACTCTTTAAACATTTATTACACTCTCTGTCATGTCCACAGTAATCAGCTTCTTAACCGCTCATTTGTATAATCTTTATTATCTAATTTTGTAATTCAAATAGAAATAATACTTCGATAGCATGAGAAGATAAAATATTTCGAAATGTTCCAATTTTAAAATTTTGGATTTTCATTTTGTTGGACATCTGATGACCTCTTCGAACTTGGACTATATCGTGTCCTTTAGTTGCCATTCAAATATAAAAGTTAAATCTGTACTATACTGAATATAATAGGGTTAATTTAACTAAAATTATATATTAACCTTCTGCGACTTATTTTTTTATTTTTTGTTCAGTTTCTACTAGCTTTTTTGTTTTCCACCTACGCTGAACGTTTGGCAGTTCGTACTGGTTTGATTTAATTTTGCCAGCTATTACGTGGAATAGGCCATTGGTTCCAACTTTATTTTGGACCATTTACAGGGATCTGATAGCTGAAATTTTGGACGGCATTTCGACGTTTTATTAAGCTAGCTCCAAGCATAGAGCTGTAAAAAAATCTTATTATATAATTTATATATGAATTTCAAGAAGATTTTACGTGTTTATATTATTTGTGTTCGATTTGATAAATTAACAAATCAAATTAAAAAAATTGACTTATTTACTTAAAAATCGAGCTGAATAATACTTGAGCGCTCTCAAATTCTATTATTCTGTGTGGAGGCCAGACGCAACTCTGCTTTTGGAGAAGAACAGCTGCAACCACGTCAGCAGTATTGAGCCGCGGTACCAAGCAGTACCGAGCAACGATACCGAGCAAATGAGTGATATGACGCTTTTTGATTGGTCTTCGGACGATGTTCGACGTCTGCATAAAATATTTTGTTCCAAATTATGCTCCTTTACATCTGTACTCAAGCATATGAATGTTTTAGATGAAGGAGATTCATAAAATTTTTTTATATTAGTATTAAGTTAATATCAATGCACTTTAATATTGAGTAAAGTAGTAATGAAACTCATAAACATTTCTATTTATTGTTTGATTGGCTTAATATATATCTCTTTTCAAGGATGATGGTTCGTTAATTCTGTGTGGAACTGGTGTAGGGCTGGTGAAAATACATCCCTTGCTGTAGAAACGACAAAGGAGAACCATTCAAATATAGTTAGCGGTTTAAACTCCTCTTCGATTTTGTCAAAGAAAATTCTAAAGATATGGTTGAATATTATTAACTGATATAGAGAATAAGATTTTTTTATTTTTTTTGAGAAAACTCATACAAGGGTCTACGCATTTCAAAAAAGAAAAAAAAAATGTCCTAAGATGATTAAAAACTCACTAAAAATACAGTTTTGAAGAGAAACCTACGAGCTAATGATCCAACTAAGTACAATCAAATATAGCAAGTAACAACTGATAACATGATAAAAACATCCACGAGAATCTCACAAAAGCAAAACCACAAGGCGACAAGCCAGTCGGGCTCAATCAATGGCAAGGTTTACTGCAACCATTCAAACGAAAGGCAATGACCATCCAAAGAAGAAAACAAGCAGCAGCCCACACAGAAAAAGTCACCACAAACATAGCCTCACAACCTAAATATGGCCACCAAGCAAGAACACACCACCAGTGGTTGCCAACAAACCAAGCCGATCAGATGGAAAGTAAACCGCCTCATTATTTCCATGTCCACAAAACCTACAGCGCCACAGTCCAATCCAACAAAAGCCAACCCAAACCAATCATCAAAAAGCTGCAGCAACCCACCAACCACACAACCAGAAGAAATATTACTTCTTCTTAGTTTTTCTCCTTCTACGATTGCTTCCAGAATTAGAAAAGTTTTTATGAATTTTGTCAATCACATTTAAATCATATAACTCTTTAAAATCATCCAAAGCTTCCTCCAAACCTTCACCAGCAAACCCGCAAGGTGAAGAACTATATCCATCCAGCTAGTCTAAATGATCCACCCTATTATCAATCACATTCTAAAGAAACATGCTCAATAGGTACATCAACAATTGCATCTTCTCAATCTCCTCCAAGTTACAAGTCAAGCTCACCGATGTAATAAGATTTTATTCACTTCCCACATGTTTATTAGAATCCATAACATCCTTAAAACCAATACAAGCCATAGGTTCCAGAGAATACAAAGTGTCACCAAAGGAGACATTAGAATTTCCAGCCGCAAAGGCACCTCCACTAGAGGACCACCTATTACACATCCTCCAAAATCAACATCCAAACTGGTGGGAAAAAAAATTGTGTCACCACGCAGATTTTGATTTCTCCTATTTTGTAATCGAATACTGCATTAATAATAAAGTACAATCTCGAGAGACTGACACAATATTCTATAATGGATTCAATATCAAAATAGGGTTTTAAAAAAATTGATATTTCTATAATCAAACACAATTTAAAGAATAGCATATTATTTCGAAAAATAAACATGAAATTCTTAAGAATGTGTTTAAAAATAGAAATAAGCTTTTTGAAAAATTTATTCATTCTTTTATTTAGATATAACAAAGAGAATATTATATCATCTTGAAAGACGAACATAACATTCTTCAAGACATCCAAAATTAAGAATGAATTTTATAAAATTCATCATTTCTAAAATTAAATATAACAAGCAATAAATTATATTGCTTGAAAAGATAATAATAACATACTACGAACATATTTAAGATTAGAAATGAAGTTTTTTAAAGATATCTGCATTCCCAAAGATTCTTCCATTGTTTTATATGAATAAAACAAGGTTTATTTTAGTCTGGAGTTCTCAAATCCCTATCTAGGAGGAATGCTCCTAAGAAAACTCTCGATTAAAGCAGTGATTTCATACCCTTTTGACTACAAAGTAGAAGACAAGGAACAGAAGTAAAGATTTTCCAAGGAGAAAGCTCAATGTTGAACATTTATTAGCGAGTCAAAGAATGAAAAATAGGAGGTGTCAGATTCTGAGAAGCTCAGAGACAACCTCAGTCTATCCTATGTTGGGCTTTACATTTTAAGAGAAAATTTTATGTTTAAGTTGACATTTTATTAAAAATTTGGGATTATATTCCCGGAGGGCGAGGACTTAAGATCTAAAAAGAATATGCCTCAGAACCTAAATCTAATTTGGGTACTACAAAGTAGCGACCCGAACCTAACTAATGAAGTGCAAATCTGGACTTACCCCGGCCTGGATTGGGGAGCCAGCTAACCACCTAGGCGCTTTAAAACCATGTGTCCAGTCTCTTATGAAAGATGGGTAGGGATGTTGTTTAAGTTTTAAGGAATTGGGGGCCGACATCTAAGACAATTCCTAATTAGCCCCTCAACTTATGTAGGGTGATAAATGTCTAGAAATGCAATTAAAATTTTAGACTTTTTTTAGTTTGTATCTAATGCAATGCATGCTAATTGACTCGAATACATAAAATGATAATGAAGCAGTTTAAAAATTTAGGCTTAGAAAATAGATTTTTCCCTAGAGATTGCACAACTTCCCCTTGACAGAACTGTACCCTCATAGGTCAAGTGGTCTGCCAGAACCCGCAGGCGGGGAGGTGCCTAACAAGGAAGAGAAAGTATTAATATGCTTATGCTGACTCTCGGCGGTCCCGAGCTTACTTCTTAGATCGTTAGAGTTACTATGTGAGCCTAAAAAATTTATTAGAATTTCAAGTAAAAGAATTTTTAGCGTACCCTTACGAAAAAAATCTCTCCGATTCGAATCCAGGCTAAAATAAAACACGACATGCAAGGTTCTAAAAAAATCTACTGCACAAACAATGTAAACAATCAATTTTAATAATCCAAATATAATGTCCAATGTCCATATTACACCCAGAATTTGCAGAAAAGTAAAATGGCCGGGCACCACTGACAACAAACCCGGATTCTAATCCTAAGAATGACGCAAGTGATTTTTGAAATGGGATATACTGTTCCTTAAATCTTCATTTCTTCATCTTCTTTCTTCAATCTTCTTATTCTGTCTTTTCTTCTTCTACGAACTTCTCGGGTCCGTCGGGTTCTGGATATCCAAATGAAAGAAACTCATCCCTAAGAGGGGTATTTTTCTTTTCTGTTTGGATATTGAATCATCCTAATTTGGCTTTCCAAATAAAAGAGAATAATCCTTTAAGGTATATTCTCTTTTCTTTGGATTCCAAATTGGATGTAATATCTCACTTTCAAAATCACTTTCACAATTTATAATAATTTTCAAACACATTTACATTTACATTACATTTCACAGAAAGAAAAGAAAAATCTAAACCACCTGCAGGGTTATCCTAAGCAATTTATAATAAAAATCATCCCACGCAGTTATATATATATGCAATTGAATTTAAATTATTAAGCCACACTTGGCCACACTCTTCTTCATTTGGGGGCTAAACAGCTGAAGCACCTGTAGCATTTATTTATTATTAATTAATTAGCCCCCTTTTTCTGTCCTGTATGAATGTGGCCACCTGCAGAAAATCATATTAATAATCCAGATCGCTCCTAGCCTATGGGTAATCTAATCGTCAATTAAACCAACACAGAGTGCAGTAAAAATAAATAAACAAACACACCAACATTTTACAACCAGCATGCAATAAAACTCGAGAAAAAGCCCGTCACAGTGTAGTAAGGAAATAAACACCGGCCTAACCTAAAACTAGAGTCGGTTGTCCTAACAAACAAATCTAAGTGTGTGCAGTAGGCTGTGAGGTTTTGAAATGTTCTAAGTCAATTATTGGCTAAAGCTTTCTAGTTGATTGAATTCTAATTTAAAGATATTTACTAATTCTAAAGTGAGATGTCACTAAATTTTCTATGTTATAAGTTTCTATCCTAAAGTGTGCATGCTTCCTAAGTCTAGATTTTCTAAGATTCCGTCCTTAATTTTTGTCCTTAAGTGTCACTACTGTTGTATGGGATAAAAATTTGTTATTACTAACCCTTGGGACTTTGAACGTGTGTAAAAAGGGGTTTAAGGATCTAAAAGCAAATAAAAATAAACCTAATAAAATTGAAGTTACTATAGGGACCTAAAGGAAGGGTTTACGCATACCACATCAAGGGGCCCCTAAAGGTTTTCTAAGTTTAGAAATACTCACAGTCACCGGGGGCTACGACCCGGTGGTTCCGCCCGTAGCACCTCTACCCGGTTGGATAGAGGCGACTGACGCCTTTAGCTCCTTGTCCTTTTGTTCCCTCGACCGGTACCATTCCTCGCAGTTTATGCAAATAAAACAGGAAAAACAGGGAGTAGAAAGCACATTTAATAATTAATAATAAAATAATTAAAATTTACTAAAAGTAAAGACGTACCTTTCTTCGGGCTTGAATACTGGTTCGTTGCTGGGCTTTTGAAACCTTTACTTTTGGAAATACACATTGTAATCTTTCAACATATATCTCGAGACATAAGAAATGGAGAATAGAAGAGGGAGAAAAAGAGAGAGAGGCTTTACTTTTCAATAATTTCACTCAAAACTATCAATCTCTATCACAAACAATTTTGTTTTCTAACAAATACTTAAGCAAAATCACTCTCTAACAATCCCACTTTTCATTATCCTACACAACACCTTTCAACACACATACACACTTCTCACTTCTCAAAATACTTCAACTTTGAATAACTACACATTCAAAACACCATTCGACACACTTGCACCTCACTTCTTATAATAATTCAACCTTTAACAAACATACACTTTTCCATCATCGTACACTTTTGCTTCTCACATTTACATATTTCTCATTTTATGAAAACACTCATTTTTATCTTTTCAAAACATACACAAATTCCATCTATCAACACATACAATTCCAATTATATCTTCACTTTTACACACAAGTCCAAATACATTTCAACCTTTACACATTTTAACTATTAAAATACATACAAATTCCACAAATCAACTTTACAAGACACATTTTCTACCTTTATACATCATCTTTCAACATAGACACAAACTCTACTCCCCAAAACTTCTCAAAAGACACACAATTTACTTCTCCTTCCACACCCAAACATTTAACTTTTTTCATATGAACACTCCATACATTTTACTATTCACATAAACACAATTTCCAAGAATCATACGCACAATTTCCACATTTAAATATACTTCAATCCATTTTCACTTTTCAAACTTAAATACAAAACACATTTCACTTCCACAACTCTTCTCAACAAATATACCTTCAATTATCATATATACAACTTCCACTATTTCAAAAAATGTATATAAGTCCAAATACATCTCCACCTTCCAAAACATGCACAAGTTCACTCTTAAAACCCATCATTTCACTATCAATATCTCATTGAAGAGAAAATAAAAACAAAACATTCACTAAATGATTATGAGAACTAATCACTAGTGAAGCTTAAGCAAATGAATTCAAGAAATTCTCTCAAATTTTATAAAGACAGAGCAAACTATCAACAAGAATTTAGTATTTCATTTCTCATTATTTCTTTGCTATCAAAAATGACAACTTAAAATTACTCCAAAATAACGATACCTAAGTTAAGAGGATATGATTCATATGCTCTCGTAAATCTAACAAAAATTTGATCCATAAAGAGCTCATTTCAAAGGAAAGAAAATGTAGATCTAACAGGTTATAATCTTGATCAGAAACAATTAGATACTTTCAATTTTATTTATTCTAAAGGAAGTAGAAATATGAAATCTATTTAACGATACTTTGCTAGAAATGGGTTTTATAAGCATTCATCATTCCAACTAATGGCTGGTCACCAGATTTTGGCATGAGAGCCAAGAACTGCAGCCAAATAGTGAAGGAGAAGATAGAAGATACCTTACAAACGGAGGGAGTATTGATAGTTAAGTCTGTTGTCCATGCAAACAAGGGAAGCGGAGACTTCCGTTTGGCTTCCCTGGGTTCGATCGGCCAAGAAAGATGAGAGAAAGGCCGGTTAGTGCTCTCGGTTTGCTTCTCTTTGGACTCAGCTGGAGCTTGTGAACAAAAAGGTGAGGGCAAGCGGTTCGTCCACTAGTTTTCTCACGCGAGAGAGGGGCGACGAAGAGGACGGGTTATCTTCACGCGAGAGTGAGAGACGGTCGCCAACGAACAAGAGGCGTCGGGCTTTCTTCCTAGGGGCGAAACAGACGGGAGAGAGGGAGGGCGATCTTCACCTTCTCGCTGTTGTGCCAAGCCGAGAAGAGATGAAGAGGCTATTCGCGAATGGCAGAGAGGAGGCGAAGGTTCTCTTCGCGAACTGCACTGGGCTGGCTGGATTTATTTGCCAACTGCAGTGGACGGGCTTCTTGTGAACTGAGATCATGCGAATCAGTTGGAGAAGAGGCGGGCTGCTGAGATTCAGGAGTTGTTCTCTCTGAATGAGGGAGTTCGATCAGTTCGCAAATTCAAAGAGAATAGGGGCTGGGTTCGGTTTCACGAGAGAAAGGGAAGTGACGAGAGGCTGGGTTGTGCTAATGCAAGAGAAAGGAGAGGAGTTGTGCGAACTGGGAAGAGCCCAAGCTCTGTGCGAACTGCCGTGTGTTCGGAACTGCAAAGAGGAGAGGGATTTCACGAACTGAGAGGCAACGGCTGGGTGGTTCACGAACTGCAGGGGAGGACCGATTGTTGGACATTTGAAGGGCTTAATGATGTCAGAATGTAACGATCTTGGGCTCGTTGGATTCGTCTCGTCGAGCCGTTCGATTCGAGTATAAGCTCGTCAAAATCGGAGACCGTTTAGTAACTCAAATTGCGGTTTGAACCTTCCAACAGCGCTTTGAGCCCTTGATTCGGATTCATTTGGGTTCGGATTGGGTTGATCTTGGTGTCATTGGGTTTGTATTCCTGAGACGCTCAGTTCAACTGTAAGTTTGCTTAAATCGGAGTTTGGATGGTCTCCGAATTAATTTTTGAAGTTTCCAAACTTGATTTTGCATCGAGATTTGTGCCCGATTAAGATAATTTTTGACGACGTATCAATTATTATTATATATATACTTGTGACGAGTCAAAACGGGTTAATCAGAGCCATTGAAATCGAATTCAATTTGTGTTAATTTGATTTGATTTTGATTCGATTGGTGAATTGATTGAATCCAATGATGTATCAATTTAATCGAAAACGAATTAGATTGAGTCGATCGACATCGACGAATCATAAAATCGAGCTTGATTTGAGTTCGTTTGGGATTGAAATGAAATTGGACTGAATTGATTTTGATTTGGATTGAGTGATAGGCTTGAGTCGATGCTACGTCAGTGGGTATCCACCTAAGGGAAATCCTATGGGCGACGTCTACACTAGGCTACGAAGACCTAGGTGCTAGAGTCGATTTCCGGAGAAATTGACCTCAAATAATGAGGTCAACAAATGGACCCCCAATAGGCATGATAAACTTGCCAAAGTTTATCGTGCATATTGGCGTTGACCGAAACGATCAACTAGATCCAAAGTTGAAGTTAAAGATTTGAGTATACAAATTGAAGGAATTTTGGGTTTGACAGAAAATTTAGAATGAAAAGTTTATAGAGATTCGAGTTTGAGGAATTGATTTGAAGTTGATATTGGCATTGATGGCTTTAGCAAATAATAACTAATGAAATTAGTATTATTTAACAAAATCAAGATATTGAAAAGTTGAATGAGGTTTGACACGAATAGGAATTTTGAATTTAATTTTGATATGATTGAAACCTTTTTATAAATCAATATTAACTTCAAGAATATCAATAGAATGAAGAGAAGATGCCGCTGGGGATGCTTATACTTCTCCTCGGGACGAAGATTAGGATGCCACTAGGGATGCTTATTCCTAACTCCAAAGATGCAATAGGATGCCGTAGGAGGACTTATACCTAAAGACGGATTTAAGATTTAACATTTAATGAAGAGAAGATGCCGCTAGGGATGCTTATACTTCTCCTCGGAATGAAGATTAGGATGCCACTAGGGATGCTTACTCCTAACTCCAAAGATGTCAGTAGGATGCCGTAGGAGGACTTATACCTAAAGACGGATTTAAGATTTAACATTTAATGAAGAGAAGATGCCGCTAGGGATGCTTATACTTCTCCTCGGAATGAAGATTAGGATGCCACTAGGGATGCTTACTCCTAACTCCAAAGATGTCAATAGAATGCCGTAAGAGGACTTATACCTAAAGACGGATTTAAGATTTAACATTTAATGAAGAGAATATGCCGCAAGGGATGCTTATACTTCTCCTCGGAATGAAGATTAGGATGCCACTAGGGATGCTTACTCCTAACTCCAAAGATGTCAATAGGATGCCGTAGGAGGACTTATACCTAAAGACGGATTTAAGATTTAACATTTAATGAAGAGAAGATGCCGCTAGGGATGCTTATACTTCTCCTCGGAATGAAGATTAGGATGCCACTAGGGATGCTTACTCCTAACTCCAAAGATGTTAATAGGATGCCGTAGGAGGACTTATACCTAAAGACGGATTTAAGATTTAAAATTTAATGAAGAGAAGATGCCCCTAGGGATGCTTATACTTCTCCTCGGAATGAAGATTAGGATGCCACTAGGGATGCTTACTCCTAACTCCAAAGATGTCAATAGGATGTCGTAGGAGGACTTATACCTAAAGACGGATTTAAACAGGATTGGCTGCCGTAAGAGCGGACTTAAGCCAGAAAGCCAATAGGATGCCGTAAAAGCGGACTTAGACCTAAAGACTGATTTAAACTGGATTGGCTGCCGTAAAAGCGGACTTAAGCCAGAAAGCCAATAGGATGCCGTAAAAGTGGACTTAGACCTAAAGACTGATTTAAACAGGTTTGGCTGCCGTAAGAGCGGACTTAAGCCAGAAAGTCAGTAGGATGCCGTAAAAGCGGACTTAGACCTAAAGACTAATTTCAGGGTGGTGAATTTTTAAAGTAAAGTTAATTTCTTTAAAGCTTTGAATCTTTTTCCTCAACCACAAATGACATTGACAACTTGCAAATGCTCTACAAGAGATCATAAGCTTTTGTATATGTCATTTTCTAGAAGGAGAAAAAAACATTTTGAAGATTGATAGACTTGAAATTTTTTGAATAAAATTTTGTTTTATCCTTCATTATAAATGATCTTTATAACTTACAAGTAATCCACTAGGGATTATGTTTTTATATCGGATCATCATATGTGAGGAAAACAAAAAGAGAGTTGTTTGATCATCTTTGATAAGTAAAGACTTAACAAAGCATCTCGACCACCAAAGGAGAAATGCAAGATTTTGATTAAAGATTGATTCTATGATTAAATTTGTTTCCATTAACTCGAAGAAAATAATATGAATTTTCTAGAGTCTTCGTTTATATGTTCTAAGAGAACTAAATGCAACATGATAAAAATTTCCTTAGAAAATTTTAACTTTTGCATGAGTTATTATAAAACAAGGAGAATATTTGAGCATCCTTTATAGTGAAAGCACTAAGGAATATCAAATTCTCATAATGATTGAGAAAAGTTTGATTTTCATCAAAAAGTAAAAGCTTTATTTTTCATTTGATAATTTTCTTATAATATTTGACTGTAATCGCTTAAGTTTTAATTATCTTAACCCAATCAAAATGATATTGGAAAAGATTTAAAAACTCAACGAAGGATTGGTTGACTCCCTCTAAATTAAATAGTTTGAATATGACCAACATGAGTTTAATCAAAATATCCAAAACTTAACAACTTTCTTTAAAGAAATTTGTAGTTTCAAATATTTTAGATTTGAATGCTATGGAAATCTTATTTAACAGGGATAGAGTTGGTTAGACTCTAACATCCGATTCTAATTTATGAAAAAGATATACTTTGAATTGAATTTTAATATCTTTTTGACGACGTTATTATTGACTTTATCAGGAATAGAATCCCTCAAATTCTAACATCCAAGATTAGTCAATTATGGACTTAGTCAAATTGTAGCTTGATTTTATTTTGAAGTTTGACAAAGATTCAAACAAAGGTATCATCGACATTACTAAGGATAGAACCCCTCATGTTCTAACATCCTAGTTCAGTCAATAATAGATTTATATTTGTTTGATATCTACTCAATAGTGAATGAGAACATTAGACAATTATCTCAGAACCAACTAAGGGATGTCCCTTGGTTTAGTTTCAAAAATTTGAATCCAAAGAAAGTGATTTTTATATCTATAAATATCACTGTAGATCATCTAGCATCAGGACTCTATCTAGAATCTCATTCAAATTGGAAGATACTCAAAAGAGAGTTGAAGATATTTGGATAATGGTTTGTTTATGCATCTCAATTAGGTTAGATACGTGAAACCCAATAATGCACAATCAGCACCATTATAATTCTAGTTAGATTGATCATCTATTTAATTTTTCTTGATAATGATTTGAAAATCTGAACTGACCTACTCAAGTTTGCTAACTAGAGAGGTCTCGAGATTTAGATTTTGTTAACCCAGATCAAAGCTCTCTACAAGCAAAACTGGGGTTTCCTTCTTCATCTTTTTCTTCTTTTTAAACTAAGATATAAAGAAATTAAATTGGAGGTAGAAATTCAATCTTTTCAAATCTTTCAGATGGTATATGTATTTTACATCTAATAGAACATCAATGCTTGATGATGAACCAAAATTTTGAATTCTCAAAGTCAAATGTTAAAAATACTAAAGGATGAATAGGTCCTATGATATTCAAGATTTAGAAAGGGAAGCCACTTTTTTTTTTTGCTACACATTTTATGAATGTGTCTCTTTTTTCTTTTCTTTTCCTTCTTCACTCTTTTTTTTTTTTTTAGGAGGCTTCATCTACTTAAATCTTGAAATGATTATTTTAGTTGTAAAACCATCTTCCAAGTATAAGAGTAGAAAATTAACCCTCTTATATAAGGAATATGGATCTACAAATTGGACCCAATCCTATAGTATGAATAAATAACTTGAATGAGATAATTATGAAATAAGTTCATCAATTTGCAAGATGTCTATAAAATGTATAACAACGAGGTGAACAAAACTTTACTTTCCTCCAATTTTAATTTGACATAAATCTTTATTCAAAAGAAGATATGCATGAATATCATAATGGGTGAACCCAAATATGATAATTTTAATTTTATCATTATTGAAGAAGAAAATTATTAAAGATGTTATAAAATCACTTAACTTGGTATCAATTCAAGGTGTTTCAATTAATTTTAAGGAAAAGCCACATGACAAAGAAATGTTTATCATATCATGGGTTAGCCTTAATAAAGAACCTTGAATTATCCCAAGTCTTTGACTGAAAGAGGAATTTAAGATGATCAATCTTAACAAGAATTGCTCATGAGTTTTCTCAAATGGAGTAATAAAGCCAAGAGTAAACTTAGCTAATATTTGATTTAATAATATTACCATAAGAGAAAACTACATATGATGAACAAAAGCTTTTATATAACTTGTCTATTTATCTTCATTGTATGCCTTAAGATCCATTTTCTATCAGAGTTAAATCACATGGCAAAGGACAAATCGTCGTATCCATGTAGTACTCTTAGGGAATAGGATTTATAGGCATATTAAACTTTAACCTACAAGAAGGTTTAAAGGTGAGGGAATTTAGAATGATTTTCAAACTTCAATATATCAACCAATATTTATACATTCCTAAGATTAGAAAAATCATAATATGATTGAATAGAAGATTTGAAAATATATTTGAATTTAATTCAGCGATTGCTAGGAACCTAACAAAATTAGCTTAACTTTTATGATTTGAGCTTCCAAAAGGAAATGAGATTAAATATATCTTCATCTAAAGCGTTAATCCACCCAAGTGGAGGGAGGGAGGGAACACACTTTTCATTTTAGCATTGATAATCATTGGTCTTATTCTTTAAAGTTTAGAGGAGTCAACCACAATGAAATTTTTATTACAATTTAAGAAAGATAGAGGTAAATTTCTTCTTAAAAGAAATCAACCTGTTATTTTCTCTAGCAAATTTATTTTTATAAGCTTGATTTGTATTTGAACTTTCAAACTTTTCTCAATGTAAATTGACTTTAATCTTGAAAATCTTGCATAGATCAGGTTATGGACCCTGTTCTAGAAAATATATCAAGCTACAAAGGACATGTAACTACAATATGTTATTAGAACAAGCAGAAAGTTTTGATTTAAAGGTTTGAGCTTTTGGACCCTGTCCTACCACACATATTAAGCTATAAAAATATATAACTATAATATGCTTGTTTAGATAAGGAGAAAACTTTGATTTAAAAGCTCAAATTTTCTTGAGATTTGTCCAGCCACATATCGAGTTATAAAAATATATATAACTGTAACATATTAGCTAGGACACAGAAGTTTAAAATTTTTTGAAGTCTTAAAGTTATTTGGACCCAATCCAAATAATACATTAAGTTACTAAAAGAAGTAACTATACATATTACTAAAGATTGGGCAAATTGATTTTGGACCCAGTGCTAACTCAAACATCAAGCTACAAAAAAATGTAACTACAACATTCGAATTAGCACGGGGATTTACTTTACAAAAGGTCGTATAAAGGAGCTTCCCATTAGTTTTTTAACGGGGTCCAAAATAAGACCTCTAAAATTTTTTAGATACCGGCCAAATTATTCAAGAATGAAATGAATAAAATAACCGGCGGAAGAAATGTAGTTACAACCTATGTCAAGCACAAGTATACTATCGATTAAAGGGTATAAAACACTGCTAAAGATGGAGAGAGGATTGATCCCCAGCGGAGTCGCCAGAAAAACCTTGGTGGGAAAAAAAATTGTGTCACCACGCAGATTTTGATTTCTCCTATTTTGTAATCGAATACTGCATTAATAATAAAGTACAATCTCGAGAGACTGACACAATATTCTATAATGGATTCAATATCAAAATAGGGTTTTAAAAAAAATGATATTTCTATAATCAAACACAATTTAAAGAATAGCATATTATTTCGAAAAATAAACATGAAATTCTTAAGAATGTGTTTAAAAATAGAAATAAGCTTTTTGAAAAAATTTATTCATTCTTTTATTTAGATATAACAAAGAGAATATTATATCATCTTGAAAGACGAACATAACATTCTTCAAGACATCCAAAATTAAGAATGAATTTTATAAAATTCATCATTTCTAAAATTAAATATAACAAGCAATAAATTATATTGCTTGAAAAGACAATAATAACATACTACGAGCATATTTAAGATTAGAAATGAAGTTTTTTAAAGATATCTGCATTCCCAAAGATTCTTCCCTTGTTTTATATGAATAAAACAAGGTTTATTTTAGTCTGGAGTTCTCAAATCCCTATAGGAGTAGCTCCTATAGTTAATTACATCCTAGGAGGAATGCTCCTAAGAAAACTCTCGATTAAAGCAATGATTTCATACCCTTTTGACTACAAAGTAGAAGACAAGGAACATAAGTAAAGATTTTCCAAGGAGAAAGCTCAATGTTGAACATTTATTAGCGAGTCAAAGGATGAAAAATAGGAGGTGTCGGATTCTGAGAAGCTCAGAGACAACCTCAGTCTATCCTATGTTGGGCTTTACATTTTAAGAGAAAATTTTATGTTTAAGTTGACATTTTATTAGAAATTTGGGATTATATTCTCGGAGGGCGAGGACTTAAGATCTAAAAAGAATATGCCTCAGAACCTAAATCTAATTTGAGTACTACAAAGTAGCGACCCGAACCTAACTAATGAAGTGCAAATCTGGACTTACCCCGGCCTGGATTGGGGAGCCAGCTAACCACCTAGGCGCTTAAAAACCATGTGTCCAGTCTCTTATGAAAGATGGGTAGGGATGTTGTTTAAGTTTTAAGGAATTGGGGGCCGACATCTAAGACAATTCCTAATTAGCCCCTCAACTTATGTAGGGTGATAAATGTCTAGAAATGCAATTAAAATTTTAGACTCTTTTTAGTTTGTATCTAGTGCAATGCATGCTAATTGACTCGAATACATAAAATGATAATGAAGCAGTTTAAAAATTTAGGCTTAGAAAATAGATTTTTTCCTAGAGATTGCACAACTTCCCCTTGACAGAACTGCACCCTCATAGGTCAAGTGGTCTGCCAGAACCCGCAGGCGGGGAGGTGCCTAACAAGGAAGAGAAAGTATTAATATGCTTATGCTGACTCTCGGCGGTCCCGAGCTTACTTCTTAGATCGTTAGAGTTACTATGTGAGCCTAAAAATTTTATTAGAATTTCAAGTAAAAGAATTTTTAGCGTACCCTTACGAAAAAAATCTCTCCGATTCGAATCCAGGCTAAAACAAAACACGACATGCAAGGTCCTAAAAAAATCTACTGCACAAACAATGTAAACAATCAATTTTAATAATCCAAATATAATGTCCAATGTCCATATTACACCCAGAATTTGCATAAAACTAAAGTGGCCGGGCACCACTGACAACAAACCCGGATTCTAATCCTAAGAATGACGCAAGTGTTTTTGAAATGGGATATACTGTTCCTTAAATCTTCATTTCTTCATCTTCTTTCTTCAATCTTCTTATTCTGTCTTTTCTTCTTCTACGAACTTCTCGGGTCCGTCGGGTTCTGGATATCCAAATGAAAAGAAACTCATCCCTAAGAGGGGTATTTTCTTTTCTATTTGGATATTGAATCATCCTAATTTGGCTTTCCAAATAAAAGAGAATAATCCTTTAAGGTATATTCTCTTTTCTTTGGATTCCAAATTGGATGTAATATCCCACTTTCAAAATCACTTTCACAATTTACAATAATTTTCAAACACATTTACATTTACATTACATTTCACAGAAAGAAAAGAAAAATCTAAACCACCTGCAGGGTTATCCTAAGCAATTTATAATAAAAATCATCCCACGCAGTTATATATATATGCAATTGAATTTAAATTATTAAGCCACACTTGGCCACACTCTTCTTCATTTGGGGGCTAAACAGCTGAAGCACCTGTAGCATTTATTTATTATTAATTAATTAGCCCCCTTTTTCTGTCCTGTATGAGTGTGGCCACCTGCAGAAAATCATATTAATAATCCAGATCGCTCCTAGCCTATGGGTAATCTAATCGTCAATTAAACCAACACAGAGTGCAATAAAAATAAATAAACAAACACACCAACATTTTACAACCAGCATGCAATAAAACTCGAGAAAAAGCCCGTCACAGTGCAGTAAGGAAATAAACACCGGCCTAACCTAAAACTAGAGTCGGTTGTCCTAACAAACAAATCTAAGTGTGTGCAGTAGGCTGTGAGGTTTTGAAATGTTCTAAGTCAATTATTGGCTAAAGCTTTCTAGTTGATTGAATTCTAATTTAAAGATATTTACTAATTCTAAAGTGAGATGTCACTAAATTTTCTATGTTATAAGTTTCTATCCTAAAGTGTGCATGCTTCCTAAGTCTAGATTTTCTAAGACTCCGTCCTTAATTTTTGTCCTTAAGTGTCACTACTGTTGTATGGGATAAAAATTTGTTATTACTAATCCTTGGGACTTTGAACGTGTGTAAAAAGGGGTTTAAGGATCTAAAAGCAAATAAAAATAAACCTAATAAAATTGAAGTTACTATAGGGACCTAAAGGAAGGGTTTACGCATACCACATCAAGGGGCCCCTAAAGGTTTTCTAAGTTTAGAAATACTCACAGTCACCGGGGGCTATGACCCGGTGGTTCCGCCCGTAGCACCTCTACCCGATTGGATAGAGGCGACTGACGCCTTTAGCTCCTTGTCCTTTTGTTCCCTCGACCGGTACCATTCCTCGCAGTTTATGCAAATAAAACAAGAAAAACAGGGAGTAGAAAGCACATTTAATAATTAATAATAAAATAATTGAAATTTACTAAAAGTAAAGACGTACCTTTCTTCGGGCTTGAATACTGGTTCGTTGCTGGGCTTTTGAAACCTTTACTTTTGGAAATACACATTGTAATCTTTCAACATATATCTCGAGATATAAGAAATGGAGAATAGAAGAGGGAGAAAAAGAGAGAGAGAGGCTTTACTTTTCAATAATTTCACTCAAAACTATCAATCTCTATCACAAACAATTTTGTTTTCTAACAAATACTTAAGCAAAATCACTCTCTAACAATCCAACTTTTCATTATCCTACACAACACCTTTCAACACACATACACACTTCTCACTTCTCAAAATACTTCAACTTTGAATAACTACACATTCAAAACACCATTCGACACACTTGCACCTCACTTCTTATAATAATTCAACCTTTAACAAACATACACTTTTCCATCATCGTACACTTTTGCTTCTCACATTTACATATTTCTCATTTTATGAAAACACTCATTTTTATCTTTTCAAAACATACACAAATTCCATCTATCAACACATACAATTCCAATTATATCTCCACTTTTACACACAAGTCCAAATACATTTCAACCTTTACACATTTTAACTATTAAAATACATACAAATTCCACAAATCAACTTTACAAGACACATTTTCTACCTTTATACATCATCTTTCAACATAGACACAAACTCTACTCCCCAAAACTTCTCAAAAGACACACAATTTACTTCTCCTTCCACACCCAAACATTTAACTTTTTTCATATGAACACTCCATACATTTTACTATTCACATAAACACAATTTCCAAGAATCATACGCACAATTTCCACATTTAAATATACTTCAATCCATTTTCACTTTTCAAACTTAAATACAAAACACATTTCACTTCCACAACTCTTCTCAACAAATATACCTTCAATTATCATATATACAACTTCCACTATTTCAAAAAATGTATATAAGTCCAAATACATCTCCACCTTCCAAAACATGCACAAGTTCACTCTTAAAACCCATCATTTCACTGTCAATATCTCATTGAAGAGAAAATAAAAACAAAACATTCACTAAATGATTATGAGAACTAATCACTAGTGAAGCTTAAGCAAATGAATTCAAGAAATTCTCTCAAATTTTATAAAGACAGAGCAAACTATCAACAAGAATTTAGTATTTCATTTCTCATTATTTCTTAGCTATCAAAAATGACAACTTAAAATTACTCCAGAATAACGATACCTAAGTTAAGAGGATATGATTCATATGCTCTCGTAAATCTAACAAAAATTTGATCCATAAAGAGCTCATTTCAAAGGAAAGAAAATGTAGATCTAACAGGTTATAATCTTGATCAGAAACAATTAGATACTTTCAATTTTATTTATTCTAAAGGAAGTAGAAATATGAAATCTATTTAACGATACTTTGCTAGAAATGGGTTTTATAAGCATTCATCATTCCAACTAATGGCTGGTCACCAGATTTTGGCATGAGAGCCAAGAACTGCAGCCAAATAGTGAAGGAGAAGATAGAAGATACCTTGCAAACGGAGGGAGTATTGATAGTTAAGTCTGTTGTCCATGCAAACAAGGGAGGCGGAGACTTCCGTTTGGCTTCCCTGGGTTCGATCGGCCAAGAAAGATGAGAGAAAGGCCGGTTAGTGCTCTCGGTTTGCTTCTCTTTGGACTCAGCTGGAGCTTGTGAACAAAAAGGTGAGGGCAAGCGGTTCGTCCACTAGTTTTCTCACGCGAGAGAGGGGCGACGAAGAGGACGGGTTATCTTCACGCGAGAGTGAGAGACGGTCTCCAACGAACAAGAGGCGTCGGGCTTTCTTCCTAGGGGCGAAACAGACGGGAGAGAGGGAGGGCGATCTTCACCTTCTCGCTGTTGTGCCAAGCCGAGAAGAGACGAAGAGGCTACTCGCGAATGGCAGAGAGGAGGCGAAGGTTCTCTTCGCGAACTGCACTGGGCTGGCTGGATTTATTTGCCAACTGCAGTGGACGAGCTTCTTGTGAACTGAGATCATGCGAATCAGTTGGAGAAGAGGCGGGCTGCTGAGATTCGGGAGTTGTTCTCTCTGAATGAGGGAGTTCGATCAGTTCGCAAATTCAAAGAGAATAGGGGCTGGGTTCGGTTTCACGAGAGAAAGGGAAGTGGCGAGAGGCTGGGTTGTGCTAATGCAAGAGAAAGGAGAGGAGTTGTGCGAACTGGGAAGAGCCCAAGCTCTGTGCGAACTGCCGTGTGTTCGGAACTGCAAAGAGGAGAGGGATTTCACGAACTGAGAGGCAACGGCTGGGTGGTTCACGAACTGCAGGGGAGGACCGATCGTTGGACATTTGAAGGGCTTAATGATGTCAGAATGTAACGATCTTGGGCTCGTTGGATTCGCCTCGTCGAGCCGTTCGATTCGAGTATAAGCTCGTCAAAATCGGAGACCGTTTGGTAACTCAAATTGCTGTTTGAACCTTCCAACAGCGCTTTGAGCCCTTGATTCGGATTCATTTGGGTTCGGATTGGGTTGATCTTGGTGTCATTGGGTTTGTATTCCTGAGACGCTCAGTTCAACTGTAAGTTTGCTTAAATCGGAGTTTGGATGGTCTCCGAATTAATTTTTGAAGTTTCCAAACTTGATTTTGCATCGAGATTTGTGCCCGATTAAGATAATTTTTGACGACGTATCAATTATTATTATATATATACTTGTGACGAGTCAAAACGGGTTAATCAGAGCCATTGAAATCGAATTCAATTTGTGTTAATTTGATTTGATTTTGATTCGATTGGTGAATTGATTGAATCCAATGATGTATCAATTTGATCGAAAACGAATTAGATTGAGTCGATCGACATCGACGAATCATAAAATCGAGCTTGATTTGAGTTTGTTTGGGATTGAAATGAAATTGGACTGAATTGATTTTGATTCGGATTGAGTGATAGGCTTGAGTCGATGCTACGTCAGTGGGTATCCACCTAAGGGAAATCCTATGGGCGACGTCTACACTAGGCTACGAAGACCTAGGTGCTAGAGTCAATTTCCGGAGAAATTGACCTCAAATAATGAGGTCAACACAAACTATTAGCAGAGTTAACTAAACAATTATTAGCTATAAAAACCTCCTTAGCTCTGCTAGATGTAATCAAAGGCGGGAAATCCTCCACATCAAAAATAGGCTCAAGTATAGCATCAATAGGACCCTCAATCACCCCAATTGGAGCATTAATATGATCATGCTCCACATCATTATTCGAAGAAACAACAATGGCACCATTAATCTCCTCAGCACTAACCATATGGTTTGCCTCACAATTATCCTCATTAAGCCTCACAGAAATAACAAGCAAAACATTTAAGGAATAAGGAGCATTAATATCCAAAGTGTTAACCATCTCAATAACATTATCCTCAATATTATCATTAGTAGCAATACTATTACACCGGTTAAGGGAGGGAAGAAGATAACAATCACCCTTGGCATGACCAATAATCTTACAAAGCGTATAAAAAGGATGAAAAACTCATGTTAATATTTTGAATGTAACCAAATTTTTTAAGGCCTACCCAAATCTTATCAGGAAAGCTTTTAGTGATGTCAAGTTTTGCCTTGTAGTTAATACTTTGGATGTTGAGCATGAAAGTTTTCCCCCCTTTTTTATGTGATTTGTAAGAGAATTGGTCATGCCAAGCGTGATTGTCGGCCTCTTCCTTCCCTTAACCCCTGTAATGTTGCTTAGTGCCAATCCGGGTAATCTTAATGTTATGGCTGAGGATAATGCTATTGAGATGATTAATATTTGGATATTAATGCTCCTTCTTTCTTAAATGTTCTGCTTATTATTACTGATAGGCTTATTGAAGATAATGGTGAAGCAAACCTTATGGTTAATGCTGACAACATTAATGGTGACATTGTTATTTCTTCAAAAAATGATGGGGAGCATGATCTTTTTAATGCTCCAATTGGGATGATTGAGGGTCCTATTGATGTTATACCTGAACCTGTTTTTGCTGTGGAGGATTTTCAGCCTTTGATTACTTCTAGCAGAGCTAAGGAGGTTTTGGTAGCTAATAATTGTTTAATTAACACTGCTAATAGATTATGAAGGATGTGTAGTTGGTAGCCCTCAAGTGGAGGTTCCTTCTATGACTATAAATGCTATTATTTCCTATGGTGGCACTTTGTATTCTCTAGAACCTATGGCTTGTATTAGTTCTATGGATGTTATGGATTCTAATAAACATTTGGGAAGTGAAGAAAATTTTGTTACTTTGGTGAGCTTGACTTATAACTTGGAGGCGATTGAGAAGATACAATTTGTTGATGTTCCTATTGAGCTTGTTTCTTCAGATGAACTGAAGACAAATTTGTCTTCTTATGTGATTGATAATAGGGTGGATCATTTAGATTGGCTGGATGGATATGGTTCATCACCTTGCAGGGTTGATGAAGGCAAATTGGAAGAGGCTTTATATGATTTTAACGAGTTATATGGTTTAAATGTGAGTGACATAATTTGTTTAAACTTTTCTAATTATGGAAGCAAATGTAGAAGGAGAAAATCTAAGAAGAAGTAATTACTGCAGCTTCTTGATGTTTGGTTTTCTTTTTTATGGTTGTTTGGGTTGGCTTTCATTGGATTGTATTGTGGGGATGGAGGTTTTATGGACATGTTATTGATGAGGCGGATTACTTGCCATCTGATCGGATTGGCTTGTTGGCAACCACTGGTGGTGTGTTCTTGCTTGGTGGCCTTTGTTTGGGTTGTGAGGCTATGTTTGTCCATATGATGACTTTTTCTGTGAGGGCTGCTGCTTGTTCCCTTCTCTGAATGGTCCATGCCTTCCATTTAATTGGTTATAGAAATCCTTGCCATTGACTGAGCCCATATGGCTTGTGGCCTTGTGGTTTTGCTTTTGTGAGATTTTCGTGGATGTTTTTATCTTTTTATTAGTTGTTATTTGCTATGTTTGATTGTACTTAGTTGGATCATTAGCTCATAGGTTTCTCTTGAATATTGTAGTTTTAATGAGCTTTTGATCTTCTAAAGACTTATTATGTTTTCTTTTTTAGTACGTGTAGGCCCTTATATGAGTTTTCTCAAAAAACAAAAAAGCAAAAATTTAGCTAAAATTAAGCCCATTTGATTAACTTTCACCTAGGTCTATGAGCTTCCCTTGAACACCATAATCCATGGTTATCGACAAAGATTATTCAATCAAATTAAGTCAATTTCCTCGAGTCATTAAATACACTTAGAGCTTATTACAATCCGAGATGATAAAAATCATGAGATATTGATCAAGTTCATCATCATCCTCTGAACAAATAGCAATACATTTTATTTTTTTTCTTAATAAAATTTATGCTACTAAATAAAAGCATCTAGGCAACAAACTAATATTAGTTGAAAGTTTTACCCGATGATTAAGGCTTCGTTTGGGACGACTTTCTAACTACTTTTTAAAGCAGCTTTTTAGTACAACAAATAAAATTTTTATACTAAAAAGTTACTTTAAGAAGCAGTAAAAAAACCATCCCAAACGAAACCTAAGAGGAATTATTAAACATAAAAGCTTGCATCTACAAAAAACTTCTAGAAATGATCATGAATTCTTAACAAGAGAGCAAAATTTTTTAATTGTTGTCTTATTTGATATATAATTTGCTTTATAAAAATTTAACCAAATAATCACTCAAAATAATCAAAAGGACCTAGGCAAAAATTGTTGGAACCCACAACTTCTTACATTAATAATTGCAAGATTTCATTAATTGGATTGTATTGAATCTAAATATGTATGAATTCATTTGGTTGAAATAACTATTAGAATTCACACATAATGAATGCACAATATTAGCAATTTGGTTAAAATAACTATTTAAAATTCAAAATGCAAAATATTATAATTGGATAGTATTGAATCTAAATATCTATGAATTCATTTGGATAGTATGCTTTACCGAAATAACTCTCCAAAGCACACTTCAAAAAAAAATCATTATTCAATTAAATTAGAGTGAGTATTCTCAATTTTAAGGCATAGTAGTTTCGTTTGAGATGACTTTCTTACTGCTTTTCAAGCGGTAAGAAAAGCTGTCTCAAAAGAAGTCATAATTTCATTAAAATTTTTTGATATTTCTGGCTGTATTCATGAACAATTTAAACAACATGAAGAGGTTAAGTTGATACCTTACCATAAATCATATCGATAAATTCAATCTAAAAGCTCTAAAATCTATAAAAGTTATCTTAAATAGAGCGATCGCTTCAAGACTAACCAGAAATCTCATACATAAAATTACTAACATCAATAGGAGTTCATAATTTTTTTCCCATGACAAATAATTAAAACTGAATTACTATGCAGAACAATTTTTGCCACTAAACACACAAGAAGAAGCAGGGCAAATTATTGGGTTCGGACACCGGACGTATTCAGAGCTCAATGAAAATGCGTCACATCACCTCCTACTCGGTATTGAGCTCGCTACTCAGTACTGAGCAGTACTAAGCAGTACTTCACAGTACCGAGCTTAATACTGCTCAATACTGTGAATATTGAACGTAAACTGTGTCTGATGTCCGAATCCACTAATCTCCCCACAAGAAGATATTCAAATTGCTAGCTAGCTAGCAGCCTAGCCTGATACTCGTAGCACAACATTAGAAAATAAAATAAATATAGCCCACCGAATAAAGCAATAATAAAAATAGTCAGCAAGTAAAAGTTACAAAATAACTAAAAAAAAAACATACTGCGGTGAAAAATAACTCAGGTCATACCTGACAAGTAATTGAAAATAAGATCTACGCCCCACAAGAAAAAAAAAATCACTCTAAAATTCAAAAGTATGGCTGGAATATCATATCAATTAGATTAAATCTCTCTTCTTATGAGAGCTCCTATCGTTAAGTCGAAGATTTCTCCATTTTACACGGTTGGATTTTAGCAATTAGATCAGTTAGATATAGCTAAATAAGAAGGGGTGACAATATTTGACCAGTCTCGAAATTTGATTCGGAAAATTTTAAGATCATGTCAACTCATTTTTCATATTGGGCGGGTTCGAGTTCAAGTTTCTGACCCTTTTTGAAAATAGAATCATGTTTGGGTTGACCCAGCAAGCAAAAAGTGACTTGAATAGACCCATGCTGACCCACTCTCATATTCGTTACTGACCCGCCCTTGCGTCCACTGCCTGACCCACCCTCACATATGCTGCTGACCTGCGCTCACACAACACCAGCACAACCTCCAATGCTTGTGTCTGTATCGGGACGCCCAGACATGTGCCTGCTTGGCAGGCCGCAGCACCCCTGCATTGCCCCTGGACATGCTTGCTGCCGCCCCCTTCGCGCTTGCATCCACGCTTTGCCACTGCTCCCACACCAGCTCGCATCCACGGTTCCACGCCCAATCCCCTATTCTGGGTCGTGTTGAGTTGAACTAAAACCTAATTTGGTTGGATTCAAGTTAAGGATGTTGACCCCATCAAAACTATAACCGGATCGTGTTCGTGTCTAGTCAAACACTGATCATTCGATTTTGAATTGGACTTGAATCTGACCCGAAAATCCGTTTTGACCCCTATAAATAAGGCTGGTTTAGTTTTTTTTTTTTTTTTTTTTTTTTTTTTTTTTTTTTTTTTTTTTTTTTTTTTTTTTTTTTAAGGCTGGTTTAGTTGTTGACATATGGATTACAAGAGATTTACCACTAATTATGGGACATCTACAGCTGTAAGCCAATGATCATGCATTAATTTCAAATTGACATATGCTGTCTATTCCAGCACATATCCGATATATAGTCCTATATCTACATATCTTAAAACTTGTAGTGTTGACCATGACACTTTCTGATTTTGATCTTTATATCTTCCCTGCTAAGATCTAAAATCTCTTTAAATCGAAGTTCTGATATTAATTATTATGACAGGAAGAAAATACAATGCAAAAAATCAAATAAATTTGAGAGACAAATATAATAGAAATGACAAATGTAAGATATACAAATTTCTATTTTTCATTAAGATCGACTTATATTCATGACTGTGAAAATAAATAAATAAATATTTCACTAAAATGAGGGGTACATCTAATTTATCTTTTCATAAAATTAGAGATAAAAAAATACTATTTTACTTATATCAATGATTGAGATGAATAATCACATGCTGTAAAGATGAGAGCTGAATGTTAAGAAGAAGAATGACTGACGTACGTTGTTGATAATTATTTGTTTTTATTAAGCCAGAGATCAAAGTAGAACTTGTCCTTGCCATATTTCAAAGTTTCTTTTACGCAGCTCATCTTGATACATTGGTTAGGAGCTTTGGCTGCTAACTAAGGCTTCGTTTGGGATGACTTTTTTATTGCTTCTTAAAACAGCTTTTAGTTAAAAAAATAAAATTTTATGTTAAAAAGCTGCTTTACGAAGCAATAAGAAAGTCGTCTCAAACAAAGCCTAAGAGGTCTTAGGCTCGAGTCTTTTATATGTGATGTTCTGAATTTAATTGCACTATAAAATTTCTTTTCCAAACCTTTATGGTGTTTTTTTTCCTCTTACAAATAAAGAAGAAAAACAAGTAGAAGAAGATGACGAAGAAAAAAATGATAATTTTGATTGCCAATGGGATCAATCTATGTGTTTCTGGTTTTATTTGATGATGTCGTTTTTTTTTTATTGCCGACTAAACAAGATATATAGTAGTTCGCTAAAATATTTTGTATTAGAGGAGCTGACGTTGGTTACTTAAAATTATTACATCATTGTTATGTACGTGTTGCTTGATTGATCAAAATAAACATCATTATAATTATTGCAGGCTAGAGTATTCATGACGGTAAAGTACGAAAAACCTTATTGCTTAGCGGTGCACTGAGTATCAATCACACAAACTGAGAAAAAAGAAACATCATATTTTTTTTATGTGGAAAGCCATGGAGGAAAAAATCACGGGGCCACGCCCAGTTGAAATGATTCAATTAGTGTTTGAATAGATTACAATTGACTGATTCGTCCTTGAAATTGGGGTCAATAATATTACAACAATCAACTGTCAAGTTGAAATCTAATGACGAACGGATATCATATGGAAAATCCGGCGGCTCTCGGTAGTTGGGTGGAAATTCAACATCAGTTGACAGCTAGGCAGAAGTCCTATGTCAATCACTTGCTGGGCGGGAAGTCTGACATCAATCAGTGGTCAGACTGAAGTCCGGCGACGGTCGGTAGTCTGACAATGGTCAAGAAGGAGTATGGTGGGCAAGATAACTCTAGTTTCTCTCTGTTTCTTAATTGAGCCTCTTTCCATAAAAAATGATGGGTTTATTTATAGTTTTCTGATAGTGACATGACCAGTAAATATGAGGGAGATCAAGGGTATATTGGGAGTGATTTGAATGGATGGACGATATTGATCCTATTGATTGTGGACCGTTTAATTACTGGGAATTTGAATGTCTAAATGATACTGAAAATCAACGATCCTAGGATCGTTGGATTCGTCTCGTCGAGCCACTCGATTCGACAATAAGCATGACACAGTTTTGGAAATCATTTGGTTATCCAATTTATGGTTTGAATTTTCCAGCTATGCTTCGGGTCTTTGATTTGGACTCATATGGGCTCGGATTGAGTCGAATTTGGTGCGTTGGGTTCGTATTTTTGAGGCATTCAGACGACTATAAGTTTGCTGAAATCGGAGTTCGGATGATCCTAGATTTAATTTTGGAAGCTTTCAACCCCATTTTGCCTTGTGATTCGTGCCCGATCAAGATAAATTTTTGATGATATATCAATAATAATTACTGCAGATTTAATAATATAATCATCAATGAACAATGTGTTAGTTATAAAATTAAATAAATTTTAACTAGTTGAAATATATACCATTTAATATCCAATTATAAAAGTATATGAAACTAAGGCTTCGTGTGGACGGTTTTTTTGTTGCATCTTAAAACAACTTTTTAGTATGAAAATTAACAAATTTATATTGAAAAGCTATTTTAAGCAGCAATAAAAAAGTCGTCCCAAACGAAGCCTAAATCTTAATGAATTACCTTTAATTTGCGTAATTTAACAACGTAAACAGTAAGCCGTGCCTTACATTTGCTGCCTTAAAAAATTTGGTTAGGATTGTTATAGTGAATTAATATACTTATCTTGAAGTAAGATTGTGCGTAGGCCTTCGTCTAGTAATTTGGATGTGATTTACAATAAAAGAAGTCGTTCATAAAAACAATTTAAATGCTTCTAAATTAAATTAAAAGGTTGTTAATTTAATTCTTTAATGAAAAAATTGATATAAGGAACAATATTTTCCCTGATTATTTTTTAATTTGAGGATGTTTAGATTATTTATACCAATGACAAAGAAAACCCCAAATTATTAGTTATTAACTAAATAGAGATTTGAAATTTAAAAAATTTAGTTAAAATTTAGGGCTTTTTTGGCTTAAGCTTTACTAGCATGCACAACAATCATTCAATTCATATGTGGTTGATAGTTCTACATAATAGTTTTTAGGGAATATAGTTATTATCAGTCACAACTAGCGGTGTAAACGAGTTGAGTCAAGTTCAAGTTAGGGGGTGTTCGGATCAAGCTCAACTGTCAAATGTTGAGTTCGAGCTCGACTAATTCCACCATAAACGATTCGAGCCGCTCGTCGAGCCTCGGCGTGGTCCTCAAAAAATTTATTCGGGTCTTTTTGGTTTGCTGTTAGCGGGAGAAAGAGGGGGAGAGAGAGAGAGATTTGTTGTTAGCATTTATTACTCTATGGCCCTGTCATAGAAGAGATAGAGAGAGAGAGAGAGAGTATTGAGCAGATTTTTTTGGGTTTGATTTCAGCGGGAGAAAGAGAGAGAGGGGGGGAGCCCATTGAGATTTGAAATACAGGCATGGACGGGCGGGCGGGTGGGAATTTAGAATACATGTGGGCGCTTGTCATTGTTATTATTATTTTTTAAATATTTAAATTTAATAATTTTGTGCTGGCTAGTGAGCTCATGAGCCGAGCCTCGTCAAACTTTAACTCGAGCTCAAGCTCATGGCTCGATAAGCTCAGCTCGCGAGCTCGTTATCAAGTCGAGTTCAACTCGGCTCGGCTCACTTACACCCCTAATCAGAACCCTTGGTTAAAGATTCACAAGCTCTTTATGCATAGATTTTATCATGAAGATGATCGGATATGCACTCATATGGGAGTTCAATCTTGCTCAAGCTGAAGGGTATGACATCAAATGATGTTTGTGATGGTGTTCACAGCATAAATATTATCTACTGGGTTCAACAATATTGAAATTTTAAGACAAGACATAAATGCAATGAAACTCTTGATACTCTTATAAGTATGGACAATCAAATGGTGTTTAATAATGATTATATTCATGCTTGTGAGATATCAAAAAAATGGGACGGAAGTGAGGTTTTAGATGACCGATCGGATAACGTAACATTATACCTTGAAGGATACCTTCCAAATAATCTGCTTGAAGTTATATGTTTTTCTAGGAAACAAAGAGATTTATTGCATGCTAAATAGATAGGCAATTATTAATAATGTTAAGCACTTGATGATTTGTTCAAATAACAAAATAACTGTAAATTTTGTACACCATGACCATCCATCACGATCATGTATGTGATTCTCATGTGTAGTGACTATTAAGCTTTTAAAATAGCTTGGAGAATAGCAAGTCATGGGGTGTCAATATTGGACCCGACCCGAAAACCTGACCAGAAAACCCGGTCCGAAAATTTTTCTGGTTTGGGTTGACCCGAACCCGAAACGGGTTGGGTTCGGATTCAACAATTCGACCCGTTTCAAAAAGCGAGTCGGGTTTGGGTTTACACGTTGACCCAAAATTGACTCGAAAATGATCGGTTTTTGACCTGAAAACCCGATTCTGGCCCAGGAACCCGAGATTGACCCGATTTTGACCAGTTTTGACCCGAAAAGCGGAGTTTGACCCGATTTTGGACCTAAAAACTAGTAGTTTTTTGTCCGACCCAGGTCATTCGGGTCGGGTCGGGTTGACCCAGACCCGAAGCGGGTCGAGTTCAGGTCCGAAAAACTGACCCATTTGCATAAATGGGTCGGGTACGGGTTGACCCAAATAGTTTCGGATTAGACCCGAACCCGACCTGTGACCCGAAATTGACACCCCTAGCAAGCCACAAGGTGTCTAAAAAGAGAGATTATTATCTGTGGTCATCATATTATTTGAAAGTCAATCAGGTCGTACCACATCATCTGATACACAACGGTACATAATAATGATACACAACATATTGATGACATGACACATTCTAATTTTCTTCATGATGGAATCCGATGACCACACATAATAATTTCTGTCTTAAAAGAAATCCTAGGATGCTAGATTGAAGGTCATATTAACCGTTAAGAGGAGTCATATCACTTGCTTTACATATTAAATGAAGTAACTTAGTTTATCATGGGAGGTTCTTTTGTACTCTAATAACTCAAATTGATTTCAAAGTATGTTCTAGACTTTTGAGCTGAGATTCTGTCAGTCGGTTTGATGCATAGATATAATCTTTTGATTTAGTATAAGGAGATGTTACTTACAATGGTTTGTATCGGTGAAAACTATGATTTATTTCCATTGACTAAATTGACTCCTTTTAGTCAAGGGATTTACTCCTGAATTGACTGTGAGTCAAAAAAAATTGAAAATGTATAATTGAATGAAGATAAAGAAGTACACGTGTTGACTGACCAGTTTTAATTTCTTCTAACAAAAAAAAATTGTGATAACATTAAACACATTAATGCTTTCCAACAACCCACTGATTTTAATCAATATTATGAAAATATATCACCATTATATGAATAAATCAAGAAATACTTGGAGAGGCTGTGGTTGGAGAAATTTAAAATTTTGGATGATTTTAAATATAATTTAAACAGGTACATTTTTTAACATAATATAGATTTTTTATTTCATCAAATAAAGAATGATACAACCAAGCATAATAAGAACAAAGTAGGATTTCACAAATAAAATTAGAAATGAAGAGAAAGCTAACAGTGATGAAGGCGAAGAAGCCAGCCATGCACAGTAATTGCCAAAAGCTCCCTGCCACCACCCAGACGCTAGGCTAGAATCATCCAGAAGAGAAAACAACAACAATCCACAAAGAAGAAAAGAAAAGCTAAAGCGCCACCAATGGTTGCCAAAAAGTCACGACTGTCTAGGTGGTGAACAAAAAGTCTCCATATCATTGCCCACAAAAGAACGATACAACTGCAAAGCCCAACACCACATCCATAAATGCTGCCATTAGAGTGACACACACTGACCAACAATGAAACAGAAGGCCCCCAACGATAGTAAAATAATCACAATTACTTCCTTTTGGGTTTACGCCACTACGTTTACCTCCTCCATGGGACAAGGCCTTCTCAACAATAAGATTTACATTCAAATTAAAGTAAGCATTAAACTCTTCCTCGGTCCCCACTAGCTCATCTACCACACCCTCATTAATTGAGGATAA
Organism: Dendrobium huoshanense; assembly: GCA_016618105.1. NCBI lineage: Eukaryota > Viridiplantae > Streptophyta > Magnoliopsida > Asparagales > Orchidaceae > Dendrobium > Dendrobium huoshanense. The sequence continues at coordinate 19,133,294 of CM028348.1, forward strand.
GTGCTCTTAAAGCCAATCAGATGGGATCAAACTAGAATCATGAAAAGGCAAATCCAGCTGGGTTTTCAACTTCTCATTATAAATAATACAAATAGGGATATCAACCGTCACTTCAGAAATTATTAAGGAAGAAGTGGGCATAACAGGTCCAACAACAACATCAGGCATTCCACTAAAAGAATCATTATGCACCGCAGTGTTAACACAACACTCCATATTAACCATCTCCTTGTTAAGATATATAGTAGAAGTAAAACATTATGGATCCTTCAAAACAACAACTAGAGAATCATAAGCCTTTTGCACTATACAATCAGTGAAGGAGACAATTAGATCAACTACCTCCAAACCATCAATATTAGCATTAACAACACCCAAATTCTCCTTAACATTTTTATCAGCATCTAGAACATAAGAGGCCAAAGCCATGGGCTCATAAGAGAGCCCAACATCAATAACTGAAACGGTCACATGATGAACCACATAAACAAGCACAAGTTCGGATAGACCCAAGTTGACAGGATCACAAGAGATTACTAAACGACCATCACCAACATCAACAACCTCATTGCATGAAGCCAAATCCACACTTCTATTGACTTGCATAGAAATAAGCTTCACAATGGATGGCAAGACACTCTTATTACTCGCATTATAAGAGGGAATATTAAGAGGAATAATGTCATCATTAACATTTCCATCTAATACAACTGTATCCAAAGTGGTAGATGCATTCCCAATAGCATTCCCATCATACAGAGTGGTATTAGAAGTCTTCGGAATAGAGGAATGGGAGGAACATTACCCCTAACATGCCCAATGCATTTACAAGAATCACAACGTGATGGACTCTATTTCACCATCTGAACATAGCCGAACTTTTCAGGACGAAGTCAGACTTTTTCTGAATATTTTCTTGGTGATGTCATACTCAACTAAAACCTGTGAAACATAGGGCCGAGAGCCCACAGATGTAGCATTGTCGACTTTTAAGGGCAGACCAAATATAGAACCTAAAGCATGAAGGATTCGTGGAGAAAAAAGACGAGGCATTAGTTTTGGAAAGAAAATTCAAATGAGAATCACACGGGACTCAACATCGATATCAAGAGTAGGGGACCATTTACTTAATTTTATGAAATAATTATTTACAAAGTAGGATCAATGACAAAATACTTTGTTATAATCTAGATCAGTTGACAACTTAATTAGAACATGCAATACATTAAGTAAAGTCACAGAAAACTCAGTATTTAGCTTAAGGTTAAAGAAGAACTTGCAAATAAAATCCAAACTACGTTGGCGTGATGGAAAAAGCCCACTAACGTAAATTGGAAAAGAGTCGCAAGCCCACGAATCTAATCTTTTGAAATCCACAAAGAAGGAATACCACGAAATAAAGATGGCTTTAACTCAGGAAAGCCACCATTAGAGAAAGATTCGGCTAGGGCATCTACAAAAGATATTGATTTCAGTGCTCCACCCAAAAATCCAGGATAACAAACTCCATTCACCTCCATTTCAGCCACAAAGGACCGGTGGTGGACGGATCAAGAAGACAAACAGAATCAACGAAAAAGTAACAATAGAAATGAGAAAGGGGTAGGAGCTTCCCTAAACCTAACAGATGGCGACCAAAGCCGCTGGGAGAGAATTAGGCAGCCCTAGCACGCGGGAGCATGTGCCAATGAGCTGCCGGGAGTGAACCTAGCTAGCGGAGCACTAGCCGACGCATCTCTAAGCAAGAGAAGCAATGCAAACCTATTTGGGGTAGCTCTTTTATTAATTTCTATAGCAGCTTTCTAGTACAAAAATTTTTAATTAAAATGATTTTTTGCACTAAAAAAGTGTTTTAAAAAGTAATAAGAAAGTTATATCAAATGAAGCCTTAGTTAGCTTGAAGCAAAATAAATGCATTTGTGTGTGTGCGCGGGGGGGGGGGGGGGGGGGGGGGGGGGGGGGGGGGCACATGTGGAGAAGGTGATTTAGTGTATTTTAACATTGCCCAAACTTACTGATTTAAAATACACATAAGATAAACTAAAGGATAAAATCTAAATCTACTGATAAATTATTTATGATTTATTTTTAAAACAAGCAAAATACTTAAAATTTGAAAATTCGTGCAGTCCTTTTATTCTATTCCTAAAATATTCAAATCAAATAAACTCTTAGCTGAGTTTATCAACAAATTGATAAACAAGTAGAGACATCTTCTAGAAGAAAACAAGCAGCTGAGTGATCTTTTAGATTAACGATTTCAGATCTTTATGCTATCTAAACAACTTAAGAAAATAGATTTACTTTGAAAATTATTTGATAATGGTTAATAATTCTGAACTCATGCTTCATTAGAAAAACAAAATAATTGTTAAAAAGAATTAACAAAAAAAAAAATTAAAAACTTGCATCTACATTAAATGATATATGAAATATAATAGAACTATTAATGATATATTCTTTAAAAAAATATTTAAAAATAAATATATTTTATTAATATGGATTATACATATCATTAATTTATTGTCATAACTTTTAATTTATACAAATCATTAATTTATAAATATCATTATATATTTTCATTTTAAAAAATCAAAAACACCGCAGTCGCCCACCATGAGCCATTAATATATATATATATATATATATATAATTTATTAAATTAAATAATTAATATCTTTTGTAAAAGATTCTTCAATTTTGTTTGACCTGAGGCTAAATTTTGCTTAAATCCCGCCTAAAAGAGTTACCTAGCAAGTCCAATGACGCCACATGCCTTATTGTTCCTATCGAAAAGGTAGCCCATCGTCACCGTTCTGCATTCCCCACATGGTCCTTCGCTCCCTTTCGCTTTCATCGCTTCCATTTGGTTTGCTAGTTTGTTTAATTATACCTGAATGTCTATTTCCTTGTCTCCATCCCATCACCATCTACCACCAAAAAAATAAAAAATTAAATGCGAACGGATTAGAGAAGTGGGTCGTCCTAACTCTTAAATATATATATATATATATATATATATATATATATATATATATATATATATAATAATCAAATTATGATGCACAAACACGAACAATAACAACATTGATACAAAATAATACGGACATGAGACACGTCAATTATTAAAAATATATGACACATACACTAGTTGAATATGATATAACATTTTTTATATTTAACAAATATAGTATAAAAATTCAATAAACATAATATTGAAAATAATTTATAAATAATAAGTGTTTAAAATGATAAATTTTAGGATGTCAAGAGTCGGACATCAATGTCATGTATGAGGCATCAAGAAAGGAGATGAAAATGCTATCGAGAGTCAGGAATCAATGATATGTAGCAAGAATTGAGCGTCAATGACAAGAGGGCGTCTGTCGTCGATGTTGGGAGGGCATTGGTCGTTGATATTAAGAAGATGTCAGATAAAGATGAGTTAGTTGTCAAGTTGTGGGTGTAAAAATTGCTAGCGCCGGACATTAATGTCAAGACATTATCAGACTTTGATATTGAGATTATTTTGAAATATCGATGTTGTAATTATTTCAGATGTCGATATTGAGATGACATTGGACATTTTTGTGAAACCAAAATCACGACCCACCAAAGAGAAATAAAAATGAGAATATTCGAGGTATGAGGAATTGAGTGTGGGCGTGGATTTGATGTTGTGGATAGGAAATAAAAAAATTAATTTTTATATTTTAAATAATTAAAAATTTTAAATACAATAAATTATATTTAAAAAATTTATAAAATATTTAAGACTCTTGTCAAACACACGTGTCCAATTCATACAAAAGATGAAGTTCTTCATAAATTCGAACACCTCTTTAATCTTGTATCGAACAATTTTAATACAAAAATTCACGCAAGACAGTCCGACGGAGGCGGCGAATACAACAGCACAGTTTTTTGAAAATTCTTAGATCATCACGGCATTGCTCATCGCATGAGTTGCCCGCATACACCGGAACAGAACGGCGTAGCCGAGCGAAAGAATCGCCATCTGCTGGATCTCACTCGCACACTCATGCACGCTGCCAACCTTTCCCTATCCTTCTGGGCAGAGGCTGTTTCCACAGCAAATTACCCCATAAACCGACTGCCGTCTTCCACCATTCAAGATCAGACACTGTACCACAAACTCTATGGACGACATGCTTCGTATTCTCATCTCCGCACGTTTGGGTGCTTGTGCTTCCCATGGACAAAACCATACGCACCACACAAGCTGGCCTCACGCTCTCAGGTTTGTATTTTTCTTGGTTACTCTAGCTATCACAAAGGATACCGGTGTCTCCAAATCTCCACGAATCGTCTCTATATCTCGCGACACGTAGTGTTCTGTGAACACATATTTCCGTTTTCATCCTCTGAAGCATCCAAGACTACCGATCCTGTTCCCAGCTACGTGCCACCGTCTCTTCTTGTTCCCTCATCAACAATTACAGGTTCAAAGCCAGATCAGTCCCATGCCATCCAGCTCCCAACATCAGCTTCCGCCCCCTCTCTGCCGCTTCACAACACGTCGAACGGATTGGTTACTGCTGTGCCCGAACCAATCAAAACAATACATCCGATGCAAACTCGTCTCAGATCAGGAATTACCAAGCCCAGACAGATCTTAAACTTGTCCGCCATTACAAATACAAACAATACTCCCACCTCCTACTCGGAAGCATCCAAACACAGTCAATGGCGAGCAGCCATGTCATCCGAATTTCTAGCATTACAAAATCAGGGCACATGGTCCCTTGTACCCTCACCAGCAAACAAACACGTAATCGGCAGCAAATGGACGTATAAGACTAAGTTTCTTCCAAACGGTCAAGTTGATCGTTATAAAGCTCGTCTCGTCGCTCAAGGATGTTCCCAGGTATTCGGCATTAACTTCACCGAGACATTCAGTCCGGTGGCCAAAATGGTTACCATTCGCATGCTTATCACCGTCGCTCTTCATAACCAATGGCAAATCACTCAACTCGACATCACAAACGCCTTCTTACACGGTGAACTACATGAGGAAGTATACATGAGGCAACCAAAAGGATTCGAAGACTCGAATCATCCGAACCACGTCTGCAAGCTTCACAAGTCCATATACGGGCTTCGCCAATCACCACGACAATGGTTTCAAAAGTTCACTTCTTTTCTACAAACTCTCGGTTTCGAATTTAGCAGGGCAGACCCATCCCTTCTCATACTTCATAAAAACAATATTCATCTTTTTGTTCTCATATACGTAGATGACATCTTAATTTCAGGCAACGATCCCGTTCAAATTCAGCATATCCTACAGCGCCTAAAAGTGGAATTTCAGCTCAAACAGTTGGGGGACATCGCCTTGTTCTTAGGAATCCATGTCATTAAAACATCCACCGGGTACTTCCTGAGCCAATCACACTATGCCCAGGAGTTGCTCTACAATGCTGGATTTGCGGAGTGCAAACCAGCGTCCACACCAGCTCCATCTCGTCCATCCACAACCGTTGATGACCAACCATATGCGGACCCAAAGCAGTTTCGTAAACTGGCGGGATCGCTACAATATCTATCCATCACACGCCCCGACATAGCCTTCACCACAAACTCCATCTGTCAGCATATGCATCAACCACGGAACAGTGATTTTCAGTCGCTCAAGCGCCTTCTTCGTTACATAAAAGGAACTCTCAGTTTCGGATTACCAATTCAGACCGGCCCAATGATACTTCGCTCCTACTCCGACGCTGATTGGGCGGCCAACACCACGGACAGGAAGTCTATATCTGGCTTCTGCACGTTTCTCGGCCCCAACCTTGTCTCCTGGTCGGTTAAAAAGCAAACAACGGTCGCGCGATCATCCACCGAAGCAGAGTACAGATCGCTCTCTTCAGCCACCTCGGACGTTCTTTGGATTCGTCGTCTGGCCGAAGATCTCGGCATTCCACAAAGGCATCCCACGGTCATTCACTGTGATAACACATCCACCATCGCGTTAGCAAACAATCCGGTTTTCCACGCAAGGACCAAACACATAGAGCTCGATTATCACTTCATCAGTGATCACATTCGGCACAAGCATATATCCATCGCCCACATCTGCACAACAGATCAAATCGCTGATATTCTCACCAAATCCCTCTCAATTGGTCGATTTCAGCTCTTACGTTCCAAATTAACCATTCGTTCACCAAATGGTTAATTTGAGGGGAGCTGTTAAACCCACTGCCAAGTCATGCGGTTTAAAGAATTGCCACGTCACTGTACCTTCTTGATTTCTGTTAACTTAAGTCTATATATTTAGTTTACTGCTGTAATAAAGGCTCACGAGGGAAATACAACAAGTTATCATTCTGCTCTTCATCTCTGTTCTCGGTTTCTTTCGTCTTTCCAATTCTAAGATTTTCACACAATGACACATTTTCGACGTATTCGACACGTGTTGAAGGAATGGAAGACATTTGTGATGCCAGTAGGCACACCAACTTATTGTGGAAAAATGTTGATGCACCGCATGCATCAGATGATTAAAAAATTGAACTTCGATTTCCTTTTAATTTAGTGGATGCCCGAACGTAGAGGGGGATTGGTATTGCTCACTTACAGTGGATTATATCATCCATGAATTTCGTATCTCGATGCCGTGGCACGTCTCTTTCATGTTTCTAGATGTCACTATGCTATGTAGTTTTCACTTTTTTATTCTCACCTAAATTTGGATTTGTTCTTCTAATTTAAAAGATAATGAAGTTGTCTTCTCACAAGTGGCTGATTCTCATTTGAAAATTTTTATGGTTGGCCTTCCCTTCTTTGAATGCTTTTGAAGTTGGAGAATAATTGGTAGTGCGGTTTCTCTTAATTTATGGAAATACAGATGACCAGGGAGTGAAAGGTGTTGATTTCTTCCAGCCTTTATTAGGTTTCGTAGCATTGTTGACAGAGATCTGCCGTAAGGTGGAATTGTTTAGCTTACCTTTGGTCTTCTTCTTTATCGATTTCACTTTCTTGATTATTTAATCACTTTCTTTCTTTTTGAGTAACTTATACTGTTTTGTTGGGCTGGTTTTTAGAGAGAAAAAGCATTTTTCAGCATTTTTGTGCAATTTTACTATGGATCCCGAGTCTGGGAAAAGTGACGATCATCAAAAGGTAGTTTTCAGACTAGAAATTATACTGTTATTATTGTTTGGATATCGATCGATTTATTTTTAGCATTTCTTGGGAACTTTCGCCTTGCTAAAGCTGCTCAAATTAAAGCTACATGTCTTATATTGTTGTATTTTGATTCTGGTGCTCTTTTTTTTTTTTAAGTGATTCAGGATATTTTGTTTATGTAGCATTTTTTTTCCCCGATCATTCTGTCTGTAATCTTTTGGGAAGGAACTAAGCTTCCTGATATCTTGTGTTCGAATTTTTTGTTTCAGAAGGTTTCGTGGAAGGCTGTCTTGCTTCTGGCATATCAGAGTTTGGGAGTTGCGTATGGTGACTTGAGTATTTCTCCTCTATATGTTTACAAATCCACATTTGCAGAAGATATTGAACATTCTCAAACGAATATAGAGATTTATGGTGCGCTTTCCTTTGTTTTCTGGACCCTTACCCTTCTCCCTCTGTTCAAGTATGTCTTCATAGTTCTTAGAGCGGATGATAATGGCGAGGGTAAGTATCGACTAGATGGACTTTTTTTTTAGTGAGGGGTTTGTTCTTCCGGATCTAATTATCTTTGTTTTGCTGCAGGTGGTACTTTTGCTCTATATTCCTTGATATGCAGACACGCCAATGTGAGCCTTCTGCCAAATAGGCAGCTTGCTGATGAACAACTTTCTACATACACAATAGAGCCCCCAACAGAAACAGAAACTAATTCGAGAATCAAATTTTTTCTGGAGAAGCATAAAATCTTGCACACTGTTCTTCTTATAGTAGTAATGCTTGGTACTGGTATGGTGATTGGAGATGGAGTCCTGACTCCAACTATGTCAGGTGCATTTTCCTCATTCTAGAATGATAACACTGTAATCTGCCAAATTTTTTCAAGTGTTTGCTAATAGTTTTTCTTTCATCCTTCAGTTTTCTCAGCAGTTTCAGGACTTGAACTTTCAATGTCAAAGCAGCACCACGAATGTAAGTTTTATTTTACCTTCCAAAATTCGAGCTATTTTTTTGCACCTTGATATATATTCCTTAATGTTTCTAGAAAATTATTTAGTGATGAGCAGAACATGGGCATATTTAATTTCAAATATATAATTAGTTCTTCAAAAGCAAACTTTAATTTCTTTTTTGCTATTGATCTGGAATCAATCTGACATTACAATACAATAGGATTGTGATTTCTTCTTAACTTGAGAAAAATGATGCACAATGCTTGTTGCGTCCTGGAGTATTCGCGGTGGTAGAGAAATATATAGTTTAACGTCTTAGCATTGTACGAAGATCCAACACACAATCAGATGAGAGAGAGGGTAAGGCGTTCATAAGAGACACCAGAGTTTTTACGTGAAAACCCCTGAAAAGGGGAAATAACCATGGGGCTCGACCCAGTTTGAATGAATCCACTAGTATTTGAAGTCGATTATAAATAAGGCCCTTCCTTGGGAGAAGGCATTGGCTTGATGATACAAATGTACATCATATAGAACACATTACATGATGGGAGTTACAATATATATTATATACATGATTGTTTGGTCGGCACAACCATAGTCGATAGGATGGATGCCAGAAAGACCGTTGTCTGGTGATGGAGGTCGGAAGAACCATAGTAGGTGATGCAGGTCAGAAGGACCGTAGTCGACAGGAGACAGGGGTCCGAAAGATCGTAGTTGGTAGGAGATCGGGGTTAGAAAGACCGTTGTCTGACGATGTAGGTCGGAAGGACCTTAGTAGGTGACGGAGGTTAGAAGGACTGTAGTCGGCAGGAGACCGGGGTAAGAAAGATTGTTGTCTGGTGATGGAGGTCGAAAGGACCATTGTAGGTGATGGAGGTCGGAAGGATCGTAGTCAGCAGGAGACCGGGGTCAGAAAGATCGTTGTTTGGTGATGGAGGTCAGAATGACCATAGTAGGCGACGGAGGTCAGAAGGACTGTAGTCGGCAGGAGACGGGGGTCCGTAAGACCGCAGTTAAAAGGCAGTATTCTGGGAGAACTCTGGGCATCAACTGGTGGCCTGGTGGAGCTCAGGGATTTAAGTAGTGGTCCGGTGGAAGTCCAGGCCTCAGGTGGTGTTCTGGTAGAGCACAGGGCCTCAAGTGGTGGTCTGTCAGAAGTCTGGGCCTCAGGTGGTGGTCTGGCAGAAGTCCAGGCCTCAGTTGGTGTCCTGGTGGAGCACAGGGCCTCAAGTGGCGTTTTGACAGAAGTTCGAGCCTTAGGTGGTGGCCTGGTGAAGCATAGGGCCTCAAGCGGTGGTCCGGTGGAAGTCCGCGCCTCAAGTGGTGGTCCGGTAGAAGTCCGGGCCTCAGGTGGTGGTCCGGCGGAACCACAACATTAGGCGGTGGTCCGACTGAGGTGAGGGCCTCAAGTGGTGGTCCGGTGGAGGCGAGGGCCTCTAGTGGTGGTCCGGCAGAGCAACGACGTCAAGCGGTGGTCCGACGGAGGTAAGGGCCTCAAGTGATGGTACAGCGGAGGAGAGGGCCTCAAGTGGTGGTCCGCCGGAGGTGAGGGCCTCAAGTGGTGTTTCGGCGGAGCAAAGACGTCAGACGGTGGTCCGGTGGAGGTGAGGGCCTCAAGTGGTGGTCCGGAGGAACAACGAAGTCAGGCAGTGGTCCGACGGAGGTGAGGGCCTCCATTGGTGGTCCGGCGGAAGTGAGGGCCTCAAGTGGTGGTCCGGCGGTGGTCGAGGAGGAGTTTCTTCCTTCTCTTCCTTCTCTTCTTCTTTCTCTTCTTCCTTCTCTTCTCTTCTTGCTTGGATCCCTTTTCAAGAGGAATGAGGGTTTATTTATAGATTTCTGGAGTGGCATGACTCATAAATAGGTGAGATATCATGGGTAAATGGGGAGTGGTTGGATGGACGGCCGATGTTGAATCCCTTGATTGTGGACCGTTCGTCAGACAATTGAAGGTCTTAATGATGTCGGAAGTCGGCGATCTTGGGCTCGTTGGATTCGTCACGTCAAGCCGCCTGATTCGACTATAAGCACATCATGTTTGGAAACCGTTTGGTAACCGAAATTGTGGTTCAAACCTTCTAACAGCACTTCGGGTCCTTGATTTGGACTCATTTGGGCTCAGATTGAGTCGAATTTGGTGTCGATGGGTTCGTATTTCCAAGATGTTCAGTTCGACAGTAAGTATGCTGAAATCGGAGTACAGATGGTCGCAATTTTAATTTTGGAAGTTTCCAACTTGATTTTGCATCGAGGTTCGTGCCCAATCAAGATAATTTTTTGAGGACATATCAATGCTATAGAACAAGTAGAATGTTTATGTAATATTGGGGGGTTTTGCAAGAAATTAAAAATGTAAATCATTGGTTTCTTGTAATCTAGGGTTTGTTGGGAATTCCTCATGTATTGCTTTTCATGCATAAAGAAAATAGGCCTCCATTCCCTCAATTAACAAAATAATAAAATTATATGAAATTTCAAATCTAGCCTAAATGTCGGAACTACTTTAACAAGATCATACAACTTACCTTGATCTGTTGATTGGGAATTTTAGTTACCAACAAGAGGTCTTAGGTTTGAAGCTTGCACGTGTTGTGTGTATGTGTTTTCCTTAATTGGCTCGAAAGTAAAAAAAAAAAAAATCAACTAAATAGAATAATTGCTAACTAAAAGTGATCACCTCACACTGCAGATTCAGGACCACCAAGAAAAAGAAAAAAGGATTTTATGGGTGGAAATTAGAATATTAATTTTATTTCCATTGGCTTACATCTCCTTTTGTGCCCGACCCATCTTGTTTATGAGATTCAGCTTGAATTTTGGATCACTTCCTTGTTAGACCCACTGTCCACGTCATCAAAATGACTTAACAAGAACTGTATGGGCAATCAAGATTGCCTCTCATTGTATCTCAATTCCTATATATACACTGTACTCTGTAACCTTTCAGATAATAAGAAATCATTAGTTTCTACTTTTCTCTCACTATCTCTCTGTCTCGGTTCTTCATTAACTCTGTCCAAGAATCTCTTCTTGGTATCAGAGCGTAATCGCTCAACATCACAACTTTGCGATGGAGGATCAAAGCTCAGCGATCTCCACTCTGATGAATCCGTCTGCCTCTGTTCCAACCGTCGAATTCACCATTCCTCCCAATCTCAAATTTCTTATCTCAAACCTCAAAAGTCTTATTCCTACTCTCCTTACAAGTGAAAATTTTTCCATATGGCGCTTGCAAATTCATCAAACCTTCGCTACAAATGGCTTTAGCGATTACCTCTCCGGCACTGTTTCTTGTCCACCGGAAACGTCTCAGACCGAACACAACCAGTGGAAAATCGTTGATCAAAACCTCATTTCTGCCCTTCTCTCCACCATTTCCGCCTCTATTCTTCCCAACGTGATCACTCTCAAAACTTCACATGAAGGTTGGATCGAATCGATCACGCATGATTCAGCTCAAGAATGAGCTACCTCAAATTCAAATGAAAGATCGTACTAAGCAATAGTATCTTGCACAAATCAAGATACTCGTCGATAGCATAGCCGCTGCCGGATCGACGGTCAACATGGAAGATATCATACTATACATTCTTAACGGCCTTCCTTCCACATACAACGCCTTCAAAATCGCCATACGTACCTCTCTGAATCCTATCAATTTAAAAATTCTTTATTCGCTTTTGTGCAGCGAAGAGATCATTCTACATCAAGAACAAGCTAAAGAATCGAATATGCAACCTGACTCTGTTGCTCTCTTGATAAGCCGGAACTCATCTACTCGAGGAATCTACAATCGGTATCGCGGACGCGGTTCAAATTCCCGTTCATCTTCAAATTCAAATCCTCCCAGTCAAAGCCAGAATTCTCTTCCCAAACCAACTTGCCAAATTTGTGGGAAGAATGACCACTCAGCATTAAACTGCTGGCATAGATGCAATTTGAATTATGCTCCACCATCTAACTCCAAGGCACTCACGGCACAACAACAACATTCCTCTACCGCGGACTGGGTCTTGGATTTGGGGGCTTCGTCTCACTTAACTTCTGATTTTGCCAACCTCAATCTCTCCACTCCTTACACCGGCGTCGACTCCGTCTCCATCGCAAATGGTAACACCCTACCCATTCACAACTCGGGACAAGGCATACTGCGTCTACCGGATTCGATGCGTAAGTTACATCTCTGAAACATTTTACATGTGTTGTCGCTTTCTCACAATTTATTATCTATTTCCAAACTAACCGCTAACAATAATGTTGCCGTTTGTTTTGACGCTAATGATTTCTCTATTAAGGATCTCAAGGACAATCAACTTCTTCTCCAAGGTCGCAATCGCAATGGTCTCTAACACATCAGAAACTTCACCTAGCCACACCTCCTCCGCCACTGCTTTCAAGGCCTCCAATCGATCCACATCACTGTGGCATGCCAGACTCGGCCATCCGCATCTTCGAGTTCTTCAAACACTAGCCAAATCTATTCCAGATCTCTGTACTTCTTCTAATTCTTTACTTTCTTGCGTTTCTTGTAATGTGGCCAAGAGCCACAAATTACCATTTTACTCTAGCACTTCTACATGCAATACAACTTTTCAATTGATTCATTCAAACGTTTGGGGACCTTCCCCTCAGCCATCTCTCAATGGTTTCAAGTATTACGTCATTTTTATCGATGATTTTACGCGATTTTCTTGGCTTTATTTGATGCACTCCAAAGATGAAACGTATGCTAAATTTCAACACCTCCATAATCTAATTAAAAACAAATTTAATAGTTTGATTAAAACGTTCAGATCAGATGGAGGTGGGGAATTCGTCAATAATATTTTTCATACATATCTTCTTAAAAATGGCATCTCGCATCAACTCAGTTGCCCGTATACTCCCGAGCAAAACGGCCTCGTTGAACATTTCTTCATGCCGCCTCTCTCCCAAATTCCTTCTGGGCAGAAGCCATTTCAACCACCAACTATCTCATAAACAGGCTACCATCTTATGTTATTTCCAATCACACTCCTTACCACAAACTCCACAACAAACCCGCAACCTACACACATCTGCGCATTTCGGGTGCTCGTGTTTTCCGTGGCTCAAACCTCATGCTCCAAATAAACTATTTCCTAGATCCCAGGAATGCATCTTCCTCGGTTAGTCATCTCAAAATAAGGGTTATCGATGTCTAAACTTATCTACCAATCGCATTCACATTTCAAGACACGACACTTTTCTTGAACAACATTTCCCTTTTCAATCCAAAACCCCTCTGGCTAACCCTGCACCAACGAACAACACCTTTTCTCCATTGCTGCTCGTCCCTACTTCCACTATTTCTCAAAGCATTCAGCATAACTCCATCTCATATGAATCCCCACATCGTGCTCCATCTTGTACCAATTCCATCCCATCCTCCTCTACGAATCCACTGAGTGCAAGCAACTCTACAAGTTAGTCTCACTCTGAATCTCACGCACATCCTGTCCAAAATCACCCAATGCAGACTCGCTTAAAATCCGGCATAATCAAACCTAGAAAAATATTTGATCTTTCTGTTACCTCACAGCTGGCACTCTCTCCCACATCCTACTCTCAAGCCAGTAAATATAAAAATTGACACTTCGCCATGTCCTCCGAATTTCTTGCTCTTCAAAAACAGGGAACCTGGTCACTTGTTCCTCCCCCGCCAAATAAACCCATACTCGGCTGCAAAAGGACTTTCAAGACGAAGCTTCGACCCAATGGTGACGTAGTGCGATACAAGGCTCGTCTAGTTGCACAGGACTGTTGATGTGAAACTAAATGCGATAGACAAGAATTACAATTAAGATATTAATATAAGTGATGAACTTTGCTTTGCTACCAATAAACTCTTTGTTTGCTCAAGTGAAGGTTTATGAATATGGAATTGAAAGATTAAGTAATAGTAATTGGTTACAATTTAAGATTAGTAGGACTTGCAAAATAATAACCAATGACTAGTAGGTAATGCAAATGCAAAAAATAAAAACCTAGAATGACTAGTAGGTAATGCAAATAGCAAATGTAACAAAAACCTCAAGTTTAAAATCTAGATCATTCACCTAGAAGAGATTCTTTGCTCAATCTTTTGAAAGTGGAGGCTAGCATATGGAGAATTGCAAGCACACTTAAGGATGCCACTATCTAACAAGTGACGTCGACTAAGCGGACTAGTCGCCGGGGAAGAAACCGGAATTGGAGAAGTGAGCGGACGAACCCGCTAGGTGTTGGCGTGAAAATGCAAGGGTCTCGGGTTGGTGGGCAATGGGTTGGGGTTTGGGATTAGGTGAGGTCGGCGGGGTTTGGATTGAAGAGGATGTGGATAGGTAGAAGAAGAAAAAAAGAAACCGGGGCCGCGAACCTCGGAATCCACCGAAGGTTGACTGGTCTTGCTCTCACCCTCCTCGGGCTTCTCCTCTCATGAACTCACTAAGAGATCAAATAAGAACATTAAATTTCATTCAAAATAATTCATCATCCATTACAATGCATGAGGCCTCCTTTAAATAGGCCAAGATAAGACAAAGCTAAAAAGACACAAATGCCCTCAGGGTTACACAAGCGACTAAATACTCACAGGGAAAAACTAGGAAAATAAAATGCGAGAATAAATGAAATACAAAATAAATCAAAAATAAAGGCTCTGGATGGTAGCCGTCGATCTGCGTCTCCGACGATGGTACACGTGTCGAATTCTGATGTCCTAATCAGCTGTTCTCAAGAATACGACATTAATTATATAGAGACGTTCAGTCCCGTAGCCAAAATGGTCATGATTCGCATGTTGCTAACCATTGCCTTACAGAACAAATGGCAGGTCACTCAATTATATGCTTCCAAGGCCTTCTTGCACGGAGACTTACATGACGAAGTCTACATGAAACAACCCATCGACTTCATCGATGCACACAAGTACACAACATCCTCAACACGTGTGTCGACTGCGCAAATCCATCTATGGGTTGAAACAATCACCTCGACAATGGTTCCAGCAATTTAAAAATGCTCTACAATCTCTTGATTTTATAGTCACTAAAGCCGAACCATCTTTACTTCTCTTTAATCACAACAACACTCATCTTTTCATTCTTGTCTATGTAGATGATATTCTTATCACAGGAAATGACTCCACAAAAATTCAGAGCATCCTTCAAAAACTACACTCTCAATTCAGCATTAAGCAACTTGGCGAAGTATCCCTTTTCCTTGGCAAAAAAGTTAATAAAACCCCCGAAGGCTACTTCCTACATCAATAACACTATGCTCAAGAACTTCTACACACTGCTGGCTTCTTAGATTGCAAACCGTACCCGACGCCAATAAGCACCAACGATCCAACCGAAACAACGAAAAAGATCAGTTATACCACGATCCGCCACTCTTCCGCAAGCTAGCTGGTTCCCTACAATACTTGTCGGTCACCAGACCTGACATTGCTCTAGCCACAAATATCATATGTCAACACATGCATCAACCTCGTACCACCGACTACCAAGATCTCAAACTTCTTCTCAGGTATATCAAAGGAACAGTTCACTACGGTCTTCCTATCAAACCCGACAGCCTTCAACTATGCTCTTACACCGATGCCGATTGGGCATCCGACCCAACAGATCGCAAATCAGTTTCCGGATTTTGTACCTTTTTGGGTCATAATCTTATTTCTTGGTCCGTCAAGAAACAATCAACAGTGGCGAAATCTTCTGCCGAGCTGAGTACAAGTCTCTTGCTTCAACAACCTCATATGTTCTCTGGATGCGCCGTTTAGCTGATGAATTCCACATACCACAATCATCTACGACCACGATCTTTTGCGACAACACTTCCGCAATCGCTCTTGCTAACAACCAAGTCTTCCATGCCCGCACCAAACACATTGAAATAGACTACCATTTCATCAGTGACCATATCACTCAAGGCGCTATCAACGTTTATCATATCAGCACAACAGATCTGATAGCCGACATTCTTACCAAACCTCTATCCGTATCACGGTTCTCGGATCTACACTCCAAATTAACCATCTGTCCGCCAAACCGATTAATTTGCGGGGGAATGTTAGAGCCGCTGTCCACATCATCAAAATGACTCAGCAAGACCTGTACGGGCAATCAAGATTGCCTCTCATTGTATCTCAATTCCTATATATACAATGTACTCTGTAATCTTTCAGATAATAAGAAATAATTTGTTTCTACTTTTCCCTCACTATCTCTCTCTCTCTGTCTCGGTTCTTCATGAACTCTGTCCAAGAACCTTTCTTTCCTTACCTTATCTCCTTTTGGCATAGGAATCGGAAGATCCATTTGGTCCTTGAACCTTTATTTTCTCCATGCTTGATAATCTTTTCTAAAATTGGCCGCCTCTTTTGTTCAGTGCATGAAATCATGCCTAAAATTAATTATTTGGACCCATTTAAAATGAATTCAAGTCCCAATTTGATACTGTATTGTCTCAATGCTTGTTTTAAGCTTGTGTGGAATCCATTGGTTTTAATTTGACTTGGCTAAATCTAGATCTTTTGGCTTAACCAAATTTAGTACCTGTTCAGCTGAATTATTTGGGGGGCTAGTGGATCAACTGCTACATCATTTCATTTGAAAGGGTCATTCTTATTTAATCATTCCAATTATCATTGAAGTTTAAATTCTATACTACTTTAGAATGAAGTTATGATTAATGCTTATCTATATGAATTATACATCTTGAATCAGATAAAATAATTATATCTTTTGGTTGTATGAGGTGCTAGATGTTGTTTTACATGACGAAATGTGTTCACTCACTGGATGTGACAATTTAGAACTTAAATTTTTGCTTTTCTCAGACAATTTAATGCTTTTGTACAACAATTGCTATCATGGAAATAGTAGAAAATTACCCATTCTTTGTATTAAGCAGCTCACCAAATGATCCGATGAGATAAGGATATGGAAATCTGTAGCAAGAAAAAAGTAGAATTTTTCGAGTAGAAGTTATATCGTTAATGCCCTGATCTTCTCTCTCACACAGCTTGCTTGTTATTTTTAAATGCTGCCAAATTAATATCTGTTACTATCCGTTCGATATTATCATGGGTAAATTATGATGAATTTTGGTGCAGTTACTGAGAGCCTCATTGTTTGTTTTCTGTAGATGCGGTGGTTCCTATCACCTGCTTCATAATAATGTGTCTTTTTACACTGCAACATTATGGAACTCACCGGGTTAGTTTCCTATTTGCACCCATCATATTGGTCTGGCTGATTTGCATCAGTGCACTTGGCATATACAATATTGCTACGTGGAACCCAAGCATCTTCCAGGCTCTTTCTCCATACTATATGTTCAACTTTTTGAAAAAAACAAAGAAAGGTGGCTGGATGTCATTGGGGGGGATCTTGTTATGCATCACAGGTACCTTTTTGAATCAAACCTTAAAAAAGATGTTTATGAAATTCTCTATATTTGTATACATTTGGTTAAGTCTTTAACCCACTGAAGTTTATCATCATTTTCTTTTGGCTGCAAAGATTTTATTTTGCTGAAAGTAAATTTATTTTGAAGGATCCTGATTTTTCATGGTGGCACACAGAAATAGTATATTTGATGTTTTTTTAATTAATGAAGTAGCCATCATAAATTTTGTTGATCGGTATTTAGAGTTGTCCTAAGTTTCATGGAATGTATTGCAGGATCAGAAGCAATGTTTGCAGATCTTGGCCACTTCTCCTACTTATCCATGCAGGTACTTTGTGTTTTTTGCTGGTTTATTTTTCTTTTGAAGGTTCAAATGCCATTTTCTTATTTTCTACCAATTTCAGATTGCATTCACATTGATAGTCTATCCATCACTTATTTTGGCGTATATGGGTCAAGCTGCTTATCTATCAAAACATCATATGATTGATTCTGGCTACAAAATTGGATTTTATGTTTACGTTCCAGGTAAATGTTGTGACTTCTTTGCACACGTGTTAGATTACTTGCCATGAGCTACCTGATATACAATGGTATTCTTTGTACTTTAAATCTTAATCTATGATGCACTAACCACACCTCTTGAAAAGAGAATGCAATGTCGGAAACGGATACGTGCCCGACCTGGCTAAGACATGTGGCGGACACGGCAAACACGTGTCCAATTAAACTATTGTTTAAATTTAATCCGACGCGGCTGGGACACGTGTCATACATGGTTGGGACATGAGTGTCCTAATTTTTTATGATAAAATTATTTTAAATTCTAAAAGCTTTATATTTTTATATTTACTAAATAAAATAAAACATCTCATTTGCTTGTATATGCATTAATATGATTATTGAAAGCCATGATTATTAGAGAATGAATATTTTTTTTAGAGACAATAATGATTATTGAAAACCTTTATGCCTATTTGTGTTTGCAATTTTTAGTCACATGGAATACGAAGAATTTTTATTTTGTCTAGAAGATCTTTATGTACATGCCTTATTGTAATTCTAGTTGATGGGATTTGTTAAAATAGGTGAAAAGTTAGAAAATATTTAGAATATAAAAGATTTAAGATTAATAGAGTAAATATTAATATATGATATCCAATGAACTATTATGGGAGAGAACTAGAGAAGTATAGAATTATAGAAGTAAACAGATACATACTTTGTGATTTATATTAGAGGTTAATTAAAGAAATATTATGGGAGATAACTAGCAAACTAGAGAAGTAAATAGATACAAAGAAGAACCAACTTTCATTATATGATATCCAATGAACTATTGCAAATCTTTCTCTTGATGAAATAGAGTTGGAAGCAATGATATTCAATGCTGATGATATTGAAGGCCAAGAACAAACATCTGAAGCTAATCCTAGTAGTTGAAGCTTGAATGCTTGATGTTGTGGTAAATGATTATTTGCTTATATTTTTATGATTGTACTAGACATTTTGTACTAAACGCTTTATATTATAAGCTAGACAAGTTATCATGCCATTCATTTATTATTTTTTGTCAAATATAATATGATGTTACATTAATATCTATACAATATATACAAAAATATAATGTCATATCCGCTTAGTACCCGTGTCCTATATTTTTAAAAAAGTCGTGTGTCGTGTCTTGTTGTGTCGTGTCTATCAATCAATATGTTATATCCGTAGATACATAGTATCGCGCATAGAGTAGCAGCATGGATCTGAAGTATTGGATAATTTGATATTTAAAATTAAAAATTTCACCACCTTGCACTTAAAGCGGATGGTGAGGGAATGGATGATGGACCCAATCAAGATCCCATGGTTCCGTCGTCCCGAACCATCGTGATCCTTGGTCTACTTAGTCAGAGGAGGTAGTCGACCCAGCCTGATAGAATGATCCTTGTCGGCAGTCATGGGTTGCGTCATCCAAGGGAACCTTGTAGACATATGATGAATATTTATCTAAGGAGACATTTGAATTCACCTTAGCTAACAGAGGGCTTTGTGTCCTATCGGTTATATCTTATTCATTCATATCTCAAGAATTTGATGCCATTGGGGAATATCCAATACAGGCTATGACCATAACCGTAATTTAGTGATGCCATTTGGCGGCGAACCACCCAGTTCAGAGGGCCCCGGTCATAATCGATTATCCCGCGGTGCAATTTGACGGCGAAACCACCAGTTAAATGACACGTGACACATTCTTGCTAGCAAGAGGCATATTGAGAATTGATCCAAGTGATATTCACGACTAAATATTATCTCTTTGTAAGCAAAAGTAGTTTTTAAATGTCCACCTCGACAAATTGTTGCTGATGATGAATGGATTTTTTGTGCTTTAAGTGGTTAATGGTTAGTTTCAATTTTAAATATCTTAGAGTAATGATATTTTTGAAATTTTGGATTTTATGGGTATTTTGGGCATTTATGGAGTATTTAGAATATTTGGAATTGACCCATTCGGTTGAGACTTTTTGGTTCAACATGGCCATCATTAGGGTATTGTTGACTAATATTTCAAACACATTGACAAAATATTTATTTTTATTTTTATTTTGTCATAATAAAAAAAATGGCTAAAACACAAAGGCTAGAATTCTAAATTTTCATTAATATTAAGATGAAATAACAATTCACTATTATGATTTTGCATGACCTGTAATGCTATGTAGGATGCAAGTCATGCAACATAAAGCCATATAATTGATACAAATATACTTGAAATAATCAGCGATTTTTATAAGACCATGTGCTCACATTTACACAAGGTTCGTTGGGTTTAGTTTCAAAGAATGTATATGAGAATTATTGATTGATAATAAAAAAATTTGAAATAAAAGAAGAGAAGAAACTGAAGAGATTTATCTCTTCGTAAGTTTAATTCGGTCTCACTGCTTACAAGGATTTGCTCAAACAATGCAACCTTTCATGATAATAACTTCCTTATGGCAATCGGTCAATAAAAAGGGAGGAAGAAACTGAAAAAAAAAAAAGGACTGACTCTCGGGTTTGCATTTTCTCAAATCCCGTTCCTTCTTGCCGGATTTTTGCCTCCTTCCAATCGCAAACGCTTACCGTTGACAGCTCTTGCTGCTTGCGATTGAACCCCAACTACAAACGTCTAGCACGTAAGTCAAAGCCGAAACCTTGCTCACGCGAACGCCCGTCTTCCTCCTACTTCCCACGCGAAATTTCTCCTGTGCCGTTTCCGTTTTGTCTTCGGAACTTGCACCCGTTTCTATAATCCACAATCCTGTAACTTTGTGAATACACCATCTGTGTAAGTATTAACAATAGATATATCTATTGTTAACATAATATTTTATTCTTTTAAGTGGCAGATTTCATAATGAAGAAGGTTTAATGGTTGAAGATATTTTCAAAAAGAAAGGGAGTCAATAAATTCTATCCAGCCATGTCAGCCATTTAATGAAAATATAATCATTACTATGCCTAATATGTCAGAATGAGATCTCTTATATAGATGAGTATGGAATAATTTTGTTATAAATAGTTAAGTAAATTTTGAAGAACATACGCCGTCGATCTTTGATTCGGATATGATGGTTATAAACTTTGAAGACCATACGCCGTCGATCTTTGATCCGGGTATGATGGTTATAAACTTTGAAGACCATACGCCGTCGATCTTTGATCCGGGTATGATGATTATAAATTTCGAAGACCATACGCCGTCGATCTTTGATCCGGGTATGATGGTTTAAATTTCGAAGACCTCGCGCCGTCGATCTTTGATCCGGGCGGGAAGAAATTACAGCAAATGCCGCCCTGATTTCCCTCGGTGGGGAGGGGATGCCGGAAGGCTGCTGAAAATTTTCTAGAATATTACCGAATTTCTTTTGTCGCTATTTGAGAACAATGTCATAACTTCACTAATTAAAATAATTAATTCATTATTTAATCTAATCAATTAAAAAATTCATTAATGAACAATTTATAATAAATCTGAAATTTAAAATTCTTTAAACATAAGCAAGAAGTTAAATGTTTTCTGGCAGAAAATAGTAGTATTATGGAGCAATCTTTCTCTAATTATTTTGAAGCAGATTTTTTTTAATCATTTCATTTCTAGGTAGTGAAATTCCTAAGCAAAGTGCACACTTTGTTTACTACATTTCTCCACGCATAAATATAAATATATAGAGAGAGAATTCAGAACTAAATATAAAGATGATTTTGTCCTTTCTCTCAATCCAACAAATCTCTGATTGCATAGAAATATTAAAATAAGTTGTTTGCCATTATGAAGAATCTATATATTGTTCCAATTATTCAAACCTGACATGCCCAAGACAATATATTGATCTTGTTCTAAGCTTAAGAAAAGCTTAGTTGAATTACTTGTTAAGGGACAAACAAAAGATTGTCATATTTAACAATACAGATTTTAATGATTAAGGCTTGAGTTAATAATACTGATTTAAAAAAAATTATATAAATTATATGAAAAAGCCTTTTTTTTGTTTTTATTTTTGAAATTATAAAACAACATGTATTTGCTGATGCGAAAACCCCGGGCCGTCGACTTTATATCCGATCGAGATGGTTTTAAAATGAAGATCTCGTGTTGTCGACTTTAGGTCCGGCCGGAATGATTTAAATTCATGAGTTAGTTAAAATTCAAGGGCATTGAGATTTAATGACCAAATTAGAGCAATTGTAAAATAAAATGCAATAAAAAGGAGGGGGGGGTGGAAATTCCATTAATCAACACAAATAACTAATTAACTCCCCAAATCAACTCTCAAAACAAACTCAATCTACAAACAACTCAAATAAAACTCTACAAATTCTTATGCAAAACCCCCCTACAACCATAACCGAAACTCTCTAACAAAAAACAAAACAATCAACAAGTCCTCCAAAGTCTCTCATGTGTGAGCTCATACAGGTACCTGTGAGCTCTATCCTCTACAACTGCAAGGCCTGGGTACTTTAACTACTGGCTACGAACCTGCAAACAAATAAATGAGCAGTTAATGCATCATAAATAAATTGAATGAATTTAAGCTACTGCAGGTAGTGTAAAGTACTCGAAAACAAGAAAAAACCAAGTACGAAAAACTAGTAAAGCAGAACTGCTAAAAGCAGGAAGAGTACTGGACTACTGTAGTAGAAAAAATGCTACAAGCATAGAACAACCAAAACACTACTATAGTGTCAAAACTCTGAAGTGTCAAAATCACAAACTCAAAATAACCCAACAAACAAATAATCAAACTCAACACATTTGGGCAGCCTGATTTATAAGAATTAGGTTGTAAGACCCACTATCGGGCAACTTCTAAGGAAATTGTAAGGCCCAACGTTTTAGGAAAATTACTAAATAAATTATAATGAACCTAAATTCCAAACAATCAAAAATAAATCTCTGAGCATCCTAGTCTATAGGATTAGGTTGTAAGACCCGCTATCGGGCAACTTCTTACTGAAGCCGTAAGCCCCAACATTTTAGAAAAATTATTAAATAAATAGTAATGATCCTAAATCCTAAACAATCAAATTTAAACCTTTGGGCATCCTAGTCTAAAGGACTAGGTTGTAAGACCCACAATTCGGGCCGCTTAGCTTACAGGGCTAGGTCGTAAGACCCGTTAGGCAACTTCTAAGGAAGCCATAAGATCTATCCAATTGAAATTCTTCAGGTAACGCCCAATTGGAGCCATAAGCCCCAAACTAAATAAATTAACGGGTAACTTCTAAGGAAGTAGTAAGCCCCAACTCAAATTAAATTAAAACTAAAATTAACATCTAACCACTTCAGTCTACTCGGGATCCCTGAGAGGAGGCAACCCATGTCTGCTAATCAGATTCCCTGGACACTACGGTTAATGATTGTTAGTGTTGGAAGGCTGAAATTTATGGTATACCCGGGACGACGGAACCATGGGATCTTGATCGGGTTTAACTCCATCTTCCCACCATTTGAGACTAAAAATTACCTAAAATATATTCATCCTTAATCGAGAGTTTTCTTTTACGTAGTAAGAGTGGTAATTAACTATGAGTACTTGCGCTCATAGGAAGTAAGAACCCCAGATCTATAAATCCTGACACTGCCTGTAAAGGCTGTTTTTCTTCCATGATCGTCTGGGACGAAGTGGCAGATTGTGAAGGAATCTGCATGTTCGTCTGTACGAACCTAGAACAATCGGGACGAACCGTCGGGACGAACTGAACCCAAGAGTTTCATCCCGGGACGACGAAATTGGCATTTAATTTCGTCTGGATGATCTGGTTAACGCTCTGGTCCAGAGGAGATCGTCCCGGGACGATCGGGAAATCGTCCAGGACGATTTTGCTTAATAAATATCTGATTGAAGTCGTTTTGAAGAGAGAGAAACTCCAAGAGAGAAAATCGAAGGGAAAAGAAGAAAAGTGAATTTTTGGGCGACTTCCGTTTTTTTTTGTCTGTCACCGTAGTTGGAGAAGTTAACTGACTTGAGGTAAGGCACATTTCACCTTTCTCAATTTTTAGAAATGAGATTTTTGACGACTTTTCTGTTCCGTTAGCGAATTTCTGGTGTTATTTTCTTCTGACAAAGGCTTTACCGCGTAACTTTTGGTATGTCTCTAAGATGATAATTGTGCATGTTTTGAGTATTTTTTGGAAGATTTTTACCTGATATTTTGGATTCTGCGGCGTTTTAATTGAATTGCAAATTATCGGGATGTTGAAAAATGTTAATTCAGTACAATGAAAGTCTTATAATGTTGTTGTGGATATTCTGTGGTAATATGATAAATTTCTGAATCTGTGAATTTTGTGTAAATTTCGTATACTGCCGTTATGCCGCTAATTTTTCGTACGAATTCTGATTTTTCTGAATTGATACATTGAATGAATTGAAGTGTTTGGATGCTATCAGAAGGGAGTTATAAGGGGCCAGGATCCTTTGAGATTATGTCTGTGTCAGGGAAATCTAAAATGAGCTCTGAAATCTGAAATAAGTTATGTTCCGGAAAGTCTGTATATCTGATCTGTTCTGGTGCTATAAGCACAACGGGAGACATAAGGGGCCAGAATCCGTCGAGATTCTGTCTGTGTCATGGAAGGGAGGCATAAGGGGCTAGAATCCGTTGAGATTCTGTCAGGGTCAGGGAATCTGATGTTTGATATCTGATAATCTATTCTGTGACTCATTTGATCTGTTTTATAAATTAACCGATATATGATTTCTGATTTCTGTATGATTCTGGTTATTCCGTACGATTCTGTCTGCTCTGTGACATGAAAAGCTTTATGATATATGTTCTGAACTCTGATTTGAAATGACTTCAATTTTCTGTATCCGTAAGCAAATTTCTGATTGATCAAGTATCTGTTCTGTCTGTTTTACGATTTATGTACGGATATTTTCCGATGTATTTTCTGATATGAATTTCTAACTATTTTGATTGGTGAGTGATGTCTTGCTGAGCTGTTAGCTCATTCTTGTTTTCTGCGTGGTTTTCAGGTTCTGGGAAATGGAAGAAAGTTTTGGATTAGCAGTTCAGAGTCTGATCAGTGATTAGGTATTTTGTACTTTTGATTTTTGTACAGTCATGGCTTTTCTGTTATGTTCTATTCTTTCTGTCCGTAAGCCATGTATTGTATCTGTATATGATTGTTTTGATGAAAGAAAAGATAGATGAACTGTTCTGTATTTAGTTTATAGTAGCTATGTGTTTTTCTGTCTATTTAATATTTGGAAGAAAGTCTGAAGCAAATTTCAAAGCTAGATCCTAGATTTCAATAGTTGTGTCGCGGCTCGATGCGAACGGGATCCGTCCCGGTCGGGTTGGGTCGTGACAAGCCTTTTTAGTGGTATCAGAGCGTTGGTTTTGGAATTTGGATTGTAAGACAGAGCTGTAGGAAGTGATCTGTGAGTCTGTCTGGGGTAGTTCTGGTTTGTCTGGATTTTTATTCTGTTATTTTGTGCATAGTTTTCTGTGTGATTATGGATCTGCCAGACCCAGATATGACAGATGGGCAGAGTGCTAGTCAGGCAGCTCCGGTGAGTAGTACTGCCCCAGTGGTTGGTTCTGATACACTTTATCAGTTTTCTACACTGGTTGCTCAGATGATGAACGAGACTCAGAGTAGAGCCTTTACTGTTCGATCTGAGGATATAAATAGACATCTGCAGATGTTTCTGAGATTGAAATCTCCGAGGTTTGAGGGCTCTGTTGAGCCCAGAGCAGCTGAGGAGTGGTTGAGGAGGTTGGAGAAGACTTTTGACGGTATGCAGTGTCCGTCGGACATGAAGGTACCGTTGGCAGTTTTTCTGTGCTAAAGTTCTCCTGTATTTGTCTGTAGGTAATATGTTTGATGCGTAAAAGGTCTTCTACAGCTTCCCGTAGGAACTGGTGTATATTGTATATCCTTTGGGTTTTCGTTCCTGAAAATTCTAATTTGATTTGACTTTCTCTTCCTAGAATTTGTATAAAAATCAACGAGCAATTCCTTGATTATGCCATCATCATAATTTTCTGCTGTTAGCTTAATTAAAGAATCAATCATTTCAACTTTGTATAACTGTGTTTTTACTGATGCCATGTACTTCGAAGTCGGTGACCACTGCCTTGAATGAATAACTTGTCGTTTTCACTGCATATTGGATTATTTTGGTTACAACTGACATGTTGAATGTGGAATGAGTCTCCTACAGTGTCATTGAACCCTCGCACAAACTCTATACGATCAGGATATTCCTTACATCAGCAGCGTATATCTCATTGCCTTTTGCATACAGGTCAATGTGCTCATTTGAATCTTGATGTTGACTGCTAGCTAGATTATATTCCCCGACAATTCCTTTATGCTTATCTGGACCCTACTTAGATCTCGTAGGATCTTTCTCGTTCATGGTGTTTGCAACTGAATGTAGTTGGCAACTGAATGTAGTTGGGATTGCTGCATCTTTTTACATAATTGCCATTAAGATTATCGTCAACTTCAATTTTCTTATTCGAATCCGTTCATTTATCATTCGCAGGGTATTGCCACATTTGTTGCACATCATTCGGTGTTTGATTGCAATAGACCAATGTATTTGCTCAACATTGAACAATAATTGATCATAAAGATATCATAGTGTTCATTGCTTTCTGCTACTACAGCTTGGTAACGCTTGTGTTCATCATATCCCTACTCATATTTGTAGGTAAATTGTTGCACCTATGAAGTGTCTTTGACATCAGCCTATAACAACAACATGAAGCCTTTATCCCATTACGTGGGGTTGGCTACATGAATCATTTTTCTCCATTGTGCATGTTAAGAGTCAAATTCTCATTTAAATCTTCCACTGGAGCTACTCCAACTTTTCACGTATATTATCATTTCGTATTTTGTCTCTAAGAGTAAAGCCACTCATTCACCTGAGTATCCTCATCTCTGCAACACTTAACTTAATATTATGCTTCTCTTTTAATGACTAACATTTTGCACCATAAAGTATGTTAGGTCTCACTACCATCTATAGATTTTTCTCTTAAGTTTGAGGGGGACTTTTCTATCACACAAGAAGCCCGATGCATTTCTCCACTTCAACCATTCAACTTGAATTTTACTAATAATATCCCCATCTATTTTATCATCTCTCTGAACAATAGACCCAAAATATCTAAAACGTGTGCTCTTATTAATGCCTCGATCGTCCATAGTCACAATCCCCACACTATATCTATTACTACTAAAATTATTCTCCATATATTCAACTTTAGATCTACTCAAACAAAAACCTTTAGACCCTAAGGTTGACCTTTATAATTCAAGTTTACCTTCAACTCTATTTCTAATCTTATCAACAAGAAGAATATCATCAGCAAAAAGCATACACCAGAGTACAACATCTTGCAAATGTATAGTGAGAACATCCATGACAAATTGGAGATAGAATAAATCTTAAAGAATTAATTCAATGCACTAAGGTCAATTTCCATCATATAAAAAATTAGTAATTTGTACTTAAATTCTTTCCAAATCAAAATCATATAAACCGATGAATAAACTAGGCATAAAATTTAATCTAAATATCCAACGAAACTCAGCAATCATAAATAATCATGCAAGATTTATCATATTTAAGTCAGGTCATTATAGATAGATCCAATAACTAACGGAGCAATCATTACATAAGTCTTATAAAACAATTAAATATCACTGCAGCTCACCTCAATATTGTTAGCAAATTGTGAGGAATTCTTGAACGCTTCTTGAGCTTTCTTGCAAGAGAGAGAGAGAGAGAGAGAGAGAGAGAGAGAGAGAGAGAGAGAGAGAGAGAGAGAGGGAGAGGGAGGAGAGGGAGGGGGACAGCAATTTGGAGAAAAAATTCACTTTTGGAATTGAGATCCAAATACTTACAGTAAACTAAACTAGCCCGTAAGAATTACCTATGAAATATAATCCACAACCAGAATACTGATTATTTCTTGTTGCCTTTTGCTTGGATGTTTGAGTTTTCATTGTCACTCTACAGGTTTTTCAGCGTGTATCCACAAAAATTAAGTTTTATTAAAATTCAAATGTCATCACTGCTCAGTTTTATTTCATCTAAAATAATCCTTTCGCAAACAAAAGCTAGGCTCGGCTATTATAAATGAGTGTTGGGTCTTTAGATTACCTAATCCTTTCACCAAGCCATTTAACTTGCAAATTAAAGGAAGCTTGAAAGACTTTTCATTCTTGACTCAAATAATCAATATTTGTATTTTTGTTCGTATTTGTTCTATTGTTCACTATAATCTGAAGTATAAGGCAGACTTGCTGATCTGACTTTAATGCATTGAAAATTTCCCTTCTTTTATGCAGAAGTGATCAGATGGCCTGTGCTTATATTGGCAATCTTTGCTGCTGCAGTTGGAAGCCAGGCAATCATTAGCTGTACCTTCTCCATCATAAACCAGAGCCAAGCTCATGGTTGCTTCCCAAGGGTTAAGGTCATTCACACATCTGACAAGATAAGTGGCCAGATTTATATTCCAGAGATCAATTGGATACTTATGATCCTGTGCATAGCTGTTGCTGTTGGGTTTAGAAACTTGAAGCACTTAGGAAATGCACAAGGTAGGGCTACTTTTCAACTACGTCAATCTTACTTTCGTTTTCTATTGATTCCTCAATCCTCACTTGTGACATGAAAGTTCCTTGTTATGCATTGATGGAACTTTTTCACTTTTTAATGTTTTGATTCCTCATTTGATATCACTCCCTATGTTTTTTGGGATGTAATTTGCCCTGCATTGATGGGAGCTTCATACATTAGATTTTGCCCATTTCGTGTTCTGATTACCATCCCCTTGCACAATATTATTGTTTATCAGTATTGTTGTAATGCTTGAATTTGAGCATTTTGTTTTTTGGATTTCATGTTAAAATTATTAAAGACAGTAAGGTCGCTAGTTCAAACTCCTTGTTGATTAATTTAATCAAAAACTCTCCTACTGTGCAGGTCTAGCGTTGATGACAGTAATGCTGGTAACCACATGTCTCACTTCCTTGGTCATGATCCTATCCTGGAAAAGATCCCCTCTTCTAGCTCTATCCTTCCTCATATTTTTTGGCTCCATTGAAATTTTCTACTTCTCTGCTTCTCTCACAAAGTTTCTTGATGGTGCTTGGCTACCAATCCTTCTTGCCATCCTTCTCATGTCCATCATGTTCATCTGGCATTATGCTACAACTAAGAAGTATGAACATGATTTCCAAAACAAAGTGTCACTTGAATGGCTCTTGGCCCTGGGTCAGAACATTGGAGTTGCACGTGTACCTGGAATCGGCCTTGTGTACACTGATCTTATTTCTGGAGTTCCTTCAAACTTCTCCCGTTTCATCACTAACCTTCCTGCCTACCACCGCATCGTCGTCTTCGTTTGCATCAAATATGTACCTGTCCCATTTGTGCCTCCTGCTGAAAGATACCTTTTAGGCCGCGTCGGGCCCGAAGAACATCGATCGTATAGGTGCATTGTTCGATATGGGTATCGTGATGTGCACCAGGATGTGAACTCTTTCGAGACCGAACTTGTAGCTAGCCTTGCTGACTTTATAAGGATGGAAGTGAAGTATGACAGTGGCCGTGAAAGACAATCAATGGATGAAGCTGATAGAAGACTAACAGTTATTGGAAGTTCTTGTATCAATGAGATAGAAGAAACCTTTGGCTTTGGTAGTGTGTCTGTGGAATTGTCAAGCAGTGAGAGCAATGCAGAGATAAAACCTGCAGGAGTTGGCAAGAAGGTGAGGTTCTTGATAGAGGAGAGAAGCTGTCCGAGTTTGGTTAGTCCAGTGAGTGAAGAGCTTAATGATCTATATGAGGCATGTGAGGCTGGCACTGCATTCATTCTGGGGAATTCACATGTAAAGACAAAGCCAGGTTCACACATCTTCAAGAAGTTTGCAATAGACATCGGTTACAACTTCCTGAAAAGGAACTGCCGTGGCCCTGAAGTAGCTCTCCGTGTGCCTCCAGCTTCACTTCTTGAAGTTGGTATGGTCTATGTGTTTTGAAGTTGTGTACTGTAAACAATTCATTATGTGTCTAAGGTTTCGTATTGGGACGGTTTTTTTATACTTCTTAAAGTAATTTTTTAGTACAAAAATTAAAATTTTTGTGCTAGAAAGCTAATTTAAGAAATAGTAAAAAATCCATCCCAAACAAAGCCTAAAACGTGCCTTCTAACTTGTAATCTCCCCCAAGAAGCTCAATTGGGAAGGCAGGTGCTGTAGTTCCGGCCTTGAAATTGTAAATTTATTAGAGCGGGACAGCTTGATTCATCAGTTTGCATCTGCTTGGTGAGAGGTGATGTCAGGAGAAAATAGATTACCTTTCATTCTCCCATCCCTTGCTAGCTGTACACAATTCTATGTTATATAAGGCCTCGTTTGGTTGGCCATAAGTTCTTCGTTTCCGATTTCAATAGGTGAAAAAATTATTATTTTACTGTTTGTTTACGCGACTTTTTCAAAGCACCTTTTGCTACACCTCCGTATTTTTACCGATCCGGGAAGAAAAAAATGTATAGTTCTCCGTTGTAATACCTCCGTTTAAGAACGAAAAAAAAAAGTCAAAGGGAATCAAACAAGGCCATAGACATCAGACTTTTTATGATTCTAATCAAACTTGTCCTGCTTTTGGTCAGAATAATTTCTGAATGCAGCTTACATCTTGTTCTCAAATTTCTATTATGGAATTGTGAAATATGTGGTATTGGCTCCAACAAAGCAACGCCACAAAATCCTTTGAGACTTTTAGTTGGTTCAGCCTCTCAACCAATCCATCAGAATTATTTACAAAGTTGCATTGTGCCACGTGGCACAACTGAGTCCTTCCATGTAAATATGAGCATTACCAGACTGGGCCCTACTAATGTTGTTTATTGGCCTTTCCCTTCTGCTCCAGATATAAATCTAGATTTATTATTACTCGAGACAAAACAGCTAGGTAGTAGAAAAGAAAGAATGGGCATGAGGGCTCTTCCTCTCTCCTCTTCTCATTACTGCTTTCCCAAATCAATAAGTTTGTCCTCCAAATCCATAAGCCTTAGATGCAATAGAACTACTACAAGAGTTGGAGGAATTCGGGCTACAGCTGAACAGAACGGGGAGGAAGAAGGCGAGCAGAAGATAAGTAAGCAGTCTTTGTTCAGTAGCATCACAGAGGCTCTAGATTTCTCTCAGGCCAGATCTTCTCAGGATGCCCAGCTTATTGAAGAAGCTAAGGAGACCACTAAATCCGGAGGGCAGATGAACAGAGAGCAGGTATAAAGGATTGATTGATGGCTGCTTATTCTTTTTGATTGGTTGTTTTGTGTTGCAATTACGTGAAGAATTGAGGGTTTATATTTGTTTCAGTACGGTGCCCTTCGGAGGAAGATTGGTGGCACCTACAAGGATTTCTTCAAATCTTATGTTGAAGGTGAGCTCGTTTGTCATGCTTTTTAACCTAGTATTAAGGGGTAAATAAGTTGAGTATTGAGAGGTAGATAAGTTGAATTTAGCTTGATTGCACCCAGCTTAAAGTTTAGGGCACAAGCCCACCCATCTTCTTCATGAAAAACAAGAAGAAGAAGATGAATCTGAGAGTTTTAAAAGATGAAACTTTTGAAAAAAAAAATGGAATTGAGGTACGAATGATGAGAAACTAAGGTTTCGTTTTGGACAGTTTTATTTCTGATTTTTAAACAATTTTTTAATATAAAATTAATTTTTTTTACTAAAAAATTATTTTAAAAAATTGCTATGACATAAATTTGTTTCTTTTAAAAAAAAAATAGGATAGCAATTTTTTTGTGATTATCGCATTCTAGGAAATTCTTTCCAAAAAAAAAAAAAAAAAAACATTCCAGTAAATTCGCTTATAAAAAATATTTTTTATCATACAAATTTTTGAAAAAACAAACAAACATGAAGCTATAGCTAAACATAACGAGCTCTTATTTAAAACATAAATCTATGAAAGGGTAGCTCCAAGCATACTATAGGGTTTAGTTGAGAAAAATTGTTATAAAATTATTGTTGATATTTGTTGCGTCTTGGAGCATTCGTGGCGGTTGAGGAATATATAGTTTAACGTCTTGGCATTGTACGAAGATCCAACACAATCAGATAAGTGAGAGGGTGTAGCATTCATAAGAGACACCAGAATTTTTACGTGGAAAACCCCTAAAAAGGGGAAAAACCACTTGGCCTGGCCCAGTTTGAATGAATCCACTAGTATTTGCAGTTCATTACAAATGAGGCCCTTCTTAGGGAGAAGACCTTGCCTTGATGGTACAAATGTACATCACATAGAGTGCA
Source organism: Dendrobium huoshanense (assembly GCA_016618105.1). Lineage (NCBI taxonomy): Eukaryota > Viridiplantae > Streptophyta > Magnoliopsida > Asparagales > Orchidaceae > Dendrobium > Dendrobium huoshanense. Next base: position 19,165,661 of record CM028348.1, read on the forward strand.
TTACATGGTGAGAGTTACAATAATCAACAAAGACATATTTGTTTGGTCAGCAGGATCATAGTTGATAAGATAGATGTCGGAAAGATCGTAGTTGGCAGGAGACCAGGGTTAGAAAGACCGTTGTCTAGTGATGGAGATCGGATAGACCATAATAGGTGAGGGAGATCGGAAGGACAATAGTCGGCAGGAGACCAGGGTCAGAAAGACCATTGTCTGATGATGGAGGTCGGAAGGACCATAGTAGATGATGCAGGTCGGAAGGACCGTACTCGGTAGGAGACAGGGGTCTGAAAGATCGTAGTTTGCAGGAGATCGGGGTCAGAAAGATCGTTGTCTGGCGATGTAGGTCAGAACTCAGAAGGACCATAGTAGGAGATGGAGGTCAAAAGGATTGTAGTTAGTAGGAGACCAGGGTCAGAAAGACCGTAGTTGGTAGGAAACCAGGGTCTGAAAGACCGTTGTAATAGGGTGATACTCTAGTAGAACTCTGGGCGTCAAGTGGTGGCCCAGTAGAAGTTCGGGCCTCGAGTGGTGGTCTGGTAGAAGTATGGGCCTCATGTGGTGGCCCGACAGAAGTTCGGGCCACAAGTGGTGGTCCGGCGGAGCAACGGCGTCAGGCGGTCATCCTGCGGAGGTGAGGGCCTCAAGTGGTGGTTCGGCAAAAGTCTGGGCCATAGGTGGTGGGCTGGTGGAGCACAATGCATCAAGTGGTGGTCCAGCAGAGCAACAACGTCAAGCGGTGGTCCGGCGGAGGTGAGGACCTCAAGTGGGGTCCGACGGAGCAATGACGTCAGGTGGAGGTCTGACGGAGGTGAGGGCCTCAAGTGGTGGTCCGACGGAAGTTCGGGCCTCATGTGGTGGTCCGGCAAAGGTCCGGCGGTGGTCGAGGAGGAGCTTCTTCCTTCTCTTCTCCTCTTCTCTTCTTGCTTCAGTCTCCCCTTTCAAGAGAAATTAGGGGGGGGGGGGGGGGGGGGGGGGGGGGGGGGGGGGAGGTCTATTTATAGATTTCTGGAGTGGCATGATCCATAAATAGGTGAGAGATCAAGGTTAAATGGGGAGTGGTTGGATGGACGGCCGATATTAAATCCCTTGATCATGCACCGTTCGTCATATATTTGAAGGCCTTAATGATGTCGGAATTTGGCAATCTTGAGCTCGTTGGATTCGTCTCGTCGAGTCGCTCGATTTGCCTATAAGCACATCATGTTTGAAAACTGTTTGCTAACCCAAATTGTGGTTTGAACCTTCCAACATCGCTTCTGGTCATTAATTTGGACTCGAATTGAGTCGAATTTGGTGCCGTTGGGTTCGTACTTCCGAGACGTTCAGTTTGACTATGAGTTTGCTGAATCGAAGTTCGGATGGTTCCAATTTTAATTTCGGAAGTTTCCAACTTGATTTTGCATCGAGATTCGTGCTCAATCAAGATAATTTTTATAGGATGTATCAATATTATATTTTTTCTTAAAAAAAAAATCAGATGATAAATTTTTCAGAGCTACCACACTCTAAATGATTTAATTGCACAAAATTATTCCTCACTAGAAAAAAATATTTAAAAGCAAGAAAATTATAATTTTAACCAAGACAGCACCTTGAAAACAAAATAAAAAAAAAAAAAAGAAAAAAATCCTAAACAGACCAATAGATAAACAAGTCCTACAAAAACTTAGAACAGATTGACCTATTTAAATAACTGCTAACTCGTAACTGTGATGGACATTTGCTGGAAATCTTATTACTCTGTTTGTTCAACCTCAGTTGAAGGCCAATATGTGGAAGAAGGGTGGGTGGACAAAACATGCAAGATTTGCAAGAGAGACACCAGAGAGGAGCCGAGGCAAGTCGACAAGTTTGGAAGATATGTTCATGTGGCATGCTTGGGGGATTCCAAATCTACCAACTTTTTCTTCAAGCTCTTCTCAAGATGAGGTTTTCATGCTGTTCTAGCGTTATTGATGCTTTATACATCAGCTGGGACTCTATTTTCAATTTGTTCAAAAGGTCATTCAAATTTTCTTGTAATTCATTCAGAAAACTGAATGGTAGTTTAATTCCTCCATTCTCAGCCAAGGTCTATAACTGCTTATATAGTGCTGAACAAAAACTAATAGTACCAATCACAAGTTTATATTACAATTTTTCGGTAATTCCTATGCTTTCTTTACCATAGGAAGATCTACAAGAGCAACTTCAACATCCCAAATCAATGTATATATAAAGTTCACCTACAAGAAGAAAGAACTTGTCTTGAACTTACAAAAATACAATTCCTTTAAGATCATCTCCAATCGAACTGCATACCACCGTATGCCATCTGCCATTCGTTATATTCAAACTCCAAATCTCACGTCAAAGTTCGGACTGTTCACCTATGCCAAAAAACCCTCGCCTGCGAATTTACCGAAGAAGAGCGGGAAAGAGGAGAAAAGTATGTGAAAGATGGTCATCTTCGCAGGAAGTGCGCGAACGAGGAGAGATGAAGTTCGATTGGAGATGAATTACGCAAATTTGAAATTTTACTACATTTTAGAGTGTAAAATGGATTTTTCAGTTGGAGATGCCCTAAGAGCCTATCCTGCAGAGGTAAACCTTGCAACGGTTGATATGACTACCAATACTAAACCCTGGCATCACTGTAAACGCAACATCAAACCCCAGCACTTCAGTTGGCATTACCAGATGACTTGTGCTGACCACACTCTCCATATACTGCTTTGAAAACTTAGTGCCTCTCTTATAATAGAAGGTCTCAGCTTTTGGAATGAAGGAATGTGCGATAACCTGTAAAGCCCAAACCTTTCTTGCCATTCTCACAAACGATTTATAAAACAGTGTTCTTGGATGTCCACCGCTTAACACTAATGATCTCTGAACCAAATTATCGAAGAATGATGCCTCCATCTTCGAAGGAACTGCATCGAGATACTTGGATCGACAAAATCTCCCAAATTCAGAATCTGGTTCTTGCATCAGAGCATCAAAGGGGTCAACAAGGTGCATAACTTGCTCAAAGTGACAAGGCTTAAAGCATTCATCATGAGTGCAACCAAGCATTACATGGGAGAGAAAAGCCTCAAATGCAAATTTTTTATGAGATCTTTCAGTGTAGACGATTGAATTGCAGATAGCATTAGCAGCTAGATCTAGATCCCAACTTGACGCCTTCATCAAGTTAATCAATAATTTTGTAAAATCATGTATGGATTTAGATGCCAACATGAAAACTTTGGAAAACAATTGAGGCGTCCATTCCTGGTTGGTTTCAAACAGTTCTACTTCAGGTAATTGTGTCTTGTTGATCAAAGCTTCTAACTCTTTATTCCTTTCAATCACCGACTTAATCTTAGACCTCAAATCGAGAATATCAGAATCCTTGGCCATCAATGCACATTTCTGTACCCGTTCAAGCTCTCTGTGTTCCTCAATCTCCATATGGAGAGATGTTAAAGCTTCGGTCCTGTTCCTGCGCTTTTGTATATAGGAATTCTTCAGTTCTGAAATCGAGAGTAGCTCAGATTCTACTAGCTGGTCTGCAGCTCGAATCTTTTGGGACTCATAAGGGATGTGAGCTTGCTGAAGCTGAACATAAGCAGATTTGAGAGCAGAAATCGAATCAAACAGTTTTGAAACAATGGCTTCTTCCGAATGTCCAGAGCCTGCAAGTTGGACATATTCGAAGGGATGGGGATGGACTTTACGGTCTCGACTATCATCGCAATAACCAACATCTTCATCTTCATAGCTCTCAATTTGGGAATGTTGAATCAATTTAGGGTTTTCTCCGGAGGGGGGAAATCCAGCAGATCTCGGTTTGCGCAGCTTTGAGAAGTAGTGGAAGATCTTGGACTTGTTCTTTGAAGTATGAAAAGACTCCTCCATTATCGATCAACTTGAAGATATTTTTTCCACCGAAGAATGCATTGTTTTAAAACCCAAGAAAAAAAAAATAGAAGTTGCTAAAAGTCGTAGTAGAACAACCTGAAGTGGAGAGGAAAAACCAGAAATTTTCGAGATCTAAACTTGTTACGTATATAACAGCAGAAAACAAGAGAACATTAAGGAAAATCTTAGCGCATGAAAATTTAGCTGAATTCAAATGGCATTTGTCTCTTTCCTACCAACAGAAAACGAGATCAAAGCTCAAAGCTTGAAAGAGATCGAGGGATGGAAGTAGAAAGTCCAACATTCCGCTCCAGGAAACATCCAAGAGACGATCGGAAGAAAGGAATCTATGGAAGTCTCACCGTTCGAAGTTTCAAGTCAATCTCCTGCAATGGGGATTATTTCAAAATTTATGATTTGCCTCCTTATCCCCAGAGTCCAGCGTCAAAATGTCGCCAAGAAGAAAGGTAAAACTAAAATAATTCGAAGTGGCCGAGGGGTTGGGCATTTTAACTGCGATTATTAAACTTTTAGTGAAGATTAAATATTTATAAGAATATGCGCAAAAACTTAAAATCAATTTTATTTAAAATTAAAAAAAATATATCGATTATATAATACAAGTGCAAAAGTATAACTATATTATTTTAATGAAAAGCTCTCATCAAAATTTTTGCCCTTTTATCAAAATTTAAAAGACATTAAGGACAAAAAAAATTCATTTGAATTTCCTCAAAAAATTGATAGACTAGATCACACCCCTTAAAAAAATCTATAAACTAATTATATTTTTACTCAAACGATATTTTCTAATGGATAATATTTTTTGGATTTGTAAAAAGTTTAATAATTATATAGGTAGTTGTCCAACTCTATTGTCGACCAATATCGATGATTGTGTAGTCTCTGTCACCACTGTCATACACTGGGTCTAGAAGGCAGTACAGATTGACAACACATAACGATATGAAGGAACATAAGATCTATTTTTGTATTCACAAAAAGAAACATGTACATCCAAGTGATAGAATATATATATATATATATATATATATATATATATATATATATATATATATATATATATATATATATATAATATATACACACACACACATACACGTGCGCACACACACATACACGTGCGCACACACACACCATAATAAACATAGAAAGTGAAAATTAAATATCAAATTCATTAATTAAAATTTAAATTGACAATAAACCTAAGCAAAAATACTAAGACAAGCAAAAGAATGTAATATGAAAGAAAATATCCACTCAAAATCAAAAGCATCATAAACTACTATAAAATATAAAATACAAAAAAACAATCTACTACTAGTGACTCAACTCCTGAGATGACGGTTTGTTAAACATGCCTGCAAAACTTACTGTAAAAATAGACAACGGGTGAGTTTAATAAATCAAATTCAACAAATAACTCATATTTATTAAAACATAAGTAGCAAAGGAATATGACATGTAGTATGAACAATCAAAAGGTAAAGTAGTAACTTATTCTCATTATATCAAAGTAAGAATAACACATGCCATGTCTTCTACGATAAACTCTAGTATACTTGTGTATACATCAAATAGCTACTAATCCCAAAACATTTGAATGCTTACAAATGGACCACACTAGCCATCCTTGTACTTCTAAATGATTTCTCTATCATACCTTTTTTTGCATATCTTGTCCAATTATATATTCAAATATGCATATGTATCTAAAGTATAGTCGGTTTGTCAAATACTCATCATTGGGAAGGTAAATACCAACACAAGAAAATCTAGTGATTTTCTATAGTGCCGTCACTTTGAGAGACCATCGGACTAGCTAGCCAAAATCTAATAGGATTCTACCGCATATAAATCAATATGACAATCACAATTTATATAACCAAAATGATTAATAACAAGAGTATCATGTACTGCATTAAATAAAACTGATGTGTATTAATTAAATTTTCTACAACAAGAATCATTTTAAGTGCTAAAAGCTCGTGCATAAATAAATCACACTATTGTTATTCCTATTATATGACTATTTCAATATGAGTCGGAAAAATAAGATTTCTAACTTGCAAAATACTAATAAATAAGCATTGATAATATGAATGGCAGCCTAATATTCAGAAACCTATGACAAGCAACAAAAATGATGTTCCTGACAAATAATGGTACATTTATTCTAAAATAAAAAACAGTTACTTGCCAATATACGAGTGACATAAAATCCAAAGTCAAAAGATGCTCAACTAATCACTTCCCTAGAACAAAACTTGAAAGTCCTACAAGCAATAAATTCAAATTTAATATAACACTACATGGCTCCAATACAATACACGCTGCGTCCTAGGGTTTTTCCGCTCGCATATATACCGACGCCGCTCCGGCCATGTCGCCAGGCTATCGTCCGAGCTGCTTTTGACCCCCGCTCTCGCTCCCGTCCGGGCGCCGTCTGTCCTTCCATTGCACCCGTCCGGCCTATCCAACTGCTGCCGTCCACGATCATCCTACCATTGCACCCGTTTCTGACTATTGTTCCCACGTCAAGGCCCACTGCTCCGGTCGCCGTCTTTGATCCAGCAGTCGCACGCTGTTCTGTTCCAGATGGGTTCAAGCCTGGACGCTCCAGCCTTTGCCCTTTTCAGCGGCATTTCCTCTGGCTTTCCTTTGGTTTGATTTCTTTTTCTTCCTTCTTATGGTTGCTAGTCGTTTGCATGAACCAGGTTTTCTAGATGGGATTTCGCAGTCTCGTTCTTTTCGGGAGGTCTTGTCCGGGACCTCCTCCGTGTCGAGTTTTCCACCTGTGAAGGTTTCTTCCTGCCACGGTCTTCCTTCTTTATTGATTTCTGATGAGGAATTGAATGCCCTAGCTGCGCCTTTTGAGTTTTCCTTGGTCGGGAAATTTCCCGGAAGTTGACCGTCGTTGGAACCAATTCGTAAATTTTTTCTTCAATCTTAAGCTGAATGGTGAGTTCTCTGTCACTGTTCTCAACAAGAATAATGTTTGATTAAGCTTATGAATGATTTGGATTACCGTAGAGTTTTTGCTCACCGTTGCTTTTTTGTTAACAATTGTTACATGAAGTTGGTTAAATGGTCTCCACATTTTGACGTTTGTGTGGAATCTCCTATCATTCCGATTTGGATTTCTTTCCCTAACCTCTGTCCTCATATGTTCTCTTCTCGAATTCTTCAAGGGTTGGGGTCCATTTTTGGTCTACCCTTAAAGACTGACAACGCTACTGCCAATGGAACTAGACCGTCAGTTGCTCGTGTACTTGTTGAACTAGATATTACTAAGCGGTATCCGGATCAAGTTTGGCTTGGTTCTGAAACTTTGGGTTATGCCCAAAATGTGGAAATGGAAGTTTTCCCCTTATATTGTGGTCATTGTAAAGCTTTGGGTCATTCAAAAGCTGATTGTAGTGTGTTGCATCCTCATCCTGCTGTTATCCTCGCACATGTGATTGGTTCAGTTTTGGAACCTGTGACTCATCATGTGGCTGAGATTGATAAGGCGGTTTTTGGTATTTGTGTCCAATCTTTGGCACATGTGGATTTGGGTTTGTCTGCTTATGATGTTTGTTCTCCTCAGATTATGCCTAGTGATGTCGAGTTAAATAACTCGGATGTTGTTGCGGTGATTAACATGCCGCAAAACCCCTTGGTTGTTGAGGTTGATCCTGTGGATGCATTAGTTGCATCGGTTGTTGTGCTTGAGTCGGTTGCTCCTTCCTGCACTACCCCTTGCTTACTTGTCTCACCTGATGGAGTTTTAACTGCTTGTGTGAAAGATGATGCTCCTTCGGTTGGTATTGTTGGTGAGGGTACCTTGCTTACTGTTGTTGGTTTGGGGAAGAAGATGGATGATAGGGGTGTGGGTGGATTTGATGTTATTTTGAATACTACTACTGTGTTTTGTGCTCTTGCAGATGGCAATGATCCCTTATCTAATAGTTTTGAAGAGTCACTTTTGAATGTGCCTTTAACACTTGTTTCCAAGGATGATCTGCGATCTCACATTTCGAGGGAAAGTGAGGTGATGCGGGGTGACTGGTTACATGCCGATAATTCTTCAGCTGATGATGAAGATTTTTATGAGGATGATTTGGCTTCAAGAACGGAACTTATTAAAAGAAGTGGAAAACGTAGAATTTGTAACTCTAGAAAGAAGTGATGCTCTTTTTTGCTTTGTTTTTATGTTGTTTAGATTCCTGTCTTTAGTTTGAATATTTGGCTCATAGGTTTTCTTTTAAATGTTGTATTTCTAGAGGGCTTTAGATTCTTTAAGGACTTGTACCCTTATTTTGTTTTAACTTGTATGCCCCTGCTGCGGGTTTTTTGGTAAAAAAAAAGGCTCCAATACATAAAACGCAAAGCTTACACAACTCAACATTAATTTTGTTAGTCAAACCTGTAAGATTTATCATGAAATAATGAAGTTGAAGGAATCTAAATATTATAGGATTCCATACACTACAGAAAAAATAGTTATTTCTGGCAGATATTTTTTTCTGTCAAAACATATGCAATATCTGCTAGAAATATAGCTTTTCAACTGATTTCTAGCATAATTTATTCCACCAGTAAAATGCATGTCGGAAACAAATTTATTATAGATTTATGATAGAAAATTTTAGCCGAATTCTTTTCCGGCAGATAGCATCGAAAGAAAACAATATTTATTGGACGAATTGCCTGCGAAATATTCTGCTAGAAATTCTAGTGTATTGTCGACGAATCCGCCAGAATTTTAGAGCCAACCTCTAGGAATTTCATGGAATGTTCTGCCAGTAACCCGTCAAACATTTAGGCGGATCACCCATACTAGAAAACCTTCATTAACTCATTGTATTGCCCTTTCTAGTGGTTTGTCCTTCAGAAATTTGTCGGAAACCTTTAACACATAAATAAAAAACACTGCATCATCTCCATTATTGTACAATACAACATTTATACAATAATAGATAGTCCAAACAATTAAAATAGCCTCATAATTCAGCATTGCACAAAATTATTTATATAATAGTAATTATGCGTTTAGCATAAATTGATCATTGGCAGTGCAAATGTTCTACAATTACCAAATATTTCTATAATAAATTCTCAGTTCTTATACAATGAAAACTCAGTATACATTGAAAACTTAGCATAAAATTTACAAACATAAATAGTCTAGTTAGAATATGTATTGGCATTCTCCTCATCTGCCAATGCTGACTGCTTTCCACTAAATTATTCTCTCATTCTTTGAAGCTCCTCCAGTTTATGACTTTGCTGCTTCTGCATATGTATGCTAGTTTGTGATTTTCTTAACATGCTCTAACTTTGTTATCAGGGAAGCCATAAGTTGGCTATTTAAATATGACAGATTTTTCTGTGGAAAGTTTAGCTCGAAATTTCTAACAAAATCTTATGCCAGAAATTTGTCAAAAAACCCCTCTTGTTTTTCCATCCTTATATCTATCGATACTCCCACCACTTATTCTAATGGCTTATGATCAGTCAAAGATTTCGTAAAACATAATTGATTTTCCTGTAATTCTAATTGATGAACTAAAGCATAACATAAAAAAAAAAAAAAAAAAAAAAAAAAAAAAAAAAAAAAAAAAAGGAAAACTTACAACAAGAATAAAATTACAAAATTAAGATCTAATGCCACCAATCAAATATATGAATTCAAATAACAATAATAATAATATTAGCTTATTCTTGTTGAATGATCTGAAACAACGGGAAAGGGAAGAGAAGGAAGGCTCAACCTCGATCCAAGAGAAGGACAAATAGAACGGTGCACTATTTTCATAGGTGTTACAGTTGGGCTATGATGGATGAGAGAGAGTCAAGAGACGTTGTTAGTTGATGTCAGTGACATTATTATTAACTACTATACATAGCTCTATAATTATTTAGATATCTTAGCTCTTTCTTTCAAGTTTATCTCTTTTATATGATTTAATAAATTTAGTAAAAAAATTAAAACTCCATCGAAGAATAATGATTTCCTTATTTATAAATTTTTTTTTTTTAACATTTAGATGCCTTAAAAACCTCAAAATTAAGACTCATTTCATTTTACTCATCGAGACATATATTTTAATTGTAAGCATACAACGATAAAAAATAATTTGTTCCATCAATTAATATTTAGAAGTTTCACACCACACATCAATTGCTTGTTTCAGCTTATTTTTGCTTATATTTAATCACTTATAGTTTCATTAGGTTTGCTTACCTATACATTCAGTTCATTAATAATTTTGTTGAAATTATAGCTTAAATGATCCTTGATTTATTTTTCAAAGTTTTCAATTTAGAGATTGGGTCAAGATTCATATTTGATTAAATGACTGATGACATGTCAATGTCTATTTCTACATAAAAGCTCATAACACAAATCTTATTTAGGCTTTGTTTGGGACGGCTTTTTTATTACTTTTTAAAACGGAGTTTTAGTACAAATTTTTTTATTTTTCAACTAAAACTCTGTTTTAGAAAGCAATAAAAAAGCCGTCCCAAACGAAGCCTTAGTATTCATTTGTGAAAACTTTTGGCCACTGTTTTTTCACTACTTTGAAAATATTTTTATGTCATATGGCCTCTTTAGAAAGCTGTAATAAAATTGTTCCAAACAGCTTTCTTAATGCTTTCTAAAGAACCTTTCTAGTTTAAAAAATAATTGTACTAGAAAATTGTTTTAGAAAGTAGTTAAAAAGGCATCACAAGTGAAGCCTTAGACTCAACTTAGGCTTCGTTTGAGACGGCTTTTTTATTGCTTCTTAAAATAGCTTTCTAGTTTAAATTTTGAAATTTTTATACTAAATAGCCATTTTAAAAAGCAGTAAGAAAGTCATCCCAAACGAATCCTTAGTGTTGTATATTACATTCTTGATGTGGGTAATCACTGGGAGAAGCACGGTAAGCCCAGAACACCACAAAACAACATAAGAAACAAGAAAACAGAGTAAAAACTATAACTTCGATATATTCAAGTCTGCCTCAAAACTTCTCCTCAAGATGGAGATATACCCAACTGGTCATCAGCTTTCTCTCATGCAGAAAATAGCTAAGCAATAAAAAAGGTTAGCATGTACTATAATTCCTAAGAAGGAAACTAAGGTAGTGGAGCAGCCACTTGAAACGATAAACTAATAACTAATAAGTAGAAGAATTAATAAACTATAACTATAGGATATTATGAGGCACCACATCAATTCTAAATTATAGACTTCATTTGGGACGGCTTTCTTAATGCTTCTTAAAATAGGCTATTTTAAGAAGCAGTAAGAAAACCGTCTCAAATGAAGTCTTAGGCTTCGTTTGGGATGGCTTTTTTATTGCTTTCTAAAACGGAGTTTTAATGCAAAAATAAAAAAATTTGTACTAAAACTCCATTTTAGAAAGCAGTAAAAAAGCCGTCCCAAACGAAGCCTTAGTGTAAATCTAGGAGCTTTGAAGCCCAACTTGAAGCATTGCATCAAAATACCCTAGCATAAATTTTTTCAAAAAAATATTTTAGGAATTTAAATTTTTTCATCTAACTATTTAATCAAACATTTGACGTGTTACTTGCATAATATTCAAGCTTAGGACATTATTTTATTATTACATGAAATTCATTATTATATTTATTTTAATCATCAAATCAATTTAACACTTTTAAACATTAAATATAATATAAAATTTTAAGTAATTGTTTGTTTTATTTGACAACATAACGCAAGATAACAATATCGAAGGGAATTCTTAATTCAGAAGTACTCCACTGTACTCCACTGTATATATATATATATATATATATATATATATATATAAAGCTACTTTAAGAACTAATATGAACAATTTTAATACTTCTTTCTTCAGTTGACAGAAATGGGTTTCCGGCAAGTTCATAAACAGGTTTGATATTTCGTCGTTAAGTTAGTCCGCAATAGCCCAAATAAAGTCTATTTTTATAGCTCTACAAAGTAGCTCTCTAGTAAAAAATTTCTTAATCAGAAAGATGCTTTAGAAAGCCGTAAGAAAATCGTCCCAAATCAACCCTAAGTGATTGCAAAATAAGTCGTCTTTGAAAGAGCTAAACTCAGGTTATGACTAAATTTCGTTTTAGTTATAAAATATACAAAAAGGGGATTTCATATCTATATATATGTAAATAAAAAAAAATCACTAATATTAATTTTTCCAAAGTGAAATGCAAATGATTTTTTTATGATTTAGAAAGTAAAAAAAAAAAATAAATTAATTAAAATATTTAAGTATTATATATAAATACATGAAAATTTAATTTTATGTATGTAAATCACCAAAAAAAAACTTTTAAAACGCATAATATTTTTTTTTTCTTTAGGAGTGCAATTTAAATAATTAAAATAAAAATACTTCTAACAACAATATTAAAAAAAAATCAATATTCTCTTTAGATAAAATTGTATTTTAAATCTATTTTTATAATATAAATAATAAATCTATAGTTATAATATATCTATAATCAATTATCATTTAATTTTTATCATCATTAATTTCTCACTCAATCTCCTAAAAGTCAAATTTCTCCGAGCTGGTATGTTGGTGGGACGGCGAAGAAGTGGGTACTGCTTAAGGTTGATTTTAAGCTAAAAAACATCATTAGTCGCTTAATTTGCAATTAAGCGGCCTTAATCATCATTTCAATCTAATGGCGTTACGTTGAGTTAGAGAGTCTTTTAGAAGCAATTAACCCACCAAATCAATGAGACAACTGTATAAATATTTTTTAGGGGACTTTCTGCAATTAAGGTACTATTCTATGTAATTTTTTTAATTAAGCAATGCTATCAATCATTATTGAATCGTCAACACGAAACATCCAATCGTTTTAATAAAATTAATTAGTTCCAAAGCAGGTGAACTCTATATTCCTTCCCTGCCCCCCACCGTCCTGCTGTAGTGCTGTACGCTCAAAATCAACGAAAACGGGAAGAACCGTTCGGACATATGAGTGTATAAATTATATACATATTTGTACAAAATTATTGATACATCATCATGAAATAATCTTGATCGGGTACGAATCTCGAGAAAAAAATCAACACGGAAACTTCAAAAATTATATCCGGAAGCAACCGAACTTCGATTTTAGTGAGCTTACAGTCAAACTGAGCGTCTCGAAATTACGAACCCAACGACACCAAATTCAACCCAATCCGAGCCCAAATGGGTCCAAATCAAGGACCCGAAGTGTTGTTGGAAGGTTCGAATCACAATTTGAGTTACCAAACGGTCTCCGATTTTAACGAGCTTATACTCGTATCGAACGGCTCGACGAGACGAATCCAACGAGCCCAAGATAGCCAAATTCCGACATCAATTAGGCCTTCAAATGTCCAATGAACAGTACACGATCGAAGGGTTCAACATCAACCGTCCATTCGACTACTCCCTATTTGCCTCTGATCTCACACCTATTTACAAGCCTTGCCACACCAGAAAAATTATAAATAGAGCCCTCATTCTTCACAAGAGGACTCAAGTGAGAAGAGAGAGAAGAAGGGAAGAGAAGAAGGGGAAAGGGAGAATCATTTCCTCCTCGATCACCGCCGGAGTTCTTTCCGCCGCCTGAATACGCCGGAACTCTGCCAGATTTTCGGGAGACGCCTGAATTCTGCAGAACTTTGTAATTTTGCTTCAAATTAGAAGAAACGGATTGTAATATGATCGTCCTGACTTGTGGGACGAGTCAGATTCTTGTAATTTACAAAACACTAGTGGAACTTTTCAGCTGGGCGTGGCCACGTGGTTTTTTCCTTCTTTCGGATTTTCCACGTAAAAATCCTAGTGTTCATTTTCTTTTCTGTTTGTGTGCTGAATATTCGTGCAACGCTCAGACGTGAATTTGTAAACTTTACCACCGCGTATATTCTAGCTCGCAACAATTATGATACATACTATGTACAAATAATATATACACTCACATGTCCGGACATTTTTTTCCTGTCAGGACTCCGCACAGAATAATTTCTCCAAAATCAGTAGGAGAGGATTGAGTTAAACATTTAATTTTATATGACTCGTAATAAATATAATTTATTAATTATGGTGATTAATAAATTATTTGGAGAAATATATTTGTAAGTTTATTTTGAATAAAATTTCACGAATTTCATGTCATTAATGATAAACTTATAAATTCATAGACTATTTAAAAAACATGGAGTTGAACTTTGGTGGAGCCTTAGGTTGTTTGTCAAAATCATATTCGAGTATTTGTATTAGGTTTTAGATCAAATCATTCAGAATTATGACTATTTGAGCTTGGCTTAAACTCGACTTGTTAGTTAACAAAATAAATCTTATTGAGTTTATTAGCAAGCAATACTACCAAACAATTTTGTAGTTAGCTGACTAAATTTTATTGAGCCTTCTTATAATTAAATAACCTATTGAGCTTAACAATTCTTTTGCTTGGATTATGTTGGGAAACATAATTGTATAAGAGTGGCATAATTAAAGGCTCTCAAGCCTTACACTCCAAACTGGCAGACTTCAATAATCATCTTTGAGGCTAAACTGCTAGACATGCCAAAACCTAGGCCTTTCCATCTCTTGGTTTAACAATCAACTTGATAATCCCATTAGTTTCAAAATTGACGAACCCTTTTAAACAAATGATTGCAACTTGGCAAACCCTTTTTAAGCAATCGATGGCATGATCACTAACCTTGCTCTTGTTACAAAATACTTACTCGTTTCTTTTTCGGTTTCGATTAACTCCCTTTGCTGTTTCTTATGAGATTCTCTGAAGTTGAAGCATAGGTTTTTATAGAAGAATTATGAGGCTAATTATCCTAGTTTTAATGATGTTATTTGTAACGCATAGAATTAATAAATTTGTTGTTGGTGAAATAATTTTGCCCTTTAAAAAAAAAAAAAAAAAGATTGTCAAAACTCAGCTTTGAGCAATGTATAGTTTAGTACTCATGATATTCTTAGCAAGTCAAAACCACTCCTAAAGCTTATCAAGATAATTTTTTAACTTCTAGAAGGTGACCCTCTGAAAATTCTCATTTGATGTGTGATTTTAGACTTATTTCTTTGCAAGAAGCATTCCTAGAGGGAACATGTTTGATACTAGTTTTATGACTTCATATATTCTTGATTTTTTAAGAAACATTTTTTATTGTTTTTTTAAGTGGATCTTGAAAATTTCCTTAGTTACATTAATCGAAATTCTCTTTTACTTTGGTTAACTCATGTTGGCTTCTTTCGTTGTTCTGCAATCGGAGATATGCTACATCTTCTATGTCCTTTTTTTGTTAATCTTTTTTTAATAGAGAGTTATGTGACTAATTTGATTATGAAATGAGTTTAAGACACATTTATAACAGGGGTGATCGCAATCTCCTTATATCTTTACTTTTGTCATATAAGAAGTTTCTTGCATTATTAACGAGGTCGGTTATAATAATAATTTCGAAGACATTAAGCACAACTGTGCATAGATTAGTCATCTATATTTTGCTGATGATTTGCTTATTTTTTGGGCATGTTGATTCACCCTTTATCTTTGAGTTGCTATCTTTTCGTCAAATGTTCAATGTGGTGACGGGTCTTCATGCTAACCTATAAGTCTAATATTATATTTTCTAAGTCTATTTCAAATGCAAATGTTCTTACTTAAACTTTTGGGTTTAAAATGGAGTGCTAATCATTTAAAACCGGAAAATTCGTATTTCAGATGTGTAACTCAAAGTTAGGAACCACTAACTATTATTTTTTAAGCTTAACACTTGCCTTGCAGTTTGGAAATAAATGGTCCATTCTTTTTGGACCACCATCGCAAGAATATTTGGGGCCAAAAAATTGAATTATTATTAAAAGTATTTGATAAGAAAGGAATGGGAAAAATTCATAATTTGATCCACTGTCTTAAAGGGCAAGTGCGTGTACGTTAAGGTGATCAAATTGGGTAGACTTCGAACATTAGACTGATGAAATAGACTGCTTCCTTTATAATTGGTTGGGTCGTGATTTATATTACTCTCTTTAGATTCGATTAGCTGAAGTTATGCTGCCCTCGTTTGTCTTTGCTAGAAATTTGGAGTTGTTGCCTTTATTATGTGGAGCAAACTAATAACTTCTATTTTTTGGCTATCATATTAAGGGTTCTTTTGTGGTGGCTTTCTTGCTACTTCATAAAACATCTTTTTTAGTACAAAAATTCAAAAAATTTAATTTTTGTACTAAAAAGTTGCTTTAAAAACAGTAAGAAAGCCGTCCCAAACGAAACCTAAGACTTAATTTTTGGTAGGATTTCCTTTTGAATTGTTTTGGTGCTGGCATTGGGCACAAACAATCCGGGCCGAGCTCGATTCACTCATGATTTGAAGTTAAGCTTAATTAGTTAATTTAGTTTGAGCTCAAATTAGAGCTCAATTTGATGACTTCAAGTCGAGTAACAAGCCGAATTATTTATTATGAAAAAAGTTCAAATGAACATGGTTGAAATAATAATTATAATAAAATGATAAAAAGAATAGAAATTAAAATAGAAATAGTAAAGATTCATTTTTTTAATATATAATAAAGATTCACTTAATATAAGAAATTGTGATATAATTTTTAAATATTTTAACAACTTTGTACTTAAGCTCTTGATTGCCAATATATTTTAAGTATATTAGCTCATGAGTTAAAGTGTTAAGTTGAGACTTACTCAAACTTAACACATTAGCACATAAAGCTTGGATCATGAGGAATTTATCTAGCCGGGCTAAAACTAGCTCACAAGTCAGCTTGACTCACTCACTCCAAGGTGCTTGTGTTATTTCTTGAGCATTGACTGTTTATTACCTTATAATTTCTTATTTCTTGAAGCCTTTATTTTTCAAAGTATTTTTTTGTAATTTTACTTTTCACAAACCTAGCTCTGCTTTGTTAATTTAAACTAGATGATTTTACGCAGCATAAAATTTTTATATATTTACATATTTAACACATCTTGATTTGTATATTTACTTCTATAACATTTTCAATATATATTTATAATATTTAAATAAAAATTTTATGAATTATGTAAACTCTCCTGTGAATTATGGTTCGACACTCATTTCTAAAGAGAAAAAACACAATTTCTCCGTCTGGAGCATCGGACGCGTCTGCCGTCTCCGTCTTCATAAACTTTATGACGAAGCTGGTGTCATGTTAACTTTGACATCATCATCATCCAATCCATAAAAGATAACACCAAAGTCACTTTCTCTACAAATAGTTGTCGCCAAATCTACTAATCCAATTTTGACCCGATTTGCATTTTAACCACGTGAAATCCATACTATGCTTTGCTTCGATGAATTTCCAATGCCAACTAATAAGTTTGATTGGTTGCGACGCAGCAGATGCTGGACAAAACGCAAAGCAATATATGTGGTTAAAAGCTGGATTTGTTGTAAGTTCGGCCGTCATGTGCAACAATTTTCCCCCAAGTAAACACGGTCTACTGTCGCACACAATTGGGGACCGTTTCCGTTTTCAAAAAATCCTTTCCTGTTCATATCTAGTAGTGAGGACTATCCTATTCCGCGAGACACGTTACTATCTCCACTACCTTATTTCCTTTCTATTAGGATCCTTCTCCAGTTTTTCTTCCTAACCGCCTATACTCAAAATAGTAGCGTAATTAGAGGAGACTCTTATATATACTGCATATACACTGATCTGGGAGATATATGGAAAACATATATTTTCCTGTACCGTTCCATTTGGTTTTTGCTTCTCTTAGTTTCTTGCAGGATCCATTGCTAAGAGCCGCTTGGAATGATACATCAAGTTGGTATCAGAGCCAACGACTGGGTTGATGGATGCAAAAACTTCCTGCATAACTCCGAACGATGATCGGAGTTTGGACGCCTTGTGGGCAGCGCAAGTTAGCATCACTTGGTGTTAGAGAACAAAATATAACACTTGGCAATTAAATGAACAGAGGGAGGACTTTTTTCACACCTCCACCGAACTACGAAATGAGATAGTGGATCTCAAAGCATCAGTTAGTACCGTTTCGGGACAAGCCCAACCACCGCTGGTGCCAATATCAACACCGAGGGTTCCGCACAGCAGAGCCAAACAGTACAGACAACCTCGACCAATTTTTGTAGACGTAACAGATTTGAATGATGAGGTTGATTATCCACCACAACGTGAACCAACCGAATCCAGAGATATAGGTCACTTCCGATATTATGATCGACCTAGACCTCGTAGTCAAAATCATGAAGGTCTGGGAGAATTCCGCATCAAATTGGACATCCCCTTCTTTAAGGGGTGACTCCACATGGATGGCTACTTAGATTGGGAAAGAGCTGTTGAAGCTTTCTCGTGTACATGGAGATCAGTCTCGACAAGTAGGTTTAATATGTGGCTTGCCGTCTGAAGGGCGGAGCCAGCGCATGGTGGCTACAGTTATTGAAGACTCGTCGCCGGGAGGGCAGGGGCCGATTTGAAGCTGGTTTTAAAAAGCAGTACACCGGAACTATTTTTTGCTAACTGATGAGCAAATGTTGCATATTATGGCCGTGACTTTCTCTCTATACATGCAGCCATCCCATGTGGCGGCATGGCGCCACCATCATAAAAAATCATTAAAGAAAAAAAAAAGTCTGACGTGAATAGCGAGGTTAACATCACATATTTTAGAATAATCATCTTTCAGAAAGTCGGCTCCACCACAATGGAGAGTGGGGAATGGCTGCAGGCTACAGCCCAAGCAAAAGCCCCGGGCTAAAGGCGGGGTAGTTTATCCCTGCTTTAAGAATATTAAAATCTCATCCAACTTATCATAAGCAAAGTTTAAGCCAAAGGAAAACGAAGGTTAAATGCCCAGGCAAATTAAAAAAGCACGCGATCGATAACCAAATGCACATTTTCAACTAAAAAACATGAAATAAACTTTAATCTTTTCTTTTCATCACCAACCAATTGCTACAGAAATTGATACAATTTCAATCAAATGTGGTTTAAGTTATCAGAAGAATGAGTTTAATATTCAAAAATAGAGAGGAAGAAAAAAAAAAAACCCGTGAAAAATAGAGCTCGAGATATTCACAATTGAGCAGCGAATCACATTTTCAGATGTTGCGCAACGGCAAAAGGAAGACGGAGCCGTCATGATTGGGCGGTTGCGGTGGACGTCGAGATGTTTGCTGGCGAGAATCTAACCATGCGATCAGCCTCCTCTACCGCGGCCAACCATCTACGATAAATCCGCCCAAGCGAGGCCGCCTTGCGCCGTCCCCTCACTGTACCGGAGCCTGTCAACTCCCATATCACCCATTCAATCCCCGGCATCCGAGCAAGCTCCGACACCGCGGCAGAACCCTCCCTCCGGCAAAGCAAAACCAGCGCCGCTGCAGCATTTTCTTTGGACCAATCCGATCCGCGCCGCATAACACCGACAAGCTTAGGAATTGAACCCTCGGCATCGATCACGGCGGATGCGCCGCCGCGCTTAGCCAAAGCAGCGAGAATCGCCACCGCCTCTTCCGCTACTTCCATTGAGGACAACGCCTCCAAAGCTGATTCTACCACGCCACCCTCCACCAAATGCGCAATGTTCTCACGGTCACCAGCAAGGCTTAAGATCGCCGCGAGTGCATCTTTCTTCGTGCTTGCCGGACCCTTGCGTGCTAGCGCGACAAGCTCTGTTACCACTCGCTGGTTCCGTCCGAGCCGACGCCGGTACGCGTGGATTGACGATAGGCTCAGGAGGGTGGCCGCGGCGTTCTCCTTTGCCCACCACGTGGCGCCGCCGGCTAAGACGTGGATCAGGGCGTCGAGCCCGCCTTCAGCGTGCATGATCCGCTTCTTGTTTGACTCTAGAATGGAGAGGTTGAGGAGCGCGGTGACGGCATTGAGCTGCAATCTTGGATCTTCGGATGAAAGGAAGGGGAGGAGCAGAGGAATAGCTCCTGCCTCGGCGACGAAGGCCCGATTATCCGATCCTGTCTTTGCCAGCAGCCGTAGTTCGTGGACAACGCGGTTAGCCATCTCCGTAGATGGCGATGAATCAAGCTTATTGACTAAGAATGTTGCAGTCATCCTCGCCGCTTCTAGGGCTGCCTTGTTTGCGCAAGTGGCGGAAGTCGGCTCGCCTTTAATGGAATCGAAACCGTCGAAACGGACGTTCTGCTCGCGGCACCAAGCGGAGATTAGGTTCTTGAGAGCTCGATTAGGGACGAGATTGGTGTGCGAAAGCAACTGGCCGGACTTGGGACAAGTGGCGTGCCCAGCACCGATCCACCGGGTGATGGAATCTCGATCGTACGTCTGCCCGCTTGCCACGACGACCGGATCCCGCATCAGCTCGAGAGAAATAGGGCATCGAAAGTCCGGCGGCACAAGGGGATCCAATTCCGCGAAGGAGAATTTGCCGGTGGAGGAATCAGATGTCGGCGTGGAAGCGCCGTAGAGCACGCACTTGGCGTAACGCACCACTCCGACGAGGGCAATCATGGCAGCCGTCCATTTCTCTGATACGCGATCCCCAATCTCTCGCTCGAGGCACTCAATCTCATTCCTGCAGCTCCGGGTGCCATCGATGCCGACTTTTTCAAAGATCGCGGTGAGGCGGGACAGATCGGGGACGACCTCTTGTTCGATCTCGCGGATCATGGACAATATTTCGCATCGTAGAGCATCGTCGGTGGGATCGACAGCTGGGTTGGATCGGCGGCACTGCCGACGAAGTAGATCAACGAGGTCACGGACGTCGTCGGAGAGGCGGAGTTCAGGAAGAGGGAGGATGTCGAGGAGAGTGGAGAGATCGAGGGTGAGCTCGTGGAAGTCGTTGCCGAGGGAGTCGATTTGGAGAATGAGGCGCATCCGGCTGCGAGCAGAGCAATCACCTAGGAGGCCCTTGAAGCGCTGCAGTACGACGAGGATCTCGCGGAGGCAAAGGGAGGCCGAGCGGGGGAGTTCACCGGCGTTCCCGGTTTGGTCGTGGAGAAGCTCCTCGAACAAGATGCAGAGGATCTTGGACTTACGAGTAAGGGAGGTGAAGAGACGTCGGAGGAGTGGGCAGGGTGCTTCGAAGAGGGAGATCTCGCGAGCAAGCCGGAGGAGCGAACGGAGGAGGTCGCCGTCACAAGGAATTGCCGGCGGAGGCGTAGGAGAGCAGGGCAGTGGAAGGGGGAATGAGGAGATGGAGAAGAAGGAGAATTCCGCCATTGGTGGCGTGGGTTGGTCAAGCTTCGTTGAGGCGGAGGCGGAGGCGGCGAAGGGATTTTATTTGTTTGCGTGGAGGCAAATCTGCGGCGTGAGCTGTGTTTGAGCTATGACCAACTTTGACGAATCGCCGTTCCATTAAACTATTTTTTATTTTTTATGTTTTTGCCCTTTTGCTTTACGATTTACTTCTTGTAGAAAACCAGCAATTAATAAGTCTGCGGATCCAAAGAATTTTTTTTTTTCAAAATAAATAATATAAATTTTTTAATATCATTATGATTAAATATGCTTTATTTAATTTTTTTTTAAAACAATAATAATCAATAAAAAATCCGTAAGCAGTAATATGGTCAGTTGAGAAAATCGACAAGAAACCTCCATGTGGAGTACCGCAAGAGAATGAGACGATAAACATAGCATTGCTATTAATTCATTGAAGCCAATGATGCTAAACTAACAAATAAATATTCCCTATTTATAATTGTGTGAAGATGCTAGTGATCGCGCACTATTTATCAACGAGTCATCTTATGAGTAATTAAAAAGTTTTTTTTTTACCTTTGCTTAGTTTGTGGGAATCCTCAACCCTTATTTGATTCCCCTCGAGTGACATGGTCTCTTAAGTGGGGCCCAATCAAATGAGAGCCAAGGGGTTTCTGAGGTGGGTGCCTCTTCTAGGTCAGCCGAGGATTAGTCATGCAGTCAAGCGCTCTTTTGCGGGTGGATATGTAACGACCCAACCCGATCGGGACGGATCCCGCTCGCATCGGGTCGTGCCCAAACTCAACTGACTGAACTGATTCCAGGATCTGACTTTGGAATTTGTTTCAGAACTTTCTTCCAAACATTTACACACACACAGAGACACAGAGCTACTATAAAAATCAAATGCAGCAGAACAGATCATCTATCATTTCTTCCTCATAAAGAGAATCATATACAAATACAGCTTATGACTTTCAGACATAAAGAAAAATAGAACAGAAAATTCATGACTGTACAAAAATCAAAAGTACAAAATACCTATAACAGATCTGACTCTGAACTTCTACTCCAAGACTTCCTTCCCTTTCCCAGAACCTGAAAACCACGCAGAAAACAAGGATGAGCTACAACAGCTCAGCAAGACATCAAACCTCAAATTCAAATCCTCATAATTCACATCAAACACATCAGACCAAATACGTACAGAAATCAGATCAACAGAATCATATATCAAATCAGAACAGAACAATTTTCAGAAATCAAAATTCCAGAATTCGAATCAGAACAGAATCATACAGATCAGATCGAATCAGAACATAATCATACAGATCAGATCAAATCAGAACAGAATAGAATCATATCAGAATCAGAAATTATATCGTACGGAAATCAGAAATCATATCAATTCAGAACATATCAAAAATCAGAATAGAGTCTCTGACAGACAAAATCTCAACAGATTCTGGCCCCTTATACCTCCCTTCCCAGACACTGACAGAATCTCTCGGATTCTGGCCCCTTATGCCTCCCTTTGTGCTCATGGCACCAGAACAGATGTGCTTATAGCACCAAAAATCATCGGATCCGGAACAGAACTTATTTTCAGATTTCAGAGCTCATTTCATATTTTCAGATTTCCCTGACACAGACAGGATCTCACAGGATCCTGACCCCTTATAACTCTCTTTTCATAGCACACAAGTATATCATATCATTTCAGAACAAATCCGGACAATTTCAGAAATCGTACGAAAATCCGGCAGCATAACGGCAGTCTACAGAATTTACACAAAAATTCCTAATTTCACAAATTACCAAATTAGCACATAATATTCATAACAATATTGCAAGACTTTTATTCTATTGCCCAGACAATTTCGGACTTCGTTATAAATCACAGTCAAAATAAAACACAGCCGAGTCAAAACTATCCGGTAAAAATTCTCCATAAAATAATCAAAACGTGCACACTCGGCACCTCAGAAATATACCAAAAGTTACGCGGTAAAAACTGAAACAATTGGAAAATACGGACGAAATTCGCTAACGAAAATGAAATCCGGACAGAATAATCATTCAAACTTCACCGTTCTGAAAATTGAGAAAGGCGGAATGTGCCTTACCTTGCGTACACCAATTTCTTGAACTGTCACAACGGACGAAAACAGACCGGAGTTGCCCAAAAATCCTCTTTTCCTTTTTTTCCTTCATTTTCTCTCTCCTGGCCAATCTCTCTCTTCCAAAAATATCTCATTTCTATATATATCCAGATTGATCGTCCCGAACGATCCATGCTCTGGACGAATTTCGTCCAGACGAAATTAATTTTCGTTCCTGGATGATCGGCTCTGGAGAATTTTCGTCCAGACGAATTTAATTATCGTCCCTGGACGATCGTCTCTGGACGAATCCTACTTTCGTCCAGACGATCCATGCAGTCAAACATGCTTTCCTGCACAACCTGTACCGATCGTTCCGGACGATCCAATTTCGTCCCGGACGAACCTGGGAGCAAAATGGTCTTTACAGGATACTCATTTCCAAAAAATTTTTTTTTGAGATATTTAAGTAATTAAGATAAATTCATACACACATTATATACGTAAACTTAAATTAAAAATCTCTTAGTTGATAGAAAATACTCTCAACACATTAATTAAAATGTTATAAAAGAAAGATGCTTAGATACTCTATTCATTGCATGTGGAGGCTAATTAGTCCAAATAATTTTGAATTTGATCCTCACTAGCATTATAATAATTTTTTTCACATTTTTTATGAAAGTGCTATTTTCTTTTTGCATGTATTAAAATGAAACTCATCCCACAATAAAAACCACTAAATTTTGAAGCAGACTAATATTTTTTTAAACCATTTTTTTTTTTAAACTCAGTCAGACACGGACCATTCTTTCGCGATAGCCACTCAAAACCAAAATAGCCTAGATCCCACCCACACATGCAACGACCAAGCAAAAGAGAATACCACCAAGGTTGCCAACACGGGGAGAAGCAGGGAGCCGCCGCATCATCGTCCAATCCTCCAACAAAGCCCACTGCATCAAAACACAAGAGAGAAATCCAAAGTCTATTTCTTCTTAGATTTACTCTTACGCCTTTTGCCACCTCCACTGAGAACAGCTTAATCAACAATACACCCCACCATGAAACTATACATATCATCATTTACATGGTAACAAAAATCCTCTTCCTCCCCCACACATGGCGTAGAAAGGGGCTCATCCAAATTCAACCAATCTGATTGAACTAAGAGAGAGATATTCAAAGACTGTTCCACATGAGCTTTCAATTCTACGTTAGACATAACTGAAATAGGAATATTAACATACACGACATTTCTCTCTGAGGCATTAGCAATAGGAGATAATTCAGACTCAACACTAAAAGGTAAATTAGAAACCAAATGAACATACAGAAGCAAAATCCTAGGCCACAGACTCCATAGGAGAAGAACCATCACAAACAACCAACCCATGGATTGGCGAATCAGGTAAGCCAGAAGGCTCCCCATCCATGGAAACCACATCCACAAACAAATAACTCGAATCAACCAAAACATTCACACACAAAAGGTTAGTTTTAAAGTTAATACCACAATTATTTTTTATCAAATTTCCTTCCTCACTAACATAAATAGAGTTCAAAGGTGGAACCAAAGAAGCAGATTACTCTCAACCACAATAGAAATAACATAAGCTAAATTAGAATTAAGAACAATAGTATTATCCCCCAAAAAATCAGCAACACTCCCAACTATAACATCAGCTGGACTCAACTCCAAAGTTATATCAAATGCAACATCAGCATTCACCACCCCATCGAGAATAGACACAACAAGAACAAAAAAGGGGGGGGGGAGAAGGATTCAAATTAAGTTTAGAAACATCAGGGTTAACATTAGTAGAAGAGAGGTGAGGATGACATTTACCCACCACATGTCCGATACAATTACAAGAAGCACAAAAGAGGGGAAATTCTTCCATAACAACTTGTTGCACATAGCCCAGCTTCTCAGGACCTAACCAAACATTGACAGGGTAAAATTTAGTGATATCAATATCCATCAGCACACGAGCCACGGAAGGACTAAAACCAACAAAAATGGCAGAGTCAATCTTCAAAGTTCTGCCAAAAATTAAACCCAAACTGTGAAGGATACGAGGGGAATAGATGTGAGGACGAATATACAAAAAAGAAACCGAAATCGGGATCACTGGAGATTCAACACCAACATCAAATAGAGGACACCACTTGGTGAGTTTCATGTAACAATTATACACTATGTAAGATCTATGGCAAAAAAATCTACTATAATCAAGATCATTAGCCAGTTTGATCAAGATATGCGACGGAGCAAGCAGGGTGACCTACAATTTGCCATTTAAGTATAAGATTGAAGAAAAATCTCCGAATGGATTCAAGAGAGGGACGCTTTGAGGGGAAGAAACCAACTAACACAAACTGAAACAGAACATCCAACACTCAATTTACTGCTCCGAAATCCACAGAGAAGGCATACCACGAAAGGAGATTGTCTTAAGTTCAAGAAAATTTACAACAGAAGAAGACCCAAAAAGCGCATCCAAAAACAATCGTGATTTAACCGGACCTTCTAAAAAATCAGGGTCAGACAAGCAATTCGGTGGCATTCCAGGCAAGCATCGAAGATGGGCAAAACGAAAACAAAACAAAAAATCAGAGAAAACCACCCAAAGAAGAAGAGAGAACTTCCTGTAATATCACAATCTGCTCCAGTATCGTCCAGGACGATCTGGGATCGTCCTGGGACGATCAGTGGAATTCAGCTCCAGATTCTGCCCAGAATTGCTCCAGGTGATTTCCTGTAGGGATCGTCCAGGCCGATCGAGGTATCGTCCCGGGACGATCAGTGGATGGCACAAGTCAGAGAATGGGGGTTTTTATCGCCTATGAACAGTAAGTATCGTCCTGAAAAATCGTCCCAGGACGATGGGAATTGGTCTGATCGTCCAGGACGATCTGGACGATCGGCCAGGCCGATATGAAGATGATTTAAGGGAAATCAGCCGATTTGAAGAGAGAGAAAAAAATTAAAATAAATATCTGATTTTCAGCTCTGAGGAGAGAGAAAAAGAGAAAAAGGAAAAGTTGATTTCGGGAAGACGCGGAGCCGTTTTCGATCGAAGTGACTGTTGAGGAATTTGCTGTGCTCGAGGTAAGGCACATTCCGTCTTTCTCAATTTTCAGTTCCGTCGCGGTTGGCGGTATTTTTCTGTCCGGATTTCGTTTTCGTTACGATTTTTCGTCCGTATCTTTTGATTGGTTCAGTTTTTACCGCGTAAGTTTCTGTATATCGTTGTCGTGCCGGGTGTGCACGTTTTGACTATATTTTGAAGATTTTTGTCCGGGTATTTTTGATTCGGCGATATTTTTCGTAGACTACAATTTTCTGTGAAATTGGAAATTATCTGTGCAGTAGAATAAATGTTCTGGAATGTGATTATCTATGTTCTGTGCGAATTCGGTAAATTTTCTTTGCAGGAATTTTGTGTAAATTCTGTATACTGCCGTTGTGCTGCCCGATTTTTGGGTAATTTCTGAATTGTCCGGATTTCTTCTGAATTGAAATGCTATGTGTATAAGCTATAAAAAGGGAGCTATAAGGGGCCTGGATCCTATGAGATTCAGTTAGTGAAACGGGAAATTTTAGATGAGCTCAAGTTGGAGAAATATCAGTTATATTCCGGATCCGTGAATTCTATTATTCAGGTGCCGTGAGCACATTTAGCTTAGCTATTAATTATTCAGTGAATTTTTGGTGCCGTGAGCACAAGGGAGACATAAGGGTTAGAATCCGTAGTGATTCTGTTCAGTTTAGTTTAGCTATTAATTACTCAGCTATTATTCTGGTGCCGGGGGCACACTTAACTATTAATTAAATATCTGATATCTGATCTGAAATGTGATTCTGATATGATCTTGTTCTGTTTCGATATGATCTGTATAATTCTGACTATGCTGAGTTTATTCTGTTCTGTGATCTGATCTGTACGATTCTGATTCTGATTTGATATCTGTCCGTATAAGTTCTGATTTCCGATTCTGTTCCGATTTCTGATCTGATTTCTGTCTGATGAGTTTGGTTTTGGTTTCTGAGAATTTAGATTGGGGGTTTGTTGCTTTGCTGAGCTGTTGAGCTCACCCTTGCTTTCTGGTGGTTTTCAGGTTCTGGGAAGGGCAAGGAAGTTCAGGACTAGAGTTCAGAGTCTGATCAGTATAGGTACTTTTGTACTTTTGATTTTTGTACAGTCATGGCTTTCCTGTTCTGTCTTTCTTTCTGTTGAAAGCCATGTACTGTTCTGTAGATGATTATTTTTGAGGAAATGAAAAGATAGATGTTTTGTTCCGCTGCATTTGATGTATTTAGTAGCTCTGTTGTTCTGTGTGTTTCTGTTGAGTTAAGAATTTGGAAGATCAGTTCAGTAACCTAATCCAAAGCCAGATCCTGGATAAGCAAGTTTAGTAAGTCTCTCGTCGCGATCCGGCTCGGGCGGGATCCGTCTCCGTCGGGTCGGGTCGTGACACTTCCCTTGAACACCACCGAGAGCGCTGGCGCCACCAAGGATGGAGCCCTAGCAGGGCGAGCGGGGCGAGGCTCTGGGCCAATAATTTCATTGACACATTAAACTAAAGGGGGGTTTGTATACATAACACTTGAAATAATTTATTTATATATTTACACCTAATTTTATTATTTGTTAATCATGTACAAGTATGAAGAAAATACAAATTAGGATATGTGGTAGTTTTTTGTTATATAAAGTTTTTAAGTATTGTATGCATAAATAATACAATTTAGATGTTAAATATTTAAAATAATAATAATTTTAGATGTTATGTATGTAAATCTCTTAAAGTAAAGCACTACAAAACAGTGGAGTAATCAAACTAAAAAACCTTAGAGAGCTTGAATAAATACATGCATAAAGAAAATACATTCTTTAGTGCAAGGGATATACTAATTTTTAAGATAGAATTTAAAGGTGATGGTTTTTATCGTATTGTATGATTTGTATAAATAAAAACTAATTAAAATATTTAATAAATGATATTAATTAAAATTTCGAGTATAACCAATTGTATTATATAATTGTCACATTGTAAAGGGCAGACATCTATTTTGAGAAATCCCGCCATCAAATCATGGTTACTTAAAATTGACAATTTTGAAATTTAAATTGATCGTATTGTACGAACCAATTTTGTATTGTATAAATTAAAATTAAAATTGACTAATTTAATTCTAATGATTAAGAAATCAAATTATATCCCATTAATATCAAGTTAAAAAATTGCATATGTCAAAATTGGTAGTAATTTTAAAAATTGATGCTACCAAGTATTTTCGTTAGCTCATCATTTTCTGATGAGTAGACCTTGGAGCATTACATGTTCTTGCAAATGATTCTTTTTTTTGGAAAACCTGGCAACTGATCTACAAAGTCAGTATGGCTCTGACGTGCTCATTATGATTCCGTAGAGTTCATCATAACTAACTCTAACAAGTTCTATAACTCACCGCTATTTGTCCGGCTGATGAAGAGCCGGTTGGGCAAAGCTTAAGTCCCTCGTTCGAATTTCTTGACAAACAGTGAAAGCCTTAAGTGTGATTCGTGTAAATTGGTGTGGGTTACATACTAGGTCGACCGAAGCTTTTACTGACTTAAAGACAACTTCCTCGTCAAATAAAAAAAAAAAAACAAAAAAAAAACTTCTATATGTTTATGATGAGTACAGAATAAAAACTCTAATGAGTTCGTAATGTACCTCGAGAGTTTTTTATTTTTACTCCTCTTAGCTTTTTGGGTTTCTTTGAACATCGTACTATCTATAAAATATTTCTGATCCCTATTTTGACTGTTTTGAGATTCTCAATTTGTTCTATATTTTAATACATTTTATTTTCCATTTTTCTCTGATAATTCATACTAATAAGAAATCAGATTCAACTGAAATTTAAGACATCTCCTACAGAGGCATTGGCGTCCCACCGGAAAACATTGAATAGTGTTGTTACAATTACTATTTCAAGCATAGAAAGGTTTGAACATTAGTTGATCCTCAATAGACAGCTCACGATATATTCAACTGAATTAAATTAGATTATTTTTCATTTTAAGTGGACAATTAATCCATATTAAATAATAATCAATCCAAATATATGCAATCTGATGAATTCACATGCAGCCAGGCTCACCGGTATCCATTGGCATCGACTCTACGATATTTATAAATAAAATTTACTTTGTCGCGTTGAAGGTCAAAACAACAAATCTCAGTGTTGCTTGGGTCAAAGGGGTTTGGGTAGGGTCAATCTGGGCAGGACGGGTTGGGTTCGGGTTTGAATTTTTATCCCGCTTGTCTAATTGGTTGGGTTAGTGTTGAATCAATTCAAGACAAGTTGGATTCAAACGCAACCCAAAAATCCATTTTAACGCCTCTACTAAATACACCACAAAGATCAATAAGATCATATTATTATGATGAATGAGATGAAACAACAATGTGCTACTGGAGTACTTAGGTAAATTTTGTTGATGATGATGACGGCAATGATGATTAGTAGTTTCGTATTTTGATAAAAGGTTTTCTTATAGTTTGTTTCAGTAAGAGCGCTTGTTTGAATTGTTGTGTAAAATAATTGGTATATTTGTTGGTTGAAGTAATTGCTTGTATATATATAACTATGCTATTTTGTTATGTAATTATGTGAATTATTTTGAAATTTTGTGTAATGTTAAATAAGACTAGAGAGAGTCGCCTTAGATGATTTGGTCACATAAAACTTCGGCTTTCTGATGACCCGATTAGAAGAGTAGATGTATTAGATGTGACATATGTTAAGAAATAAAGAGGCAAACCTAAAAAAATTGTTAGAAAACATTAGAAATAATATTTTTATTAGATTTAAATGGGAATTGAACTCTTAATAGGACATAATGTAGAAACAAATTCATGTAGTTGACCTCACGTTGTGGGATAAAGATTTGATGATATTGTTGTATGATAGGAGGTTGTATAGTTGCATGAGTTTATTTATTCTCATGTGTATAAAATGAAAAAGCGAGCTATTGTTGTTCTGTTTTTAAGGCTTTTGCGATGAGATCTAAGACTTGTTCTAGCTACAAATTGATGATTTGAAGAACGAGTTTCAACCATTGGGGATCTTTGCGACCTTAGTTTTACATAAATAAGTGGTTGCATTGTATATTTGTGGCCGCCTTAACGAGTCGTAGACATTTGTATGTAGTAAGCTTATTTGCAAGTAGGAATGCAACTTGTTAATTGGTTGGTACTGTGTTAATTAGGAGAGATTCTAGCAATTTATTGATATTAAAATTGAGAAAGCGTTAGCTCATTAAATTTGTCTCATTGATTCATTTGTTTCTACAATATACACATGAATTTCATAGATTGTTTGGTTCCTCAAATAATTTTGTCTACTTTTTAATTGTACTTGTGAGTGTTTGGTCTTAATCTATTTGGACCCTGATCAACAAGCTTTTTGTAATCTTAGGTTCATATTACTAAATTGCTTATTTTGATTTTAAATTTAATAAAAGTATAACTTGAATGATCTCATAATTGATTTCAAAATCATCTTTTTTTGATAATTTAAATGTTTGAGATCTAAAATAATTATTATTGATGAGATGAAATTTAAGAAGATAATATCACATATAATTTTATTTGATAAATGATTCAAGCTCGAAAAGGTGAACAATTATATTTAGGGCCTGTTTGGAGAGAACTTATTATGTGCGGAGGCCGGACGTAGAACGTTGTCCGGAGACCAACCAGAATACGCCACGTCAGCAGTACTGAGCATTATCGAGTCGTGGTATCGAGCGAATGGATGATGTGACACATTTTGGTTGGTCTCTGGACGATGTTCGGGGTCCGCACAGACTGTTTGGGGATAGTTTTCTAACTATTTGGCTTCTCAAACCACAACCACTTATGTTTGGCATTTTTTTAAACTTTATTGCAACTTTTCATAAGAAATGTGATGTGAAGTTGCATTTTGCATTCAAAACTAGGGATGCAAATGCGTCGAGTCGAGCTCGAGTCAGGTCCAACTCGAGTCAGGTCCAACTCGAGCTCGACTCATGAGCTAGATCCCAAGCTCGAACTCCAGTTGAGCTCTGCTCGTTCTGCTGAAAAAGCTCACCGAGCTGCTTGATTCCCGTCGGCTTTCTCTTGCGTACTGCATCCCGCATACGAGCTTTCCACCTTCGTCTTGCGATCCGCATGCTTTCATTTCCCTCCCACCTCATTTCATTTCCCGCCGCCTGCGTATCGCGTACTATGTCCACCTCCGCTTGCGATCCACATGCTTTCATTTTCCGACCGCCTGCATACCGCATGTGTCCCATGTAATTGAGCCGGCTCGGGAGTGATCAAGTTGAACATTCATTGAATCGAACTTGAGCTTGTTAACGAATCGAGCTTGAAATTATGCTCAAGCTCGAAACTCAATAAGCTTCCTTGTGAGCTCGTTAAATTGCCGATCTTGAGCAGGCTCATGAGCCGACTTGACTCACTTTCACCCTTATTCAAAACTACTAATATGTGGGAGTTCAAAAAAAAGTTGTTATCCAACTTTTCAAAATGATTATATTTGTAACACTCATAGCAACTTTTTTTAAAAAAATTACTTTTCTTATCATCTTTGACCCAAACAAACCTTTAATTCATTTGTGTTCTAGTAGATGTATGAATCCAATTTCGTAGCGTTTAAAAAGTTCTTACTCAATTAAATTATTTTTTCAGTATTTGACTTTAAAAAGCACGAGGCTGCCCAACTCATTTTCACCCCAATCATTTAACCTAACGTAAATTATTCAGTAATTGGTTAGTTATACCACGAGACTATTTTTTAAAGAAAGGTCACAACTCGGCAATTTATTTATGTAATCTTTCAGCTGTTAGAATCTTACCGTTATGGAAATTATATAAAAATAATAAACTTACATCCATGATTTACTGGTCGGGATCTTGTTCATCAAAAGTCGTGCTATGTTAAATCCCTTAATATTTATTTACCTAATCCGTGTGGGCGGCATTAGCTAGAAACGCTCCTAATGACATAAACTCTACGTTAAAATTTTGCTTAACCCAATTAATACTTCAATAAACTTATTCGTTAGTTCCTGTTCCGATCCATGATTGGCTCAACAACTTTGGATAAGGACTTGCTAACAGCTAGTTCATAGCGCATAGGAGATTTGTATTATATATGCCAAATAAGGTTTGCGTAAGCTTAGTTCATCATGTATTTGATAAATATGACATATGACCTCATAGGCTTTAGCTAGGTTTCATTCCCCTCTCATGTGGCGCGACCCCTTAAGTTGGGAGAAAATAACTGTGGGTCTTGCACTTGTGGGGCTGGTTGTTGGTAGA
The DNA here is from genome assembly GCA_016618105.1 of Dendrobium huoshanense. Taxonomy (NCBI): domain Eukaryota; kingdom Viridiplantae; phylum Streptophyta; class Magnoliopsida; order Asparagales; family Orchidaceae; genus Dendrobium; species Dendrobium huoshanense. Next base: position 19,198,210 of record CM028348.1, read on the forward strand.
CTCGTCGAGGGATTAGTTACGCCGCCATGTGCCTCCTACAGAGGTGACAGCGAGTAGATCTCCCATTCTAAATATATATATATATATATTTAACGAATTAACGTAAAAAGTAATAGAAATAATGGCAAAATGATCTTATATATATATATATATATATATATATATATATATATATATATATATATATATATATATATATATATATATATATATATATATATATATATATATATAGAAGTTCAAAAAATTATTAAATTTATTTTAAAATGAGTATAATAAAAAATTTATTTGATTGTCATTATATTTTATTTGATTGTCAATATATTTTATTTAACTCATATAAAAACTATTCAGCTGGTTTAATAGCAATAAGCAATTTTTAGTGAGATATTAAAATAAATTTTTTTTTCTTTAATAGTCGTAATATAATTTACAAAAAAAATTATAGAATAATATAAAAGATATATTAAAATTAGAATAAATAATGATATCACCCGCATGTGAATGATGTTACTTCCGCCGCTTATTGCTCAAGGCGTGTTTTTGGTGGATGTCTTCAATGATAATGGTGACCATAATTGCATTTTCTTAATGGGCAGGACAATATATTCCCCCGAAATCACGGGATGTAATTGTTATGCTCTATGCGCAAATATTCATTTTAATTATTGCAATAAAATTTTCCTTTTAATTTTATATTCAAAGCTTTACCTTTGTTGAATTTTTTTTTCCTAACGTAATTTTACTATTTTTTAAAATGAGTTTTGATATGCCTGTAAGGAAATTCAATTAGGTAATCTGCATGTAATATTTAGACACTTCCACAATAAATTTATAATCATTCTAAAATATATTTTAAAATGATGAGTGAAGCCAACCGTTCAGTTTATAAATTTTGGAGGGTTTGTATGACAACAAGGGTACTGATTTTGATGGTTTTATGCTGACTGTAATTATTTTTTCTTTTTGTCAACCGGTTCTTTTATGGATGGTCTTGGAACATGGAGTGAATTCGCTGGCTGGGTGCGGTAATCACGTTTGGGTTCGGCTTATGATCACCTGAGTCCATATGGATTGCTTTCTTTCTAGTTTTCTTTTTATTTTTTGCTATAACTTCTCTATTTTGTTTGGCCTTCTTCTGCTATCTTGTTTGTAGCCTTTTGTCATTTATAAAACGGGCTTAGCCCCAAAATTATATATATATAAAATTTATAGTCAAATTAAGATCTTGATGAAACAAATCCAACACTAACAAATGTAATCTAATTCAAGTTCAAATAAGTTAAAATCAAGCACTTGAAATATATTTAAAATTTTTGAGATATTAATTGAGGGAACATATGATCACCAAATCTTACATGTTTATAATCAAATGAGCGGCTTATCGAGACAAATCCAACAAGTCCAAAATCACTTGATTTTGATGTCATTAAAACACTTAGATGGTGAATAAATAATTTATGATTAAAAAAAAAAATTATAAGCCCGCTAATGAATTGTCATAGAATTTTTGTTAAATTTATCAAAATACCCACTCTAACGTACTAAAAATAGACTTTCATTCTCCACAAGAAGGGAACCTATACTTGAATTGAGAGAACTTGAAGATCTAAAGAACTCTAGGGCTCTACTTGATGTTTGGCGTCACTGATAACCACCGCTAGAGATCTAAAGAACTCTAGAGATATAAAGATATAAAAAACTCTAGAACTCTACTTTTTCTTTTTCTTTTTTTAAATCTAGAACTCTACTTGATGTTTGTTATAAGTTGACAATGATGGTCACGACTTGCCATCGCCATCACTTAGCTACCATCATGCATATGATTGCCATCTCCAGTCTATCGCCACATGATCGTCATAATTCGTTCATGTCATCCGACCACTACCAACATCCGACAATCATCGCTTTGCCACTATCATGTGACCAATGTCACTCAACTAACACAATCCAATTGCTACATCTCTAGTATTATCCTGTTAGGGAAGTAAATCAAGCAGCACAATCAGATTCCACACATAAAGTGGTAGAGGTTGTATGATATGAAGAATAGATGGGAGAGTCAGTTATGATTATGGCCTTCGAGTCCTTAATCTAGAAATTGGAAGCATAAAAAATATAACTTAATTTTTGTTATAAGTGAGCTTTTGTGCTCATACAAATTGTGAGATATTTTAGGAGCATAAGTAAGCAATAAAGATGTCACTTATGTTAAGGAGCTGGAAGAATACAAGTATTGGTGTTGGTTAGGGCACTGTGGACTAGTTCTAACAAGCACCTAATAAGAACCTTTTATGGCATAGATTATTGTAAGTTACCCACATTAAAAGTTAGATGCAAAGAGACTCTACTGTCCAAAAACAATCTTAGTGGTTTGAGTGTTGAATAGCCAGCAAGGCTTATAAGGCTTGTGGAGTATAAGAATTGTATCGGAGATTTGCTCCATGCCAATAACTTGCTATTCAGACACAAGTTTGACAAATAATTGGTGTGGAGATGCAATCATCCCTATTTGAGTGACATTGATATAATGCCGTTCTTGAAAATTTTGATTGCTCTTATCGTTATCATAAAAAATGGTCTTGAGTCACATCCTTGTGTGACCTAAAGAGTTAAATGTGGAGTGTTCTTTGGCATTCTAATTGGCAAATTCAATCTCCTTACTACATATAAGAGAATATAGATTATCAAGACTTATTGGGGTGAGCATAATTTGTATCAAGGTCTTGAAAACATTTTAAGAGAAAGACAATTCGTTGAGGATGTAAATGATTATACCCTCATTATCATTTAACTTTTCCCCCAAGCTACTACTATATTTTTTCAATGTGCCTTTAGGCTATTGTTGTATTGTCAATGAGAGTCTTAATAAAAGTAATATATTATATCGTGGTAGTTTTTCTTTTCCTTGAAATATGATGTATCTTATTTTTTAGCTAAATTATACTTTAATGATTGGTATATTCAAGTCTCTTATTAAGAGCAATCCAAATCTCAAAACAAGTGTTGACATTTGAAATAAATGGGATAATTCTCACTTGTGCGTTGTTGAAACATTTTGGTGAGTTTTTCAAACTTCTATGTTACGTATTTTTCTTTCCCTAATAGTCAACCCATCGAGTTCATTGACAAAATTAAAAAAAGCAATTTTTACAATCACCCACGGTACAAGTTAATGGCTAAAGGCCACTTATATTAATGCTTATTGATTAAATTTTATTTTTTTTCTTTTTACTCAAAGTGAAAGTGGTTATGTTAACGTAAGCTACATGAATGCATTCCTTTTATTTGCATGTTACTATTTGTATATTTCTCTTATATAATCAATGCATTTACTTTCCTATTATACCATGATTGCTTGAAAAACTATTGTCTTTCTTTATAGAAAAAGTTAGGTGGCTAACCTCATATTCTTAGATATTATGTATGATGAAAGATTTAATATATGCTATTTTATGTTACTTCTTAATATATTTCTCCTCCATAGAGTATTTTTTACTTTCCTAGAGTTTCTATATACGTTTCTATACTCATAAATCAAGACATTCATAATATATTGAAGCCACCAATATATGTGTGTGTTTAAAAACACTAAATTATAATAAAGAATGGTTAATATTATTTTTCAGATTTATTGGAACGTGTTCGCCATAAGCAAATTTATCCTTTATGTTTCTAATTCAAAGCAGGATTTAGGTAGTAGCTAGCGTGTACTAGTACTGCATCTCAACCTTTAAGGGTTGCCGATTATGACAAGAACGTGCTGTGGGCCACCAGCGCCTACTATTTGGTCGGAGAAGTCCAGCCGGTTCTCCTCCGAACGCATGCGCCGTTGTCCCCAACTCCGCGTTCGGAGTTCAAAAGATTTACAATTTCTTTTTCTTCAAAATGTCGAATCGCTTTGTTATTTTAATTATCCTACTACCTTATTCTATGGGCGCTTAATCTGTGGACGCTTTGTAGTTTGTACAACGTGATTGTTTAAAGTTTCATATCAAAGTCACATCAGCTGTAAAAATTATTATTGGTAGGCTAAAAATATTTGATTAAAAAATAAATGTAATGTAAAAAAAATATATTCTTTTTTTAAATATTTTGGAGTACAAAATAAAAAAGATTTGATTATTTTTATTTATTTTTTATTTAATTTAAAATAAAATTAATGTAATATATGTATAAAAATGGTGATAATCAATGACTAATAATGATGATGATCGATGTCGCCTAATAGTCACAACTAATAAGGATCAACAATGATAGGCGGCGAGTGATTTCGATGGCAATGACCGACAGGGCAATGAATGGTGCTGATGGGGGCAGGCAATGACAGGAGGTGGCATTGGTTGGTGGCAACAATGCAATATTTTTTATGAAAGAAGAATTTAATCAAAACTTATCTGGTTTACAATTCATCAAAAATGATTTAAGGATTGAAAAAGAAATTAAATAGAAGTTTACATTGCATTTCTTTTCATCCAACCAAGCTCAAATCTTTCTAAAACTATGCATTTGTAACACTGCATTAATTTTACTTCAAACCAAACAGTCTCTTAGAGAATATGCATAGAATCAATTAATAAATATTTATTTAGTAAATTAAATTTTGCCATGAATAAATGAGTAGAAGTGTTCTCGGCTAGGATACGATGGGCTTCTTTTTTCTTTTAAACTTTTTGAACCAATTAAGGCTTCGTTTGGGACAACTTTTTTTTGCTTTCTGAAACAACTTTTTATTACAAATTTTTTTAAATTAAGAGTTTTGTACATGAAAACTATTTTGGAAAATAATAAGATAGCTATCTCAAACGAAAATAATACAAATTCACACATACATCATACACGTTAACTCGGAACCCAAGAACTCTTGATTGAAGAATCTGCTATGGGCCTGTGAGGACCACATAAATTATATTCATTAAATATGAGAACATAAATCATTTTCAAGAGTAAAGCTTATCTATACAATGCTTATAGCATATATAGAAGGTTTAATCAATGGGTTTGAACTTTTTCGCGGGCGTTGCTACAAGTCTTACCTATCATAATCAAATGCTTATAAATGAAATTTCATTTAATTTATTCCATCTATTTTTAAGAATCATGCGATGCTCGTTTGCCGTTAATATTAGTCAAAGTTCCGTAAATAATAATCCGATTCATCATTATCAGCATATTAAATAGGAAAAAAAATATTGATATATCATCAAAAAATTATCTTGATCGGGCATGAATCTCGAGGCAAAATCTAGCCGGAAACTTCAAAAATTAAATTTGGGATCACCTGAACTCTAATTTCTATGAACTTATAGTCAAACTGAGCATATTGGAAATACGAACTCAATGACACCAATTTCCTTCAATCCGAGCCCAAATGAGTCCAAATCAAGCACCCGAAGCGCTATTGGAAAGTTCGAACTACAATTTGAGTTACCAAATAGTTTTCAAATATGATGTTCTTATAATTGAATCGAGCGGCTCGACAAGACGAATCCAACGAACCCAAGATCACCGAATTCTGACATCATTAATGTAATATCTCGTTCCCTTGCTATTCCTCTCTGAACTGGATTTTCCTCCCAGAATCGGCCAGGACGAAGTCGAGATCGTCCAGGCCGATCAGTGCATTGAAAACAGCTGATTTCTGGAGTGTTCTGGAAGGATTTCTGGACAGGATCGTCCGGGATGATGTTGAGATCGTCCAGGCCGATCTGTACTGTTCAAAATATCGTCCTGATCATAGCCCTGGGAACGGTCCAGGACGATCAGAATTGGTCTGATCGTCCCGGGACGATGTGGATATCGGCCTGGCCGATCAGTTCACAGATATAAGAAAATCAGCTCGTTTTGAGGAGAGAGAAATCATTTTTATAAAACGAAAATATCTGAGGAGAGAGAAAGAGCGGAAAAGCAAAGGAAGAAGTCCGATTTCGGGGCCCGCGGAGCGATTTTCGTCGTTCGTTGCTGTTGGATATTTTGTTTGTCTCACTGTAAAGACTCCGAACCCTACTTCTGTTTTCGAAGATTTTGAGGTTTTGTAAATTGATGCTCAGATTTGTGTTTTTGTAAGTGATTTTCGTACCCGGTTTGGTACTGGCGAAGATTTCACCGCATAACTTTTGGTATAATGTAGATGTGATTATTCTGCACGTTTTGATTATTTTCTGGCAGATTTCGTCCGGTTCGTTTTGGTTCTGCGGGGTTTTATTTTGACTGCAATTTATTATGATGTCCGAATTGGTTTGAGCAGTAAAATAATAGTCTTATAATGTTGCTGTGTACGTTCTGTATTAATTTGGTGAATTGTGATTTTTGGAGATTTCCGTGTAAATTATGTAGACTGCCGTTGCTCTGCCCGATTTTCGTACGATTTCTGATTTTCCCGGAATTGATAGATTGAATTGATATGTATATGACTATTGATATGATTGTTCTAGATTTCTCTATTATTGCTTATTGCATCGACTATTGCATTGATTGATTGATTCTGAAAGACAAGTGGAAACCTGGTTGAACGTTGGTTATAGAAACCAACGTATGGATAACTACAACAGCACTATTGATAATAGCCAGTTTAATCTGGTTGATCTATGGATTTCTACAACAGCACTATTGATAATAGCCAGTTTAACCTGGTTGAACGATTGATAACTACAACAACACTATTGATAGTAGCCAGTTTAACCTGGTTGAACGATTGATAACTACAACAGCACTATTGATAACTACAACAGCACTATTGATAATAGCTAGTGTTTGTGCTTGTCGAGTAAGACCATTGTATGAAATTGCATGTATATGATATTACATCGTACAGTTTTCCTGATCTGTATTGATTTATTGATTTCTGTTTCGTATTGATCTCTGTATTGCATTGACTCATTGATCATGTTCGACTGATTGATTTGACTTGAGTTGATTAACCTGCATATTATTTTCAGTGTCGTGCTTTGATTTCAGTTGTAGGCTTTGGTGACCTGCTGGGCTTTGTAAGCTCATTATATGTGGTTAATGATTTCAGGTGCAGGGCCTCCAGCTTGACGATCTTTCTGCCGAGTTCTGTAGCTTTTTCTTTTGTAGCCTTGGTAGGTTTTCTTTTGTAGCCTGTACGGCTAGTGTAATGTTTTCTTTTGGCTGTACTTTGACTCTTGTATTATTTGTGAATTATAGTATCCGCTGCTGTTTCTTTTCTGTAATGTAATTATCTCTGGCTCTGGATATATATTTGTATGGATTGATATGAACAACAGATGAGGAAACCGATAGAAAGAAAAAGAAAAGAAAAAAAATAGAACAATCAGATGAATCCTTTCGCTACACGGATCTTGGGGTTGTTACAATTAAGACCTTCAAATGTCTAACGAACGGTACACGATCAAGTGATTCAATATCAGCCGTCCATCTGAATCACTCCACATTTGCCTTTGATCCTCCTCCTATTTATGGGTCATGACATCTTGAAAAAAACTATAAATAGCCACTCATTTCTCTTGAGAGGGGACCCAAGCAAGAAGAAGAAATAAGAAGAAGAAGAGAAGAGAAGAAGATTAGAAAGGAAGAAATTCCTCCTCGACCACCGCCGCCGGAATTCTGCCCGACTTCCGAACGACCCCGAAATTCAGCCCGACTTCCAAACGACCCCAGAATTCAGCCCGACTTTCGGATGATGCCGGAATTCTGCTTAACTTCCAAATGACGCTAGAATTTTGCTCGACTTCCAAACAATGCCGGAATTCTGCTCGATCTCCAAGTGACGCCGGAACTCTGCCCGACGCAGTAATTGGATTTCAAATTAGAAGTGATTCATTGTAATCTGATCGTCCTAAATTTTAAATAAGAGTTAGCCTCTTATATCTCAAGCAAACACTAGTGCAATTATTTCAACTATGGGTGGCATTGTGGTTGTTTCCCTTTCCAGGGTTTTCCACGTAAAAATCCTGGTGTTATTATTTCACCTTTGTTTGTGTGCTAGATATCCGTACAACGCTGAGATGAAAATTTTCTAACTCTATGGCCGCGTATATTCTAGTCCGCAACAAATATTATAACGAATCATCTAATTTATATATGCAATATATTAAGCACTAAGGGGTCATTTGGTTGACTAGAAAAAGAATATAATGTAAAAAATATATGGTGTAATTGAAATGCTTTGAAGTTATTTAGATAAGTGTAAAATAAATATTTGATTGTTTTTTATTTGACTTGATCAATTAAAATGTGCAAATTATAAAAATGGTGGTGATTAGTAGCTTATGACTGGATGGTGGTGGCTAGTGGCACATTGGGTGACATACAATGGGTTGCTAGCTTTGGCGGTTGGTTGTTGTCTACGATGATAGAGGCCGATGGCTGGTAGTGGACATCCGGAGGTGGGGTGGTGACAAGTGATGGTGGGCTGCAGCAGATGATGGCAGTTGCAGCTGGTTGGTTGTGGTGGCGGCGACCGAAGTTGTGTTGTTGCCAATGACAGGTTGTGGTAACGATAGTCAGCAACAACGGAGGTGATCGATTGCATTAGTAACTACTAGAGGTGGGTGGTGACGATGACGGGGTTGTAGCAGTGGCATCAATAGCAATGAATTTATGGTTTATTTGGAAATTATCCAAATTTGAAGAATTCAAAATACACTAAGGGATTATTTGATTGCTTACAAATGGAGTGCATAGTATTCTAAATACGGGTTTTAAAAATATGGGTGTTTGATTTGAAGTAAACTAAATATACTGTAAGATTTTGCGCATTTAGAATTCATAATCTATCTCATTATTTGTGTATTTGGAATCCTCCGATTTTAGCAAGTTCTAAATATACCATAAATTCATTTACATTGTAATTGCCACATGCTAGCCTCCAACCATCGACCATCCCCACCTCGCTGGCCCCCGTCGCTTGCACGCCAGCCCCCATCGCTGTCAACCACCCACCGTTGGCCACCATGACAGCCGATCACTAGACACCATTGCTGGCTGCCCACTGTCGATCACCATCACAGCCGACAGCCTAATGTTGTCCACACTGTTGCCAATGTAAGATTTTGAAAATATGGAGTGCATAGTATTCCAAATACGGGTTTTGAAAATATAGGTGTTTGATTTGAAGTAAAATAAATATACTGTAAGATTTTGTGCATTTGGAATTCACAATCTATCTCATTATTTGTGTATTTGGAATCTTCCGATTTTAGCAAGTTCTAAATATACCATAATTCATTTCCATTGTAATTGACACGCGCCAGCCTCCAACCATCGACCATCCCCACCCCGCTGGCCTCCGTCGCCTTCCACCACTTATGTCAACCACCCACCGTTGGCCACCATGACAGCCGATCGCTAGCCACCATTGCCCACTGTCAACCACCATCGTAGCTGACTGCCTAATGTCGTCCACACTGCTGCAAATGTAAGATTTTAAATAGATGGAGTGCATAATATTTCAAATACTGGTTTTGAAAATATGGGTGTTTTATCTGAAGTAAAATAAATATACTAAGATTTTGCGCATTTAGAATTCACAATCAATCTCATTATTTGTGTATTTGGAATCCTCCGATTTTAGCAAGTTCTAAATATACCATAAATTCATTTCCATTGTAATTGCCACACGCCAGCCTCCAACCATCGACCATCCCCACCCCATTGGCCCCCATCGCCAGCCACTGCCAGCCACCACCGCTGTCAACCACCCACCGTTGGCCACCACGATAGCCGATCACTAGCCATCATTGTCGGCTGCCCACTATTGACCACCATCGCAGCCGACTGCCTAATGTCGTCCACACTGCTGCCAATGTAAACCACCACCATAATCTTGTTATACTTTACATTATATATATTTTACTTCAAATTAAAAATAATAATAATTTCATGCTTTCATTTTAAACTCATCAAAATAACTCCACAATATTCTTTTTACAATGTTTTTTTTTTCAGACAGTCGAACAACCACTAAATTTGAACTAGAAGATGAATTTCAAATGCATCAAAATTTACACTACATTTGTTTTAGTTCAAATCAAACACACATATTCTCAAAACTCTTATAATTAAAATACTTTGCACCCATTTTACTTCAAACCAAAAATTTCCTTAGAAACACCTTTTGCCAATGTAACTTTTCTCTCATATGTTGAGCAATTTTCTTAAATTTATCTGATATTTGTGATCTTCCTTCTTCCTTTTAGTTTTTTGACCCTTTCCATTTCTAAAACCAAAAAACTTGGGTTTCCCATGTGCGAATTAATATTAGCTGAGAAATGAAACGTACAAAGCCTACTAAAGCAAACAAAATCGAGCATATTGTCATCAATTTATGGTTTCTTTTAATATGGCTGTCGGACTGCTAATTTGGCTGAGGATACCAACTTGCCGTAGTCTTAACAATTTCTTCCTCGGAAAATTTTGTACAAAAATGCTTAGATTAAGTCTATGATGAATGTATAAAAATTTAATTATTTAATTATATATTTCAAATATTTTTTAAATGTAATTCAAAGCTTACAAAGTTTCTAATCTTTTCATTGGTCAAAAAGAGGTCTCCTAGTTTGTGATAAAGCAACTGATTCAGCCACCTCAAATACTCATTGCAAGATTAAAAAATCACTCATATCAAACCTGCTTCATTAACCGAAAAATTATTATGTGTGGATACCATACACCGTCCAAAATCATATCAGTGTGCCAAGTCACTCTTTTGCTATGTATTGTAACCGTGTATCGGGTGATGGGGCGAGTTCTGATTCGCCTCCGAACGATCTAATATCTGCACATAATAATCTCTCCCGCTTACCAAATTCTCTATCATCGCCTCAGATCACTGAATCATAACCATTCACTCATAACAATCTTGTTATTTTTACAACAGTTAGATGCATTACTGTTGATGTATTTATAGTAATAGTCTGAACTATGAAATAAATACACTTTATTTTGTTACTCCGTATTTTTATTTTATAAAGGTAAAATCTGTATTAATGTTTTTTCTTTGAAGTTTCCCAATCGACAAAAGCACCAACATATGTTGCTATTGATGCTCACCTTACTTTTACTAGTTGATAATAGAAAATTTGTATTTATACATTAAATAGCCGAGTCATTATTTGTTTTTTTTTTTTAAATAGTTCATTAGAATTAGTGTTGGTTTTAAAGTCGGATCTATAAGGATTGTAAATGGGCTTTGGGCTGATGGACGGAGCTTAAACAAGAAACAAATATTCTTTGTTAGTCCATATATATATATATATATATATATATATATATATATATATATATATATATATATATATATATATATATATATATATACTTCAAACATATGAAATGTGGCACATTGATGGAATAATATATAACACGTCACCAAAAAGCGCACTCAATCAAATACAAATTTTAATATATATTGAAATTGAAAAACTTTCAATTTCAAATTTAATCATCTGAATACTGATTTCAATAAAATCAGAGTTGAGATGAAAATCTTAATGAGATGAATTCAACCAAATCAAAAGTAATCCAATTTGAATCAAAATGAATCCAAGCATAATTAGAAAATTCGTGAAATTTAATAAGGCAAGAAATTATCGCCAAATTTTGCGTGGTTATAATCAAATCGAGCTCCTCTACGAAATGACCCAACAAGCCAAAAATTGCCAAACTTTGACATCATTAAGGATTAATACATAAAATGTACAAAGAATAATATATAATAATAAGAATTAATACATATTATTCGATGGAGTGCTTTTGGAGTCTGAATATTTTGGCGAAGAATATCACTCTAAATAACATTAAATGGTGAGAGCTAGAATATTAAAAGAATCCCTGTCACCATCAAACTGCTACGCAACTGCTATAGTTGGAACACCACCCAATTAACACTATCATTGGACCACCTCTCGATTGCCACCATCGAATTAAATAGTATGTCATGCTTTGGGTTCTTTGTTTGGCCACCCTCTTAAAGTAGATAACGCCACCTCTGTTGGCTCGCGTCCCTCCCTGTCTCGTGTTCTGGTTGAATTGGATATTACGAAGAACTATCATGATAAAGTTTGGCTCAGTTCAGATAATTTGGTTTATTCCAGCATGTGCAAATGGAGGCTTTTCCTCCCTTTTTTCTGATTTGTGTAAAGCTATTGGCCATATTCGGGGTGAGTGTCGTTCTCTACCCCCTGCCCCCATATTTTTGTTTCTTCTACGAAGCTTAGTTTACCTATTATGATTGAAAATGTTATTGTGGAGAATGCTGGTAGTGCCGGTGTTAATGTGGATGTGGTTATTTCTGATCCTTTGGGTCAATCATTGTCTCTGGCGAGTATTGGGAATGAGGGTGCTGGTCCGGTTAGTTTGCCCGTGCATTCTAATTTTGTTGTTTCTCCTGTTTTTGTTTCTCCTCTTACTTTGCCTTTTTTGGGTGGGCCTTATGTTGTTTTGGTGGATTCGGTTACTGTGTTGGATTCTCATCTCCTTGTTGTTAATTTTTGTGATGTGGGTGTGCCTTTTGTCGGGCATGTTCTATCTTGCCCTGAGCTCTCCCCTGCGGCCCATGATACTGTTGTTGCTTTTGGTTCTAGTATTTCTCCTGTAAATAATGGGAAATTGGTGGTTTATGGTGCTGTGGATGGTGTTGTTTCTCCTAATGTGGCTCCTGCCCTTGTGGCAATGACATATATTAATTGTTGCGTTAATCTTAGTGATAGTTCGATTTGTGTTGATAGTGCGAAGTTGTCTGTGTATCATTCTACTTCTTTAATTAGTTTATAGCGGTGAAGAAGCTTTGTGTGCTGTTGGGGAGGCAAGTGTTGGGATGTCTTTAGTGGATGTGCCTATTTCTATTGTTTCAAATGCTAATTTTTTAGCCCATGTTACTAGAAATTCTTTTCGGTGGCAATGTGATTGGTTGCATGATGACATATCGGTTTCTAGTGGGGAGGATTTTATTGATAGCAACCTAGAAACGGGCTCGCTCAATAATTTTGTTAGGCAACGTAAATGAAAATCCAAGCAGAAATGACTTTCTTTTTTTAAAAGTTTTTTTTGTACGTGCTGCTTGATTTTATTCCGGATTTTGTTGCTTTGGTTGTGATGCTGGATTGGATTCAGAATGGACGATGATGAAGCAGTTATGCTACATGTGCCTTGGATGGCCAAGGTTGGTTAGCAACCTTGGTGGCTCGTTTTGGTGTTGTTGGCTGCTTTCGGTTTGAATGGTTTGTCTATCCTCCATGGATGACCCCTCCCTGACAACTAGGTGTCGGTCTGAGCCTTAGATTTTTCGATTTTGTCTATCCAACTCTCAATTTCTTTTAATGAAATTTTTGTTTGGAAAGAAAGTTGTAGCCAAAATACAATCCCTAAAGTTATGCCTACTATAACATTGGCGCGTGAAGCTTGCATGAAAATGAATTTCAATATTCTCATCTTCTTACCAGAGAATGTATCTCAAATAACACAAGTGTGTGCCTAAGGTCTAGATAAGATTATGATGATATTTATTTTATACGTAGCATCCAAGAGAATGGATTTCAAATACAAGATGGTGATAGTGATGACAACTATTTATCCAAACAAGACAAAAGAGCTTTTTGGCTAGATGTCAAGCTAAGATTTGAGCATAATAATATAATAATATTTTCTCCCCAAAAAATATAACTATAGTGAGATCTTCACACTTAATAGAGTTAAAAAGTTATAATTTTGGACATATTTGAACAAAGGAGTAGAGTGTCAAAGATAAGTTTTGAGAGGGGGAAGAGAGTCTTAAGTGGAATGAGATTGAATATTGTTAGGGTATAAGATAATTTTGAAAAAGAAAATTATTTAAGAATATTTTTATATAATTTATATATAATCCTTAATTTCCTTTTAAAATTGGTGTAATATAATTTTTTTCATGAATAATATTAATCTCAAGATAAATTCAATTATTTATCATGAGATATTCAAATAAATTGACTTACAATAGTTTCTTTTAAAAGATACATCTCAAACTTATTTAAAATTTAATTAATTTATCATATATTATATTTATCTTAAAATAAATTTAATAATTTTGAAATCCATCATAATTAAAACTAAATCCAATGCTTTAAAAATCGGGTCGGACCGGCCAATTCGCCCGTGAATCGGTACAGTCTTAAAATCGCTTCTGCATCGAACCAGACTGAACTGCCGGCGGTTATTTTGAACAGGCCGGTTCAAATCGCACAAATTTTAAATATTTTTTCTTAAAAAGAAATTAATATATATTTAAAATATTTGATTAAAGTTATAATACATTTTTTATTATAAATATTTTTGCCCTCAAACCATCATGAAACATCTTCACATGACCCTTCCATGTGAGTTCTATAAACAAACAAACTCAAAAGGCTATATAAACAATACCAAGAAAGTGTTTCCAAAGGATGTGAGACTAAAGAAAAGAGTTGAGTAGTGTATGATTTCATAGTGTATATAATGACTATAAAACCTATTTTTAAACATATTTTTTAATTAGTTATTTTTTATGTGAATGATAATTATTTATTAGTTAATAATAAAATTTTATTTATTTATATACTATTAAAAATATTTTATCATTGATAATTTTATCTATTTATTAATGATTTTAGATATAAATTTATAAAATAAATTTTGTATACTATATATCATAAACATGTAAAATATATTTAATCATATAATATAAAATAAGAATAACTTATATTAAATTTATAAACTTATGTTAGAATTAAATTTATATTAAATATGTAACATGATTTTTTTTTTGCTTTTATGTGAGATTTTAAAATAATTATTTTACTTAATTATATAAGTTTTATGTTTCATAGTTTTTTTTTGTTTTTTTTTTTATCTCATACTTTGAATGATAACATTATTATTATGTTAATTTTTTTAAATTTAAATAATACTTATTATTTATTATGTCATCCGGTTCGACCCTAGTTAGACCGGTCAAACCGTAAACCTCTCCTTCTTCTGATTCATTGTCCCGTCCAATTTTCATAACCTCGACTAAATCAGGATATCCGAGACAATTTTTTCCCTTAAACGATTGCAATTGCAAATTGATCTTATTTGACCGGTCCAACTTAACACCGCTCGAGCCCTTAGTTTTCGCATTTCTGGTTTATAGATTGCCTGATTGATAAGTCAAATTTTAGGGAAATATTTTTTTCTATTTAAAATTGCAGTAGATAGGATCCACGCTCAGCCATCTCAGCAGGAATCAATCGCTTGCCTTATCCACAAGAATTTTGGCATGTTTAAAAGGCTTCCGTTTTGCATTATTATAAGGTTTTTACTATAATTATTAAATATGAGCTTTTTCTTTTATTTAATTTTTTAAGAAATTTAATCCAAACTCAAATACATAAAAAGCCTCAAGCATATAATCTTTCAACTAATAAACTATAAATTAAAATGTGATGCATTCCTCAGTTATTAAAAAATAACTTTATGCCATTTATTAAAATTTATATGTGTGATATGTGTTTATTTACATTTAATTTACTAAAAAATTTCAAAGCAAACAAAAAATAAAACGTCCATTGAATAGTTCGTGGACGAAAATAAGATAAATATTGTCAATTGACATTTTTATAGTAAACAGGAAAAGCCTGTAGCAATACAGCAGCCAAGGAAGCAATGTCTATCTATTATGTAAAACTCTTCTGGATCTTATCTATGCTGTCGGAGTCAACTTGCCTATAAACAATTATATTCTAAGATATTTCTAATATTCTATATTATTTCTCGCACAAATATAGTTCAAGTTAATTTCTTTAGTTAGAACCCACAGGGGCTGTTTGGCAACAAGTGGGATTTAACTTTAGTGGGATTTAGTAAATCCGGACTTAGTAAATCCGAAATATGTTAAATCCTGAAAATTGTTTGGTATGCCAAATGTTAAATCCGAAGAAACTGTTTGGTAACATATTTCAGGATTTATAGCAGTTAGACATTTAAATGTGAAGAAGATAATTATAACTTAAAAATAAATTTATAATTAAAAAGAAAAAAATATAATGTTTTATAAATTTAATAATATGTTAAGTACAAATTACCCATTAATTATTATTTATACAAATAATATATATTTAATAATAGATATATTAAGTTATATTAATCAATCTTATTATATTGATATTTAATTACTAATTATATAATTAAGTTAAATTAGATAATTAATTTATGCAATAATTATACAATTAAATATTTAATTAATTTACTTAAGTATTAATAATTTAAATTATATTAATTAAGTTAATCAATATAACTTAGAGGCGTCTTTGCCTTTCATCTTCTCTTTTCGTCATTGCTGTTCGGCTCCGTTGCTTTCGCAGGAGGTGTAGAGATTGCAGGTGTCGCTTCTTCGGCTCCTTCGTGGCTGTTCGACTTCGCTCCTGTGACGACTTCAACCCGGATCGGAAGTTACGACATTTTGATCGGAAGCAAGAACGGGAGCTCGCTGGCTGTGAAGGTAACTTTCTCCCTTTCGCGCGCTTCTTTGGATAAATCCCGCTCGGATTTACTAAATCCGGCTACCCCTCGGATTTACTAAATCCCGGATTTAAGCTGTAAATCCGTAAATCCGGGATTTACTGAATCCCGGGATTTAACGCGCGCACAAAAACTGTTTGGCAGGGTTTAGCGTAAATCCGACTTAAATCCCGCTGTAAATCCGATACCAAACAGTCCCACAGGGTTAGCTGAGTTAGTTGGCTAGCATGGTTGAAATCATCCCAATTTATGTTCGATTCATCTCTCATGTCGTGCGACCCCTTAAGCCATGAGAAAATAATTACTGGTCCTATACCTATAGGATTGGTTGCTGATAGGCTCACCGAACGATTAATTATGTTGTCATATGCCTCATACGGGTGGTAGCGGGCATATACTCTTGATAAAAAAAAAAAATTCTTAGTTAGATACTAAATTGAAGAATCTTCAGCATTAATATAATTTACACTGATATTTAAATTTATTTTTTATTTAAGATTCAAAATCTACATAAATCAAACATTAGATGCGCCCAAGTCAAAAATTTATTTCCATAATTTTGACTACGTTCTGTCGGAAGGCTGTTGGAATCCAAAATACCGAAACGGAAAATATAATAATGTCGAAGGGCTTTAAGAAGAAATTCACACGGAGGAAAACATGAGGAAAGGCGGTTCGAATACCAAATAAAGTTGGCCTTTGGGCTCCGTATTTCTCAGTCTCTTATCACTGTCCTCTCTCTCTCTCTCTCTCTCGGCTGGGGCTTTGGGAGATTCGGAGCACAACTTTCAGGATCAGTCGGTCACCGACGGTAAGGTAAGGGTCCGTTTCGTTTCCTTCAAACTTTTTTTTTTCTTTTTTTCTGTGAATTTGAGAAGAATTTGATGGGTTTTTTATGTTTTCCTTTGTGTTTATTAGAAAAGAACTTCAAATGATATGCTTCTTTGGTACTTGATGTTGTAATGACTTTAATGATTATGAGCCAAGTAGGATTAGGGTTATTAGGTCGCAAGTAGAATTAGGCCAATCAAATTTTTTGTAACCTTCCTAATTCCCTCATTCAAATTTTATTCTAAAATCCATTTGGTTGCTGTTAAGTGTAATCCGTAGGAGAGGTAGGGGTCAAAATCATGATCTTTTGGAAGTAAAACACTGCAAGAAATCACAAATAGCTTAATAAAATAAAAGAAATCTAAACAAGGCAAATATTGTTGTTGCCATCCAGAAGAGATTTTCCTTATTTGTAAGATGGGTGACTTTTAAGCTATCTCAACTTAGAAATCCACATGCACAATCAAAGAAAGTAAATTTTTTTTTTTTTTTGGGAAAATAGAAAGTAATATTTTTACTTGGAAAACTTTCGTGGCTGTTTGTTATCGGATTTCTTCCTAGATTTAAGTCGGATTTACGCTAAATCCAGCCGTGCGGTTTTACAGCGAGCGTTAAATCCCGGGATTCGGTAAATCCCGGATTTACGGATTTACAGTTTAAATCCGGGATTTACTAAATCCCTCGGTTCGGCGGATTTATGGGATTTGGCCGAAGAAGCGCGCGAGAGGTAGAAAGTTACCTTCACAGCCAGCGAACTCCCGTTGTTGCTTCCGATCAAAATGTCGTAAATTCCGATCCGAGAGGAAGGGAAAGTCGTCGAAGGAGCGAAGTCGAACAGCCACCAAGGGGCCGAAGAAGGGACCCGTGCAATCTCTACACCTCCTGCGAAGCAACGAAGCCGAACAGCAACGACGACAAGAGAAGATGAAAGGCAAACACTAGACGGCTCTAAGTTATTAATTGATTAACCTAATTAATATAATTTAAATATTAATAATTAAGTAATTAAATTAAATTATTAATAGTTTTATAAATTAATTATCTAATTTAACTTAATTGAATAATTAGAAATATAATTAGTAATAAACATTAATATAATTAACTAAATTAATATAACTTAAAATATATATTATTAAAAATATATAATTAATAGTGTAAATAATAATTAATGGATAATTTGTAGTTAGCATGTTATTAAATTCATAATACATTAATTTTTTATTTTTAATTATAAATTTATTTTTTAATTTCTAATTATATTCTTCAAATTTAAATCTCTAACTCTCATAAATCCTGCAATATGTTATCAAATAGTTTCTCATGATTTAACATATGACATACCAAACACCTTTTAGGATTTACTAAATTTGGATTTACAGCATTTATTAAATTCCACTAAAATTAAATCCCACTTTTTGCCAAACAGCCCCTTTGAGAGAGAAAAAAAATCACTGGGCTTTCCCCAAATCTAAACCTACACTAATGTTATTTAGTGCAAAGATGGTTCACCTCCTAGTAGCTAGAGGGAGTTTATTATTAGATGCTCATTAAGCTATTGAAATCAAAAGCAACATCATAGTCATTGAGGTTGGTCCAGGCTCACACCGATTGCAACCTAGCTGAAATGAGTAATGACAAGGTTGTCGACGATCCTGGATAGCATAAATTGTTAGGTTTGGTCTATATTTAATTTTAGTTTAAGTTTCTCCGCAAGGCACAATACCAGTGTCTAGTCTATCCATACTTAACTTGGCTAGTTTATATATTGGGAGGAAAATTGAATAAAGTTCAGTTTATTTTTCCTCCAAAATCCCTCTCTCCCTCTCTTCTCTCCCTCTCCCTCTCCCTCTCAATCCAAAAGAACAACAAGAACTTCGGCCTACTCAAGAAATTTCCAACAAATTGGTATCAGAGCCTGATGGAGGCGATCTCGAGGTAGGAGAAAGGTTGTAATCAAGAAACGAGAGCAGATAGTGGACGGAATCGCGAATCGCGATCAACACGCAGGAAAGGCGGGTTGGTTGCATGGAGCGTAGTCTTGCGCAGGAGTAAGACTTTGGTCTTGTTCTTGCCGATCAAGCAAAGAAGACGGAAGCAAGGCCTGACACATGAGCGTAGAAGAAGTAGGCCTTGCAGGGCCTGGGTGCGAACAGAGGCTCAAAGCATGTGCGGCTTGCTTCCGTGAATCCGCTGGATCGTCCACAAAGCGCGGGATGTTCACGGATAATATGGAGGCCGAGTCTGACCGCTTGTGCATGGGCGCGAGGCGGATCCATGCGGGGACTGTGCGGATGCGCGATGTCGTTTGTCGGAGCTGTTATCAGGGATTGGTGTAGAGTGGGGTGGCTGTAGGGGAGGATGTCGTAGGGCCGATGAAACTCATGTATACTTTCGCTTGGGGCGAAGGCAGAGGAAGAATTGACAGGCTTGTTCGTGTGTGAGAGGCGGATTGAAGACCGCAGATTCAGGAAATGCCGCTCTAGCTGGTGTAGGAGGCAGACATCCTATTCTTGATTATAGATCTGGTTAGATCTTTTGAGGTGGAGCCTACGATTCGAAACGTGGGCAAATCAGCAAGTAGGGTCGATCAGAATTGGTGTGTGGAGCAGTGGATCAAGAACCTCATAGTGGACCGTGTGGGAGGCAGTAGTGGGTAAGAATGGGTGGCTCATGCGAAGTCACAAGTTGGAGCGCACATGAGTGCCCAGGGAAGACGGGCAAGCCGGAGCGCGCACAATTGCTTGGTATTATTTTTGAAATTTTTATTGCCTCTTCAATTGACTTAACAAATGAAGAAATAACATTATGCTATTTTTACTTGGATCAACTCCTTTTCTGTGTAGGAGCATTTTTATATGTGTGACTTCTGAAATTGTGGCGTATCGAAGGGCATAGACTTTGGGAAGTTTCAATCCCTGTGATATATTGCATAATAGCAAGCACACATTGACCCGATTCATGTTGTTGGCCAAAAGTTGTTGTGACGTTGCTAATTTGGAAGCGACATGATAATTGACAATCACAGTGATGTTGTCTTCCGATCCTCCATGCATGGGCTACATACCCGTGCGCCCAGATGATGATAGCTTTAGTCTAGTCAATTCAATAGCAATTGATTGGTTTGAGGCCTTTTAGTTCTAGGTGAAGTAATTTAGGTGTCTGAGGATTTGTTGCAATGTGGCAGAGGTTGTGATGGGATTGACACACCATTTTGAAGTTGTTTAATTATAAGTTCAACTAAACTGAGTAAAAACCAAGCATGAATTGGTTTAGTCCTAAATGGCTTCGTGATGCATGCTTTGTATGGAAGTCAAAACCATGCTTGATCAAGTAGCGACTTTACGATTTCAATAATTGCCCCCTTTGTTTGGAAATTCCTGCTAGAACTATTTATGCATTGTGGGTATGATATCCAATCCCCGTTTGCTTTGGCATTGGGATTTAGCCACCATTCAATTCAAAACTTTTCATCAACCCCCGCCACTCCCTAGAAAATCATGAGCTCGCTGATAGCTCTGATATGTTTTTGTTGCCCTAATGAAATTTTCTAGGTCTGTGGTGCTTACCATGAAAGTTGCTGGTATGACCAACCAGGGGCGGAACCCCTTTCACACCAAGAGGGCAATTGCCCCCTCCCCCCTAAAAGTTTTAAAATACTATAATCTTTAGGCAATTTCCACCAGCATAATTAAACACATTGTATATATGTGTTATTGTTATGGAACGATGAACTAAATCCAAAGAGATATAATAAATTAAAATTTGCACATAAAGTATCTCAAAGCCCGCCAGCAATTCTTTTTTCACTTTATTATTTCTTTTTCTTTGTTTAGAATACCAAGCGGTGTATATCGTAGAGCTAGCTGATTTATGCTTCAGATTTTATTTATGGAAATTCAATTTGGCTTTATATTTCTTACAGGTAGCCGTCATTAAGACAGCAGCTGAAAGATAAATACCCGGGAATGTTCAAAGATGTGCTTGCTTACGAAATCCTTTCCCATAGTTAACGAGAGAGTAGTTCCATCTGTTGTGGCTCTGCTTTTTTATATAAATGGTCAGAATTCTTTGAAATGGGTTTCATTCTTTGAGCTCACACACAATAAATTAAATAGTACAATAACCTTTGTCACGTTAGATCATGAGATTGTGGAGGATGGTTGAAAGCTTAGTCTCTTAAGTTCTGCTTCTCTAAATATTAAAAATCAGTTTAAGAGAAGAGTGCTTAAATTGTTCTGCTGCTTGACGTAAATCTGTCAAATAATAATGGTGAATAAAGGGTGTTTATTGTTGCATAAGTACGAACTTGGTAGATTATTGGGACAAGGAACTTTTGCGAAAGTATACTACGCCAAGAATGTTATTACTAACCAATGTGTTGCTATAAAAATGATTGACAAAGGAAAGGTGTTCAGGGCCGGGCTAACGGATCAGATCAAACGTGAGATATCAATAATGAGATTGGTGAGGCATCCAAATATTGTATACTTTTATGAAGTCATGGCTACAAAAAACAAGATTTATTTTGTGATGGAATATGCCAAAGGAGGTGAGCTTTTCAACAAGATTGCTAAGGGCAGGCTTGAGAAGGATGTTGCAAGAAAATACTTTCAACAGTTAATCAGTGCAGTTGAATTTTGTCACAACAGAGGTGTTTATCACCGTGATCTAAAACCTGAAAACCTCCTTCTGGATGAATCTGGTAATCTAAAGCTCTCAGATTTTGGTTTGAGTGCTCTTGTGGAGTCTAAGAGGCGGGATGGTTTACTGCACACTACTTGTGGAACTCCAGCTTATGTTGCTCCTGAGGTGATTGGGAGGAAAGGTTATGATGGAGCTAAAGCTGATATTTGGTCATGTGGGGTGATTCTCTATGTACTCTTAGCTGCTTATCTGCCTTTCCATGATACAAACTTGATGGAGATGTACAGGAAGATCGAGAAGGCTGAATTTAGATGTCCATATTGGTTTCCTACTAAAGCGCGGAAGTTGTTGTCAAAGATCTTAGACCCAAATCCAAGTACCAGAATCCCAATTGTTAAAATTATGTCACATTCATGGTTTAGAAAGGGATTTGAAGCTGAGTCAAAAGAAATGATTCCTATTGCTCTTACCTCAACTTTTAGCTCCAGTGGTAGCAACAGTCAGGTTGAGCAAAAAGAGGATAGTATGAAGGCAACAAGCATGAATGCATTTGATATAATCTCTCTTTCTGATGGATTTGATCTTTCTGGTTTATTTGTGGACCTTGACCGTAGAAAAGAAGCACGTTTCACTTCTTGGCTGCCTGCAGAAGCCATTATCTCAAAGCTCGAGGAAGTTGCCAAAAGCCTGAGGTTTAAAGTGCAGAAGAAGGATGGTGGGATCATGAAAATGGAAGTAACAAAGAAAGGAAGAAAGGATGTTTTAGCTATTGATGCTGAGATATTTGAGATCACCCCTTCATTTCACATGGTTGAGCTGAAGATGACTGATGGAGATACTCTGGAGTATGAGAAACTCTGTAAGGAGGATATTAGGCCTGCCCTTAAAGACATAATTTGGACTTGGCAAGGTGAACAAGGGTATTTACAGCAGCTGCAGATTTGATTATATAGTGAATTTTGTTGCTTTCTAGTTCTTCACTGTTGTTGTTATTTGTTGTTGTCTACCTTACAATATTGCTCTATGGATCTCTTTTACTTTGCGAGTTTATATCAACGAGAGCCTCATAGATAGATTTGGTTCTTTATGGTATTCATTTAGGCTATTCGTAAATTATCCTAGATAAAGGTTATGAAAAGGGTCTTCAATTTATTTGAACTGGGTCAGTATCGAGTCCAAATTGGTTTCCTAGTAAATCGCGGAAATTGTTTTCAACGAGCTTGTTGTCCATTCAATAAAAATAAAATATTGATTTTATATCTAGCAAATTAAATGATTTTTTTTAGCTAGTTTCGAATAAAGTTGCCATCCCTCAAGCTATTTTTAAATCCTACCCCCGTTAATATGGCAAGGCTCCTCAGCTTATAACTCCAAAAGATTGGGAGTTCCCTCTAAGATCCTTCATGGCCTCCAATCCTAGCATCCAAGCTCGAGCTTTGGTGCCACTCTTTTAAGATCAATATCTTCGGTATTGCATTATTAGGCTAAAGCACTAAACTTAATGATTTTTGTTGATCTCATTTTTGTATGAGGTTGATTTTTCTGAACTCAACTCTAGTGCATGTCTTCATAGCCTAGCATAAACATGTCAATTGGTAGGATTTCTCTTAGGTGGATGTCCAATGACGTAGCACTCACTCGGCCTTATAATTCGACCCAAAATTAAACCAAGTTTGATTGTAATATAATTTGATTTCAAGCATTCTTTGATTTTTTGGTATGGTTGTTCATCACTTGAATAACCCTGATTTCTTGAATGGGTTGAAGGGTTCTCGTTCTTTTAAAGACGTTTTGTCAGGGCTTGCTCCACCTAATTTTTCTAATCTTAAAATAACTTCTCATTGTGGATTGTCTTCCCTATGGATTTCAGAAGATGAACTTTGTGCGCTTGCAACCCCCTTCAAGTTCACTTTGGTGGACAAAATTCCCTAGTCATCAGCCCTCTCTTGATGCCATTTGGAATTTTTTCTTCAACCTCAAGCTTTTAGGTGATTTCTCAGTTACTTTGCTCAACCCGAAGCATGTGTTGATTAAGCTTGTTAATAATTTGGATTATTGTAGAGTGTATTCTCATCGTTCCTATTTTGTGAGCAATTATTTCATGAAAGTGCTTAAATGGACTCCTCTTTTTAATATTGAGGTGGAATACCCCATCATTCCTATTTGAGTTTCATTTCCTAACCTCAAACCTCACCTCTTCTCCTCTCGTATCATACATGGTCTTGGTTCTCGATTTGGTCGGCCTCATAGACCTGCATCCACTGTTAAGGTGAGCATGAGAAAATATTAACTATATCAACAATTAAAGTACAAAAAAAAAAGTCTATGATGTCTAGGAAGATTTCCCAATGTCACTGACATAAAGATATAAAAGGAGTGAAAAACAATAGAGATAGGTTACACCCAAGAGAAGTATAGCTTTATATATACCATTACATCAATTACAAAAGATGGGACTACAAACTTTATATTGAATCTTTTAAATCAAATCATTAGCCTCATATGCCAACTTGAATGACTTCTGGAATAGCTCTTAGAGTTGGTGGTAGCTTGGAGAATATTTGGGAGTTTGCAAGCAAGCATATCTAGAATCAGTAATACTTCAATGACTAAATGATGGAACCTAATAGCTAAACTCAAAATTTGATTTGCATATTTGTAATAATGTTAGACTAGTGGTTTATGACAATAATGGAGGATAAATGAAGTCATGTCATTAATGGGGAGATAGCGAGTCAATATCTTTTTTCTTGTATGATTTAAAAAACAGGATTTAAGAGGATAGATATTACATCCATTTCTTGCATTATTAAATGATTAATCACATGCTTACTATTTGATGTGTAATAGTTTATAGCACCGATATTCTCTACAACTAGTATAATGCATCAAATATCATAGGAATTGCAAAAAATGCTTGCTGAAACTAGCACAAGGATGTGCTGAGGAAGATTCAAATATTTTTTTAGATTGATTTTAAACAATAATTCAAGAGGATCCGAAGACATTTCCCCTCAATAAGACTTCTCAACAAGAATTCTCAAGAAAATGGCTCAAGAAGCACTCTCAAGGGGAACACTTGAGAAGGATAAAAAAATAAAGGAACCTTTAGGACAAGTCACTTAACTATAGCTCATACTAACATTGCACAATCATGTTAGCACTTCAAGTCTTCATCTTATCCTTTTATACCTATGATGGATGCATATATCATGGATACTACATAAAATCTTTCAAAAATATTTTAGATTTACATATTGCATTTGTGAGATAATCATCTACTCAGATATTCATGACAATCAACCATATCAAATTTCAACTCTTAGCCATTGTTCGACTTGTATTTCTCCATATTGTCTTTTGGGTCATCATTAATAATATTAATTCGATTCCTCGTTAACGAAAAAATCCTAATAGAATCACTAATGATAATCTTCAAACATTCAACACCATTAGCTCCTCCTCATATCACCTCCAACACAAGCAATAAATGGATGTTATGGGCATAGGTTACCTTTTTCACTCACAACACTGCATTATTTCACTTTGTTTTTTTATTAAATTGACATTTAATTTTTATTGACGTTATCCAGTAATACTCTTAATGAATGCTCTCTATGATAGTATTCATTCCTTCTTTGATATGTATCTCATTACTAGTTATTTGCATCCATCTCTCTCTCTCTCTCTCTCTCTCTCTCTCTCTCTCTCTCTCTCTCTCTATATATATATATATATATATATATATATATATATATTAGAATAACAAATGAAATAAACAAATTTAAGAATGATCAAACTCGCAAAATTGACTTGCACCGAGGAGTTTAACGTGAATTCCAAGGTAAAGAATGTTTTAGGAGAAAAAAAATGATCCACTTTGTGTGTGAAGACTCTCTTAATGGTAAACCAATGTTGAGCTAATGAAAAAAGAGGTAAGAAAACTTGCTAAGTATGTGAAATGTTGAGGAAAAATATTATGTAAAAGGTGAATTGCGGAAGAGCAAGAAAATTTTAACGCCAAGCCAACTATTTTAAGATGCTGAACTATCCAAAGATTGAAAAGGAAAATTATTAGGAGAACAAGTTATAAATGCGGCGCCAATAAAATAATTCAAAGATGTCGAGTTGTTGGCATATGCAAAGAATTTAACTTGTCTTAAAGGCAAGTTGCAAAAGGAACATCTCTAGAATGTTGAATTATCGACTAGTGTTGAGAAGGGTAAATACAAGAAGAAAGAAATCAAGCAATTTTCGATGATTCAACCCTTAGAATTATCTTGTCCTAGGCCTACAGGATCTTATCGCTTCTTGACTAAAATCCAATGCAATATATATTACTTGAGATCTAAATAGGTCAAAATTTCCCCTATCATTAAAAAAAAAACCAAGTAACTAAAAACATGACATAAATCCAATGCTACATACATTACTTAAAGATATTTAAATAGGTCAAAATTTCTTTTATAATTAAAAACTTACCGTGTAACAAAAAATAAATAAAAAATTAATGCATTACCATCGTCTGTGCATACATACATGCATAATAAAATTTTACACTTATAAAAAATAATGCAAGAATATGAGCCAGTCTGATCCATGCATATATAGATACTATCACACGCCTTCCAACGGTCGAACTAAGATGGCAACAAAATCATTCATTTGCCGTTGATCGCTGGTTCGCCTTCCAACATCATCTTCTCCTCAACGTAAACCGGCGACGATGGTTCACTCGCCGGCCCTATTCTTTTTGTCCCTCCGGTGACTGGCGTAGACGGGCCGCTCGACAACTCACCGGACGTCGCGCAGACAGGTGTCGGCGGCTCGCTCACCGAACTTCTCAGACCCAAGGTAAGCTTTTCCCTCCAGAACTCAAAGCTCCACCGCGCTGCCTCCAAGCCGCCACCTCTCTCTACTTCGACCATCACTAACTCCGGCGATAGACGGTAAACGTCCACCCAAACAACGAGGTTCCCCATCCTCCCCTCCACGGCGGCGGCGCCACGCCCCTTCAAACTCCTCAGCCGCCGGCGAACCACGAGACCTTCTTCCCTCCCCACCGTCTCCACCCTCACAAGCACCGCCTCGACAGGCCCGGCCGAGACGAAACGCTTTCGCGCCTTAACGGTTGAATTGAAGAAGCCGGATAGGTCAAATCTGGAGTAAAGGGAAATTATATCGAAGGCATTGAGATCTCTATCGTCGTCCTCATCATTTTCCATCTCGATCCTCGCAATCCGTTCTTCGATATCCTCCCGGAATCTCATCAATCTAAACATGTTTCCCTCTTCCAGCCCCCTTCTGAACCAGGGGTCATTCAGAATTCCCTCCACGGTTATCCTTGTCTCCGGATTGGTATCAAGAAGCCTGGAAAGCAGCCGACGGAGCTCGGGAGAAATCCATTTAGGGCATCGGTACTCACCGAGGTAGATTTTACGGTACAATGCCATCAAATTGGGATCATTGAAGGGTAAATATCCAGCACTGAGAACGAATAGGATGACCCCGCAGGACCAAATGTCGACCTTAGCCCCTTCATAGCCCTTCCTGGAGAGAATCTCAGGGGCAACGTAAGCCGGAGTACCGCAAAGCGTGTGAAACAGGCCGTCGGAGCGAATCTGTTCGGCCACAGCGGAGAGGCCGAAATCAGAGACCTTAAGATTACCGGAATCATCGAGGAGTAGGTTCTCAGGCTTGAGATCACGGTGGAAGACGCCGCGCGCGTGGCAGAAGGCGATGGCGAAGATAAGCTGGTGGAAGAATTTTCGGGATTGGTCTTCGGAGAGGTGACCACGGGCGACGCGGGAGAAGAGCTCGCCACCCTTGGCGTACTCCATGACGAAGTAGATATTGGAGCGGGAGGCGAGGACTTCGAGGAGTCGAACGATATTTGGGTGGTGGAGGCGGCGCATAACGACGATCTCGCGCTTGGTATGAACGACTAGGCCGCCGCGGATAACCTTTGCCTTGCTGATGATCTTAATGGCTACACTGTGACCCTGGAGGATGTGGCGGGCGTAATAGACTTTGGCGAAGGCTCCGTAGCCGAGGAGCCTGCCAATTTCGTACTTGCCGAAGATGATCTTTGCCGGCGCCGCCGGCGGGGCGACGCCGGAGGCCGTCATGTATTGGGCGTCGACGACTCGAGCTCTGCTCCAAATTGGGTGAAGGAGGGAGGAGAGCGAGAGGGGAAGATGCTTCTCCTCTCTTTGTTTAATGGAGGTTGCAACAAAGCACGGACTTCTCGGGGAAGTCTACGGACGATAGAAGAGAGAGATATTTATAGGTTTGTTTGAAATTTGTGAGCATACGTATTTAACGAACTGATGCATTCAACGATCGGCTGTTCATTTGTATTTTTTTTTAAGGCTTTGAAAAAATAAAAGAATATACCTAAAATTGCAAATGAATAGAAGTTGAGAAATTGAATTAATATTTCAAATAATAATAAAATTAAATTTCTTTTGACAATTATGTATATATTTTTGCTGAGTAAAAAATTCTATATATTTTAATGTTAGCACTTCGAAAGATTTCTTAGGCTCAATCAAATCTAATTTAGGGGTCAAACTCAATAATTTACATTTAAAATTTAGGATAAATTAAAGCCATGAACCTTTTAATTATTATTATAAAATATTTTATACATAAAGATTTTGAAAATATTGATGTTACTCTAAAATAAAAAAAGTACAAAATAAAATTCTAAAGTACTTAAAATTCACTTTGAGTCAATTTTAATATATTTAAAATACATTATATTTGATTGATTATCAAACAAATTATAAATTCTCCAAACACTAGTACCGTTGCTAAACATCACAAGATCACTGCCGCCAACACCGATCATAGGCTATGGCCATTAACGATCGCCGTCATCACTCTAGGCCCCACTAGTCGCCTTTACCACCCATTGCTAGCCATCAACCACCCCCCACCCCACTAGTCGCCTTTACCACCCATTGCTAGCCATCAACCACCAGGTGGTATATGCTTTATTAGAATCTTTACAGACTTTTGAGTTTACTTTTTGCTTACATCTTATGAAGGATATTCTTGGTATCACTAATGAATTATCACAAGCTTTACAGAGAGGAGAACAAGATATTGTTAATGCTATGTCTTTGGTCCGTATATGTAAAAAAAAAAGACTGCAGGATATGAGAGATAACAAGTGGACTGACTTCATCAATAATGTAACCTCATTCTGTCAGCAACAGAAAATCAATGTTCCACATATGGATGACAAGTGGGTTGCTCGTGGTCGGTCACGCCGTAGAGCTCAAGATATAACAAATTTATATCATTTCTGGGTTGAAATTTTTTACACAGTGCTTGATATGCAACTTCAGGAGTTGAACAATCGATTTATATAAGTAAATACCGAACTGTTATTGTGCATTGCATGTTTGAATCCTAATGATGGATTTCATGCATTCAACAAAGACAAGTTGATTCAAATGACACAATTTTATCCAACTGATTTTAGTCTTGTTGATCGGGCGGTTCTTGAAAATCAATTGGAAACTTATATCAATGGATATGAGATTTGATGATCAGTTCACCTCATTAAAAGATGTTGAAAGTCTTGCTGAGAAAATGATCCAAAGTAGGAAGGATATAATATATCCTATTGTTTTTAAACTACTAGAATTGGCATTGGTATTACCTGTTGCTACAGCCGGCGTTGAAAGAACATTTTCTGCCATGAATATTATAAAAAATCGACTGCGAAATAGGATTGACGATTAATGGATGAATGATTTATTACTTGCTTATGTTGAAAAAAAAATTTGGATTCTATAAATAATGAAGTTATCATTCAACTCTTTCTGAATATGAAGAGTAGACGTTATAAATTATAAGTTGTTTACTATCTTGTATTTAATATTATATGTTTTGGCATAATTACTAATAAAAAAATTTTAAAACTGCCTATGCCGGTCCCAAGCCCGGATGAAAAAAGCTGAAGGAAATTTTACTAAGTTAATTTATGCCCCCCTTGATAAATTTCTTGGCTCCGCCACTGAACCACCCCCCACCGGTTAATATTGCCCCTACTTATAAGTCAGTTGCCATTGTTATCATTTGAGATTATAGTGCATACATTTTAGTTTAAATAAAAAATAATAATTATGCATACTTATTTTAAATTCAATATATCCTTTTATGTGCATTTCATTTTAGTCTATATTTCTTTTCTTTCTCATCCAAAAAAAATAAAACAGCCCCACTTGAATATTTTAATGTGAACAAATGCTGCGAATGATGCCGATCAGGTTTGGAATCGAGCAGTTTTCCAGATATCGCTCTCCCGTGAAAGTATTCATTTCTGATGATTGGAGCATGCTACAAATTTCTATGACGTTGAATCTTTCCATGAGCTGAAAGATCAAAGATGACCGCTAAGAGTTTTTTTTTTTTTTTTTTTTTTTTTTTTTTTTTGAACATTTGGATCACTTTATTTATATTTATATTAACATTTTAAAATTTTAATATATTATATAAATAAATCATATATAAAATAGTGTCTACATGTTTATCGACAGCATTAACTGCTTGCAATTACAATTATTTTTACAAACTGAAATATCGACAGCGATAAATGAATAATTTATCTTCTTGCAAAATTTTCAAAAACAAAGTTTAGAGTAGCACGATATTCTCAAAGTGAGAAAATCCATATGACCTCGGTAAAATGGACATCGAATATTGATCATTAGTAGGAGCCAGATTATAATCGATGAAGAATGACAGAGGTCGAACAATATTGGATGGTCAACTTTATCACTCTCATTATAGAAGAGGAGATTAAAAGACTTGAAAAAAATAAACATAAAACATCAATGTTAATAAAGACAAACATGGGCATTTGGTAAGCGTCAGACGACTACCATTTAAAACATTTAGATTGAGTGATCGTAGGCAATCAACTCATCATTCTTCTTATATGAGTGGAGACCAACAATTAGGAAGGCCAACACTAGGTGTTGATGACTAGTATTGATAAGAAAATTTTGAAGGCCGGGCCGTGTGACCAATTTGACCATTCTTCTTATAAAAAGGAACATCAGGCATCCAAGAAGATAAACTTTAAATATTGATAAACAAGAAGCATTGGAAGCTTGTGGGCATCATATGACACAAAATATCAAAGGTCCCACATCAAATGACAGAAAATATCAAAGGTCCCATGACATCATGCAGTCCACTCGGTCATTCTAATTATAGAATGAAAGGCAACTAAAAGACGAGCATTGGGCATTAATGACTAGTGAACATCAACCACGAATACTTAGTGGGAGTCTATTAATGGTTAACAGTGAACATTGGAGGTGATACGATATTGAGTGATTGACTTGATCTTTCTTCTCATAAACAACGAGACCAATGAGCCAAGAAGAAAAAGCATTAGTCATCAGTGGCTAGTAACATAGAATGTCAATGTGCATGAAGTAATAATCAACGAGGAATATCAGAATTTAAGCAACAATAGATAAGACTACTCGATTGTTCTCCCTAAAAGGAAGATTGAGCAACTAAAAAGATAGGAAATAAATGATAGTGGCTAGCACACGTCAACATCTACTATACATTAAGAGATAAGGAAGGTCCCATGACAACAATGGCTAGTAACGTCGGACATCAATGGGCATTAAGCATCAATTGACTAGGAATTTTGGAGGTCAAACAATATTGTACAATTGATTTAATCATTCTTCTTATATGAGGGGATATAATGCAATCGTAATGATTGTCATCCAACTTCAATGGCTAACACAGATCAGATAACAATGTTAGGTAGATGTTAGGTGATAATCAATCATGCATGTGAAAAGTTCAGAGGCATTGGGCAATCGGACGAAATCTAGCATTTGCTCAATTATTCTCTTAGTAAAATAGACATTGAACGACAAAAAAGATAAGTGTTGAATATAGATGACCAACGACATTGAAAGTCAGTGGACTTTAGCTAACAAACTAGAAACATTAGAGGTCGAACAATGACTAGTGATATGCTCAATCAATACAGGCAATAAATGTTGGCAATTTACATCAAATGGTTGTGATGAGATTGATCGACAAATGATGTTTGACGGTGATGATAGCACTATTATTTATCAATCGTAATGCTTAGCCATGGCAAAAAGTCTAGTCATTGAACAACAATCAAAATCTGATAGAGGCAACAATTAGTATTAAGTAATGGACACTGGCTACCATTGATGTTGGTCAACAACAACCATCAAAGTTAATTGATGGACGACATCTAGCAATGGCAACATCAAGCATTAACATTTCTCCACAGTTGGCACCGAATAGTTGCAATGATGGGTGTCAATACTAGTCAATAACTAACACCAAGTGATGACAATGTCGGACATCGTACATCGATTGACAATATCATGCAATGGCAAAAACCATTAACATCAACCAATGATCGATGTTGGGTAATGGCTACAATGCAATGGCAACCAACTAACATTAGGTAATAGTAATGGCAAGCATCGATTATGGTTAAAAATTATCATCTAACAATGATGATAACAACATTAGATGCCAATCAATAACCAATGTCAAGCATCAGCATATATCATTGATGAGCATCCATGTTGTTCTACGATATTGATTGATGACATATATCAACACCTATCAACAAGTATTGGTAAGAAAATCTTTGGAATTCCCATGTCTGAGAATTCTTTTAACCAAAAACTCTTCATCTATGTAAGAAAATAACATATTTATAAATTTCTATAAGGACTATTCCAACCATTTCGATCAAAATCATAACACCTCATCAAACAATTTGATACTCCACTTGGTCATAACATGTTTTTTGAGCATCTCATTACCTCACAAAACTTCAAATGAAAACATCTTAAACTCATTATATTCATCTCATTGAAATGCTCATTTTAATTTAAACCCTAATAAAATTTTAAGGATATTTAACCCATCAAATGACCAAAATAAAATTTTAATTATCTTTTTAACACTTTGGTCTAATCCTATTTAAACTCGGGTTATCTTTCCTAATTCATCTTGTCAAGCCAAATCTTCTTAGTTATAAACATGAAGAAAATATAATTTAGATGATCTCAAAGTTCACTCCAAAAGTTTATTGCAAGATAAAAAAAAATGTCAAGTAAAATATCAATTATAAGCATTTAAAATCTAAACATCATTTGACCATAAAGTTTAAACCGCATAAATTAATGTCAAAGAGTACATTATAAAAATGGATTCCAGTTGGTTATCTTTAGCCAGTCTAATTAGATCCACAAATCCCCTGCTCTGGCCCATCACATATGGGATTTCATGAAATTACAATATGGAACAAAAAACTTAGGCCGTTCTCAGCAGAGTCAGAAATTGAAACTACTCAATATAAAAACCTCCTATCCTGCGTTCACAATATCACGTAGCCCAACAGATGAGAGAACGAAACCAGTATAATAACAGCTAAATGGGCCTACAATTAGTATCATAGATCTACTAACTTTTGGGATGTAAAGTGAATGTTCTGATAAATATTTAAATAAAACTAATGATGTTGCCGCAAAATGTGTAGACTATGGCTATTTTTATGAAGTAAACGTTCTATTTTGAAATCAAGTTGTATATAATTTTTTGTGTAATTTCAGGCAATCCCCCTGCGTGATTCACCTGCAAGTAAATTGTTGAGAGAATGAACTTATTGCAAAGGATAAGTCAGTTTATGAAATTGTACCTTCTTTATATTTTTTTTAACGAAGCTAATGAGCAGATGTAGCCTGCAACATCGCAAGATTGGCTTGGCGATTACCCAAATGATACGCAATGGCTAACCACAAAAAGCATAACTGAAAATAAGAAATGAATTTATCATAATTAGTTTGAAAGTTTATCCATAAGATCCATTTAGTTGAGGAAATTCCTTAAAAACATGGAGAACATAATAACCATCTATGTTAAGAAATTTGAAGCATGTGATCTTGATTCTTATAGCCATAACAACTAAGACTTTATTTGGAACGGCTTTTTTACTGCTTCTTAAAGTAATTTTTTAGTAGAAAAATTTAAAAAAAAAAAAACTGTTTTAAGAAACAATAAGAAAGTTATCCCAAACAAAGCCTAAATCAGTTTAATTATGTGCTTTCCCAATTTTGTGTTCTTTCTCAAATTTGGAATAGAAAGTATTTTGATGGGCAGTCACAGAAGGCTTTTAAGCCATGAACTCTGTAAGTATGCTGCTAGGCGCACAATGCTTAATTAACAAATTAAACATGCAGCATTAGAAATACGTTCATAGCGCAACAAAAAAATTGGTTTTTTTTTTTTTTTGGGTTTTCAACAAGACTGTTAAATCAATGCAAAAAATCTGTTACAGGACTACCCCTCCAATCCGAGATGATTCATACCTTACATCCAAACAATCTCCATTTTTGGCAAATATCATATTTAATGTTTTCAATTTAATACTCGAGCAAAACCTCAATAAAAAGTTTCAACCGTTCAATATTGTAAGATATTTTTAATCTTGCACCTTCGATCTTATATCTCAAAAATTGAAAGTTGGAATGATTGATGGATCCCAAGGCTGTTCATCTAATGTTGGATTTGGTTATTCAGGTTTTGTTTTGGACAAGCTTTTTCACAATGTTATTTTTCAGAAAGCAAAGTTGTGATTGGCTAACTTTCTTCTCACTTTTGAATAATTTTCGTGGTTGAAAATAGCTTTTAAAAAACCAAATTTACTAGTGTATAATAATTATATAGTACTCAGAGCATCTTTTACAAAATCAGCTTTTCTCATAGCGTAGAGACAAGCATAATTTGTCCTAACCGATCCTTTGATTTTGCTTGCAGCATCTGTGGATACTTCTTTGTGGAATCCATATGCAGCTCAATTCCTAGTCTAGCACGATTTGTAAAGGGCATTCTCTGTTGAGATGCTTGGTGGATATCTTGTGTTTGTATGGGCCTCCTCATTTCGGCTTGAGTTTTATTCGTTAGCTATGTTGATGTGCAATTTGTGGGTTACTTTTAGTGCCCGTAATTGGCTTGATATTGGAATAATTATGAATTTATTACTAAAGGTTTTGGTTTACTTTTTGGGTAGGACAATGATGACCTTGTGTCTCCAAACTTCCTAATGCTTCAGAAACTACGCTTCAAGAATAAGATAATGTGATATATGTGCCAAGCACGATGGACTAGCTTATTCTCCTGGCTTTGGTTATGCTGGGTGATAGTTGATATATTTTCTAGATGATCCTGCATATTAATATTTATGAGAGCTTCTTAGGCTCTAGAGTTTCGGTTAATGGAAATGTGATGCTTTTAATTTTATCTTGAATTATCCACCACCTCTTCAACCAGTCTCTTCTTGTTTTTGCGGACCTGGATTTATTTTCCTTAAAGATTGATGCTTAACTTCTCTATTCAGTGCCGCTCACTAATATCCATGGCTATAAATTTGTTTTTCGGTTATATCACTAGATCTTTTTTGTGCTATACCCGACATTTAAATGAATTATACAAGAGGCGGTATAGCTACAATTTTTTTACGAGGAAATGATGGGACCAAATGCATATATGTGACTCAACTAGGCAGCAGTTAATTCTTACTATGCGCCTTTCTAGGTAATAACATAGCTTTCGATTTTGAATCCCTTGGACAGTTCCTTATCATATATATATATATATATATATTTTTTTTTTAACTCTTATAACATATCCGTAATTTTGGATGACCTAATAAAGTTTTTACATCAATTTTTTAGAAAATTTTCACTTCAATACAACAACAACAACAATATCAAGTCTTTATCCCACTACTTATGTGGTCGGCTACATGAATACTTTTTTTTTCATTGTGCACTGTTAAGAGTTAAATTCTCATTTAAATCTAATAAAGAAATGTTATTTCTAATATTTTCTAACCAAATCTTTTTAAATCTACCTCTACCTTTCTTAACATAAGCCAAATCTAATACATCTACTCTCATAATCGGGTCATCGGAAGGCCGCCGTTTTATGTGACCAACCCATTTAAGGAGATTCTCTCCAATCTTATCTTACACTGAAGCTACTCCAACCTTTTCACATATATGCTAGTTTCGTATCTTGTCTCTAAGAGTAAAGCCACTCATCCACCTGAGCATCCTCATCTCTACAACACTTAACTATTATACTTCCCTTTTAATGGCCAATATTTTGCACCATAAAGCATTATAGGTCTCACCACCATCTTTTAGAACTTTCCCTTAAGTTTGAGGGGGACTTTTCTATCACACAACAACCCCGATGCATTCCTCCAGTTCAACCATCCAACTTGAATTCTACTAATAATATCCCCATCTATTTTACCATCACTCTGAACAATAGATCCAAGATATCTAAAATGTGTACTCTTATTAATGACTTGATTGCCCAAAATCACAATCCCCCCACTAGATCTATTACTAAAAAAATTACATTCCATATATTCGGTTTTATATCTACTCAAACAAAAATATATAGACTCTAAGGTTTACCTCCATAATTCAAATTTACCTTCAACTCCCCTCTAGTCTCATCAACAACAAGAATATCCTCAGCAATTACACCAGGGTACATTCTCTTGCAAATATCTAGTGAGAACATCCATGACTAAAGAAAAAAGATACGAGCTTAAGGATGTTCCTTGATGTAATCCAACTAAAATAAGAAAATACTTGGTCAAACCACCTTGTGTTTGAACACAACAGCTCCTGCATACATATCCTTAATGACTTCAATATAAGCATTATTAATCATATTTTTTTTCTAGAACTCTCCATAGAACTTCTCTTGAAACTTTATAATATGCTTTCTCTAAATCAATAAATATCATATGTAGATCGTCCTTATTTTGTCTACACTTCTCCATCAAACCTCTCAACAAATTTATAATAGTAGACTTAGCTAGCATGACTCCAAATTGATTTTGAGAAATATTAGTATCACGACGTAACATATGCTCCATAACTCTCTCCCATAGTTTTAAAGTATGACACATTAACTTAATTCATCTATAATTCTCACATTCTTGTGCATCATCTTTATTCTTAAAAATAAGAATCAACACTCATTCTCCACTCATCTGGCATCTTTTTAGTCTTCAAAATAATAATAAAAAGTTTAGTAAGCCAAAAAATTCTTTCATCTCCTAAGCATTTTTACACCTCTATTGGAATATCATTAGGTCCAACAGCTTTTTCACACTTCATTTTCTTTAAAGCCTCTCCAACTTCGATTTTATTAATACTCTGATAAAAACACATCTTTATTTCAATTAGGGTGCTATGGCCACTAAAGTCAATTGTATTCTCACAATCTTCATTGAAAAGTTTAGCAAAATATCTCATCAACCTTT
Source organism: Dendrobium huoshanense (assembly GCA_016618105.1). Taxonomy (NCBI): domain Eukaryota; kingdom Viridiplantae; phylum Streptophyta; class Magnoliopsida; order Asparagales; family Orchidaceae; genus Dendrobium; species Dendrobium huoshanense. Next base: position 19,235,564 of record CM028348.1, read on the forward strand.
ATTGAATATCCTCTTCTAATAAAAGTAGTTTTTTATCTTCATCCTTAATGAACTTCACTTTAACTAAATCCTTACTACTTATATCTTTTTTTTTGCTAACTTATACATATATTTTTCATCCACCTTAATATCTAATATATTATATAAATTATTAAAAGATAAAATCTTTACATCGTACATCACTTTCTTAGACTCCTTACGGACCTTTATATTTTTCTCAATTATTAGAGTTTTTACATCTAAACCAATCTTTATAACAAAACTTCTTATTTTTTATCTTTTCTTGCACATTTTGATTCCACCATCAACTATTTTTATTATTATGAGCTTTTCCCTTTGACCATTTTCACTTCAATAGTTTAATTTTTCAATTTCAAGTAAAAATATTGGTTTCTTTACTATTATTAATTACTCTAAAATATTACTTATTTTGGACACCTAGTTCAAAATATGAAATACAAATTTTCTCATAAGGTCTATCTTTTCATGCTACGTTTTTTATCAAGTGGATGGCAGGAGTTGCTATATATAGTCATGTTTTGAGCTTTTATTTATGGCAGAGCTGACATCACTAATAATGATGTTGTTCAAAAGCTTTGTTGGTGTATATATACATATATCTTCTCTTAGCTTATATTGGGAGCTTAGACTTTCAATCAATTAAATTAGATCTGAAATTAAATTAGTTAAAAAAAGGGGGATGACAATAGAGAATTTTGATTTTATAAGCCTCATAATGGTGAAAATTAAAGAAATGTGACCCGAATTTATTTTCATGAAAAAATATATCTAAAAGTTCCTTTCAAACTTGAATCGCTCCCTCTTGCATATGCTGAACACTTACTGAAAGACATCAAAAATAAATTTGGTTCAAATGGATTCAAGTTTGAACACTTCTTCAAACCTCATTCAAACATATGTTAGAATATTTGTTTCAACATGGAATAAAACTGAGTGAAGTCATTGTTCGCCAGTGAACGCCATTGCTTGCAATGGGAGTAGCCAATATGAGATTGTGATGGGAAGAGACTAGAGCTCAATGGGGGATGGCTTCGCCAGGACTAGACCAGTGGCGAGTGAATGTGAGAGGAGTTCATGACGGGAGCTCGCTTAGGGCGTCAACAGGATTGACAACGTGTGAAGCTATATTCACGACAATAGCTCCTTTAGGGAAGATATCAACAAGACCGATAGTGTGTGAAGGTGAGACATGTTCGCAACATAAACTCGCTTTTGTATGGAATTAATGAGACCAATGGGGTGTGAAGTTGAGAGGTGTTCATGAAGGCAACTCGCTTGGAGATAGGCATCAAAGGAACCAATGATATGTGAAGGTGAGAGATGTTTGTGTTGGGAACTCATTGAGAGAAAGTGTTGACAAACTCGACAATGTGTGAAGGAGAAGAGTTGTTTGCGATAGTAGTGTGGCATACGAAAGAGAAGAGGGGTTCGTTATCAGATCGAACTTAGTTCAAACAAGGTTTAAACTTGGTTCAAACTAGTTTGAACCTATGTTTGGCTTGAACCAGGTTCAGATGTAAAGTCAAAATAATTTCAAACAAGAATCGAATTCAAACATGCTCAAATCATTTTAGATACTTCAATTTCAAAAAGAAGTCCAAGAATATAAGAGGTTACTCATTATAATTGACCACAACTGTCAAATAAATAAATGCATATTTAAGAAATAAACAAGTTCATTTTTTTCAATCAAGTAAATAAACAACTTTTTAGTAGACCAAAAACAACAACATCCATGCAAGCATTCTATTCAATAAAGAAACAAGAAAAAAAAAAAGACAAGAATATATAAATTTAGTTGACTCACAACTTTAAATATAGTTGACAAAAGGCAATAGTGTGCATGCTGGTATTTTATTTAATAAAGCATCAGAAAAATAATACAAATTAATTTGATTCTAGTTCGCTAATCCCATAAGAGATTAAAAATCACTCTACTCCCAGACTCAAATCTCTACGGGCAGAATTACATGACTTAGTTATGCAACCTCCTTATTCTCTAGGCTAAGGATTATGGATCTTGTAGTCATTTGAAGGTTGCTTAAGCTTCTTTCACCCATTCCATATTATCCTATAATATGCAAGGTACCTTCATGATAAACCTTTTTAGTGTTAATGAAACTTAAGAGTTCCATTCTTGAATGCATTCTTCTATTCATGGGAGTAAACTTTAGGCTAGTGAAATTTCACTTTCACTACTTGGAAGATATTTCAAACTTGGTGAGTCAATTACTTTGACAATATGAGATATGCTTCTCTTCATCCTTTCTTCACACTCTAGTGCTTATGTTGCCTTAATAAAATAAAGAAATGTCGCATGACTTTTTGTGATAAGAGGACATTATAGAAGCTTAAAGGTAAATGTTATAAAATCATGGTTAGGATGATGATGTTTTATGGATCTAAATATTGGGCTATAAAAATTCATATATACATACAAGTAGTGTGTGATGGAAATGAGAATATTAAGATAGATATATGAAAAAATTGAGAAGGATAAAATAAAATATGATTATATTAGATTACCAACTCGAATGATATCTATTAAAGATAAAGTAATTAAAAATAACCTAATTAGTTTGGACAAATATAATGAAGGATAGAAAATATGTTGTTAGACGGGTTAATAAAATTAGTGTTAAAAGATTATGAAGAAAAATGAGTTGATCTAAAGTTACATGGATAGAAATTCAAAATTATTTGCAAAAAATAGGCCTAAGACCTCAAACAACACTCAAAATAAATTAATGAAAATTAAAAATTCATAATGCCAAAACCCAAATAATTAGGATAAGACCAGGATTATGGAGTAGAGTAATAATTATTTTATCAACATTGTTGCTAGGATCAAATTTTATATGCTATGGTGACAGCAAAGGCACCTTAAATTTTGAATGTAATGACCCATCCAAATCCCTTGAGTGAACTGAGGTCTTAATACCCATTCCCATCACTCCTATGAATAATGTTTCTTACAATCGCACTATGAATAATGTTTCTTAATATCGCATTTGTATTCATTGAAAATACTCGAGTAAGCAGAATATTCTATGCCCACTTGCTTAAGCATGAATTTTAAGTATTCGAGTACCTAACATTATGTATTCGAACATAAGGACTTGTTAAGTAGGGAAAAAAAACTCTTAAACATGAAAATATTAAGCAAGCTCATTAACCTTAATTTGGAGTTGTTGAACATGCTAGACGGTGGTGAACCCAATTACTGCCATAAAAGTCGATAAGTTTGCGAGATCAAAGCTGAGGGAAGTTGCAATTCTTTTCTAATTTCTTGTAAGCAATTTTTTCTCCCAAAATCCTAGCAAACGAACCAAATATTGCAAGGCATGAAAATTAATAGGCAAATAAAGGGAGATTCATTAATCAACATTTTCAAAAGAAATTTTGAGCGAAACAGTCTGGCGAATGAGGCTGAAATTGAATTGCAATACATGAAGCAATAGGGTGTGCTTGGTCAAGGGCTAGAGCATCAACTTTTCAAGAAACTCTACTCTCAGTTACATAAATGAATTTATTAAAATTTATGTCATCAAATGACCCCCTAATACCTATTTCTGGATTACAAGTAATAAATTGTAGGTAGAATTTCAAAAGAAACCTTCAATTGACTTACTCAATCCTTAAAACTTAATATTCACCAATATGTGTTCCTTGCGAGAGTATCTAAATGTAAAGTTCAAATGGGTGTCCATTGTTCAGAAAAGAAATGGAACACTTTCTGTTCCAGAGACATCTACAGCATTTTCAATTTTAGCAAACACAATAATTGCAACAAAAATACTGCAAACATTAAGTTTCTGGGAAAGACTAACATACCGGTAAAGCATAAATAGAAACTGAAGATGGCCCCTTGTTAAGGTTTCCAAAAAGTATTTTATAAATTGCAGCAGCAGTTGCATCACCAAGTCTTTGAACAATAACGTCTATGCAGACCTGCAACATGCTTCCGAACACCATTAGTGTTCCAAGAGTAGACAAGTAAATGCATATATATCTAACAATTTGTTAAATAGCAAAAAAAAATGTAGATGGAATACCAGAGAACATGCTAAATTATCTAACACCACATATTTAAATACTCAGGATATAACACAAAGTTCTCCGTCATGCAAACAAGCAACTGTGTAAAGATCTAAAAAACCTAAGGATAAATCTTGCTTAGTTCTATCAACTCAGAACTCATTACCTGATGGTGTCCGGCAAAGTGACAACTGACAACTATCAGGAGGGATTTTTCTCAGTAATGTAGTATATTCCTTTTATTAACTAGTTAGTGTTTTAATTTAACAAAATAGTTTGAGAATATTCTAAAAATATTAAGCAGAATTTAGACATAATAGTGAGGTTTGATTGATTAAGCCTTCTTGGAGGTATACCAAACTTAGGTGTGACAAAGAAAAATTAGCATGATTTGACAACGAGGAGCATTTTTGCGCAGATTATGTTTAATCATGTTCTATGCAATCATAAAATGAGAAGCATTTTTTTCACAAGTACTTAATCACCTTAACTACTATATATGCGATAATTCTGCTCTAAGAGAACATTGGATAACACAGCCACATGTCCTCAATTTTGAAAACTGTAGTCTGAAAGTTAATCCAGGTCATTCATCTCAGTTTAAACTTTCATTTTGATAAATAGAATGTTCTTAATTTCAAAACAATTGCTATTACAGCCATAATTCTAAATCTGCTTCAAATCATCTTCCTAAAATTTCACATTCACATCAGCTCTCAACACAACTCTGCTACCCTGCTTTTGCGCCTCATGCAGCCCCTTGCTCACAACGATTCACTATAATAATGTGCCCTTGCTCACTTACAGGAACAGGATCAGTGAACTTATCCTCATCCATGCAACAATTTTCCGGTGGAGGACTTAAATGCACTCTTATTGTAAGCGCACATTGTATTGTATCACTTAACATATGTGTAGTTTTAGCCTTCGCTGCTATATTCGTCTCCTACACAAGACAATAACTGTGCCCAACCTTATTGCTCGTACTCATTAAATGAGCAAGCATACTTGACCTATTCACTACATGATCTTAGTTTCTCTTTAACTCTATGGTTCTCTCCCATTTCAGTGTCATGGCTTCTACGTTTCCTCTTCATGAGACAAAATCCTCCACCATCGGTATCACCATCATTTTTAATGGCACCAACCATCTCTTGTAGTCAAGGGCTTTTCGATTTCTTGTAGGTTCAAATAGCAAACTCCACCTTGATGCTTCTCCATTAAGCAATGACACCCACATGCTCTCAAAATCACAAGCTTAGGATTATCATGATTTTACTTGGCTCCTAAAAATTTTTTGCCCATCCATTGCTTCCATTATCATGTTTCAAGACACCGCCATGACGTGGGACTTTAATCATTCCACCTATTTAAAAAAATAATAATATCCCCTAGTCTACAATATTTATTATAAAAGATTTTCTCTTCAACAAAATGGTATGTCAATTTAAGTGTACCATAACACATTGAGAGAAAAAATGGAACGAATTACTCAAATACAATCTCTTCATTATTGGCCCAACCTCTAACAAAAAAAGAATGAAAATTTCTAGTTGCGCAATTTCTCCCTGATCTCCAACCCTTCTTTCATGGATACAATCACAACTAATGAATGCCACTCCAACAAGCATCGCTAATATTTTATGCAGAACCCTCCTTTCATGGATACAATCACAACTAATGAATGCCACTCCAATAAGCATCGCTAATATTTTATGTCAAGTTTTGCGCATCAGAAAAACTCTCAAATCCCCTAGCCTTTTCCAATGATCAATCTAGACTTAATACTTAATACTAGTTTGTGGGGCAAGAGAAGTTTTCATGGTCGGGAATAATAGAATGATGGTGCTCGTATAAAGATCGCTTACCCAATTTTCATAGGAGCCACATTAATCATCCTCCAAAATAATGTTGGGATATGATTACCATTGATTTACCAACTTGTATCAACAAATAACTCTAGATTATTATCTTCATCTAGTTATAACTATGTTAAAATTCATCATATTACTCATCACATCAAGGCGAGCATTCAAATGAATGATTTTTTTATCTTTCTTTTGTTGCATAGATTGAATTTCCAGTTGCAATCGCTTTACAACCTCTTCAGCTTCTTCTTCCTAAACTTATTTTGGTTGTGGAGTTCTATTTACAAGTGATGCCTGTTTTTTTATCATCTTCCAGTTGTTCTTCATTTTGCAGATTTAAAGCTGCATTTCTACAAGTGTATTTCCACTGATTAAACTGATCAAGTACATGATCAACCATCCGGACAACTTCAATGTCCATGGGATCAATAGACATTTCCACTTCTTCAACATATATGTAATAGTTGTCATTTTCATCCAACTGGAGATCCTCTCCAAGTTGGGACCACTGCTTCCAATATATAACTGTAGAGTCGGGGGATTTATTATGAACATCATGCTCTTCTCTTTATGAGACATCCTTGTCAACAGAAGCTTTCCTACTGGAGGATAACTTCTGAACCTGAGGTTTGAGTGGCCCTTTACGGTCTTTCGGATATTTGGGTTTCTTTGGAACCCAAATTTGTCATTTTCTCGTGGCTACATACTAATGACCACCAACATCAAAATATGCCTTCAAATGCTAATATCCCTAAGATCGTTGGGGACTTCGCTTATCATATTTTTTTGACAAAGCCTTTTATGTATAGGCTATCAAAAGTCTCATTCATCTGTTTTCTTCCATAATATAGGTATTGACCCATACTAGGATAGTATTTTCTTGGCTCTTGATAGTAAAGAGAACGTTTAATACCCTCCTTATAAGGCTTCATCTAAACCTTCTTAGTTTGGAATGAGCTGTATTTGAAGAAATAACCTCATTGCCAGATCTTCTTAGTTTTCTCTGTAAGTTTGTATCTTTGACAGCTTTTAGTATCTTTTATATTTTGAAAGATGCAAATTCTTCCTTCTTTAGTGACTGTTGTTGGCAAGAAGTCTCCCAAAAAGACTTCTTGATTTCACCTTTCGCACTATTTCTTTTCACCCACTTCAATGACTCGAAGTCATTACCATGAGAGATGTTTGCTTCAATAGGAAGTAGTTATTACTTAGTAGAGAAGCGTGTTTCCCAACCGTTAGCTCAAAAAATGAGAATTGACTTTTTAACGATGCTTGCAGCAGGAGTTTCAATGTTATACTCTTCGGGGGCTTCATTCTGGATCATATTCTGGTTAGCTGGATTAACCACAACATACTTCATCTTGGGAACAGAAGTTTTCTTTTGAAAGACTAGGATAGTAGCAAGTGCTATAGAAAGCCTGGAAAATAAGGAAGATCTCTTGGAAGCTTTTTCGTTATCAGCTTCAGTATGCCTCATAGCAGCACCCTTGACAGTCATTTTGTCAACATTGTTCTCAGGAAGGAACTACATAACTTCAAAAATAGTTTTGAATTGGATGGTTGTTCCAGCATAGCTTGTGTTCAGGATGACTTGAGGGAATTGTACTCTAGCTCCCTCATCCAATTTCACAGTCATGAATGATTTCACAGGCGTCATATTCAGCAAACTGTCAATAGCACTTGAAGGGATTAGAGTAAACCTGAATTCTATTGGAAAAAAAATATGAGCATGTAATAAACATCTATATTTATTTTAGATGTTTTTGTTGTTTGAGACTAAATATAAATTCTCTTTTCATCCAGAAATGGAGAGATAAGTATTCCCCAGCAGAGTAGCCAGAAATCTGTTGCCTCAAGAAAAACGGCGCATCGGCATGAATCTCTCTTTACAGACATAGGATTTTATTTCCCTTAAGTTAGATTTTAGTTAACCAGATTTCTCTTAAGATAGTATCAGGGTTTAATTAGATATAGGACCTTACTTCCCATGAGCACAAGTACTCATAGTTAGTTACCCCTCTTATTGCATAAGAGAGAACTCACGATTAAGAATGAATAAATTTTAAGTATTTTAATCTCAATTATGGTAGAAAATGAAGGTAAACCCAATCAAGAGCTCATGGTTCCGTCATCCCGAGTATATCGTAGGTTTCACTCTACCAATACTAACAATCATTTATAGTAGTGTCTCGGGAATCCGATTAGCAGTAATGAGTTGCCTCCTCTTAAGGATTCCAAGTAAGCTGAAGTGGTTAGATATAGGTTGATTTGGTTTAGCTTTGAAAAAGGTGATTTGAGATTTACATCTATTAGAATATCCAGTAATTGATTTAATTTGGAGAGTTATAACTTCATTTAGAAGTTATCCAGTTAATTGAATTGATTAGGGGCTTACAGCTTCTATTGGAAGTAGCCTGATTGTTTTAGAAGTGGATCTTACAGCTTTCATTAAAAGTAGCCCGAATAGCAAGTCTTACAACTTCCTTTGGAAGATGCCTAAATATTTTGGGTAGGTCTTATGGCTTATGAATTACAAAAGTAACCTGAAACTAGGTCTTACAACCTAACTTTATAGTAAGGCTGGTCATTCATTTTGATTGTTTGGGTTTTAGGGTTGTTGCACTTTATTTAGCAATTTTCCTAACATGCGGGTCTTACAACTTCACTTAAAAGTTGCCCGTTGGCGGTTTTTACAGCCTAGCCCAATATGCTAATCTGCCCATTAATTTTGATTAAGGATTTGATGTTTTGTTTAGAAATTCCCCAAAGAATGTCTTATGATTTCTATCAGAAGATGCCTGATTATTTGGATAGAACGGATATGCTTCCCTTTTAAAGTAGTCAATGGCGGGTCTTACAACCTAGCCTTATAAACTAAGCTTTTTTTATTTATATTATGATAGGTTTTATGACTCCCTTAGAAGTTACATATAGATTTTAGTAGGACTTATTGCTTCCCTTTGGAAGTAGCCTGTAATTTATATTTTGGGTAGATTAGACTTTACCCGTAGGTACTTTAGCTTATAGTTGTTTGCTAGCTTGACACTAGACTTTTATTTTCAGTCATTTACTAATAGTTTGTTTACTAGTTTGACATATACTAGCCAGTAATTGTTTTACTTTGACAGTACATTGCTCTTTTTTCTTGTAACACTACCATGTTTTACTTAACTGTACTAGTACCTTACTTTCTTGTACCAATACCCTGCTCTTTTTCTTTCAGTATTGTAGATTAGTGTAACACTTGTTCTTTCATTGATTATTTTTATTTCAATTAATTAATTCTCATTAATTAAATTTAATCGTTTTATTAATCAATTAAAATTCAATTTTAATTGCTCTCCAATTGAATAATGTCTTGAGGCAATTTCTGCAGTCTCTCGACGCCCCCTCCCCGCCGATAGGTCGGGACAGCATTTGTCGTTGTTTCATCATGCCTGGATCAAAGGCACAGGTTCTTTGAGTTTTAAATAATTCTACCCGAATCAAATATCAACGACGTAGAGTCTTCAGATTTTAAATCATCCGTCAAAATCATAAATCGATGGCCCAGGTCTTCAAAGTAGAAAACTCATCCACATATATCAAAGATCACGGCGCAGATCTTCAAATTGATAATACTTATTTGTTTTTTTATATTGCCAACAAGAATAATAATTACTATTATTATTTAATTATATGATAATCTCGTTTAACTACTTAAATCAATGCAATTGCTAAGGATCAGTCTTAGTGATTTGGAGAAAAGATAGCTTGAAGTACTATCTCGCTATCTTAAAGGAACAGTAGAAGAGGATCAGCTTTAATTTTAAGTATATAGGGACAGGTAATAGTTACGCACAAAAAGCAGAATCTTGCAGTTGAGTTCGGACGGACAAACGGTTCGCACGTGGGCTATGCCCTGCGTGCTGGGTGCTGCAAATTAACGAGGAGGGTACAGGGTTGCCGGGCTGGAAACGGACGTCAAAGGCGGCTCAAGGCTTCAGGAAGATCAACGAGAGTGGGTTTGGCGTGAACGGCGTTAGTCGAGCAGAGTAGACGTGGGGTCAATCCGGCATACGGGTGCCGAGCACAGGAAACGATGTAATACACGGGTTGCTCGCGGGTCACGTTCGAACATGGACAGGACAGTTGATTTTGGACGCGGGAAGTGTGGGTCATGCAAGCGAGGTTCGAAGTGGATTCAGTAGGTGGGTGAAGGACTGAAGGATGAGCGAGGTCAATGAACAGAGCGCAAGGTTTTTTTTTTTTTTTTCAATTTCGTCCTTTTTTTTATTGCTTAGATTTGCTGAAAGGCAGTTATCGTGGTCAAGCGTTGTGTATTTTGCAGTTCAATTGCTTGAGGCAGGGCCAAAACAGACTCATGAAGTGATACATCTCTTTGATTTCTATCTCATTTTTTTATTTATTTCAAATTAGTCAACAGTGATAAACTAATCTGGAAGATCAAATGCATTCAAACAAGGACTATGAATAAGGCTGAAAATAATAGAAAGCATGAGCCAATCTTTCAGCCAAACTCGTACAGATAAAACTAAGTTTGAAAATCAAGACAAACTTTAGTTAGTCTACCAGTCATGTTCAGCAAGCAATTCTGATGTAAGGCTGTATTAGTTGTCAAAGCTAATTCTACTTTCTCTTACATCACAACCTTGCCATTTCGCGCTTCAAATATACAATAATCTTAAAAACTTTAACATTTACTTTAACATTTTCGTATTCTTACTATTCTACATGGAATCTGCTCCAAACTTCCACCTTAATGTCTATAAGCTCCAACAATAGACCTAATCATCTATCACCCAAACCTGCAGTATTTTAAGCAAAATCTATTTTTTTTTTCCAACATTTACATCCATAAATTTTCTACGACTGCATATGAATTTAAAGAACTACTGAAGCATCTCATTGCTTTAATCTCATGGTGTGCTCAATCTCTGCCGCATCTTTCTTATCGCCACCCATTTGCTATTTTATCTGCCTGCAAATCCACAAGAAAAGAACTTCTACACTCCTTATACAACATAATTATCAATTCAACTCAACTGATTCAAAGCAAGGATGAAGTGCAGTATAAGAGTATAACAATACCAATATAGAGATGATTCAGCAAGTTTTGGGAAGTAAGATATAGCTACGATAGGGACAGAAAACTTAGTAAATCCATGTAAACATGAGATTTTCATGCACATGCATTCCATATCCATCGCAAGGTATATACATTGTTAAACAGTTTGAAAGAAAATAGGTGCATTCCGTGCATGCAGTTCTCTCTAATATAGGGTTCGGCACAGGGTCTATATAAGTAAGCAGAATTACACTTTCATTTGTAAAGAGAGCATAAATTTAAAGAATTATATTAAATAAAAGGATCCCTATGGTTTTGAAATCTTTAAATAACTGTATAATTTAGCCAGTCTAGTGTAATATGCTTCAATATCCCTGCATGTTCCAATATTGCACAAGTGAATTAAGAAAAGTTTAATACAGCTTAGATAAAGACATTATGAGAGATTAGCTTTTTATTTACAAGAAACTAGGAAGCAAGAAGCTTTGATTTGACACCATTTTTTTTAAGAACCCTATTTTTTTAATATGATCATATCATTTGATAATATCCTAAAGTATTACCTTGGCTTTGTACTTTTCCTCCTGTGAAACAACAGTGAACAAGAGTTCTCTTCCAGGCCTCGTAACAACATATGTATTTACCTGTTAGAAGACCAACTCAATCATGCAAAATGAATTAAGTAGAACAAAAGCAACATGTTTCAAATGTAAAAGCCAAAAGAGAAAATAAAGAAGATGAATCTCAGAACTTCTGATAACAAGTTTAATCATGACAGTGCCCTCAAAACCTTTTAAGTTAAAATTTTCTAATTCAAGTAGATTAATGATGACAACCACCAGAGCTGAGAGCAAGTTTGGCGAGATTATTCTGATAAATCAGTCAAATGGAAATTGGACTACAGAAGCCCGTTTAAGGATCTTAACCCAGACCTCCCCCCCAAAAGCAGAAGTAATCCATCACCAAGTCTAGTTGCACGGAAGGCTCCATATGGAACATACATGCGTATGATAGTATGGCATACTGCAGGACACAGTATTATGTGGATTAAATCTATTAATTGGGCTCAAAGATCAGCAATTAATCGAAATCAAAAAGGATTTTGAGCCATAAAGTTGGATTGGTCAATCTTTCTATCCAATTTTGAGTCATGCAAGATTGTATTAACATAGCTGAGATTGGATCAAAACTTGTTGCTATAATGTACAATATTTAATATATTATATGATATGATATGTATGTGTGAGCATATGATATTTATTATGAAACAATATCAGAAATAATTATATCAGGAAAGTATATAATTTTGTAAAATATAATATTGATTCTCCCCTTTATTTTATGAGTATTATATACATAATGTCATTTATGCCAATAAATAGGCACCATCGTTCAATGAATAAGTTCATCAAATTCTCTCTCTATAACAAGGCGACAGAGCAATCCTAACCTTAGCCATCACCTATGATAGGTGGTCAGACCAATTTAGCCGAAATCAGTCCAATAGACGTAATTATGCAGGCGAGCGAGGTCGAGCACAAGCGAGAGAAAGATTGAGTGTCAGTGAAGCACGCAAGTGACCAAGGCAAAGCGTGAGTGAAGCGGCACGTGCGAGGGAGGCAAGGTTGGGCCAAACCAGTGAACGACGCTTGGAACGACGCTTGGACGAACGAACACGACTTCTCATGCGTAGAAGTGGGCTTCGAGGCTTCAATTGGACAGAGAAAACTTGGACGTGATGTAGAACTAGATATGCAGGTGGCATTGAATTGGAAATTCCTCGTACTTTAACAGAGCTTAACAAATTATTAATTCACCATGAACTTAAGCAATGACTTCATCATGCAAGAGGGTAATCAAGTTTAAGCAATCAATCACAAGCTAATAGGAGGACCAATAGATAATCAAATTAATTAATATCATGCTTGCTTGATGTTTTGGAAAAATCCCCAAAAATTTGTATGCAACATGAGTGGAGCATTAGTTGCATTTTTTTAAATGCATAAGATAAAAATGATTTATATTATGATTTAGAATAAGCAAGGTAATATGTTTAAGTGGCTCTTTGATTTTAAAAAATATTACATTTACAAAATTTTAGTATTAATAAAAAAGAGTTTAGCTACCATTCAACCAAATATTTTTTCCCTGACATTCTAAGCACTCGGGGCAAGATTATAACATTCACACTAACAAGAAGCTCTAAACTTTTACAAATAAATCAAGCATGGTGATTCAATTTTGCAAACCAAATTATTTGAAGAGACTCACATGTCAACCATGCATATTAAGCCCGAGTTTATCATATCATATATACCTAAATCGACAACCCTAGGCTGCTAACCTTTTAGAATTGAGATAAAGGAGGTTGAGGGTGCATTGCTCATAGCTCCTCAACTTATCAATAACAATATTAGGTACTTAACAAATTTAAGCATTTCCATAATTAAGCTTCCCGGTTTAGATAAATTTAGTGCACATTTCATTCCAAATTTGTCTAAAATGTTTTAAATTGTTTTGTGGAAAGTAAAATTTTCTTTGGACTGATGACTGGCATTACTTGCTAGTTGCCGAAAGTACAGTCTCCCAACACTTTCTTTATGAAGATAAACTAACGTTCCTAGAAATTACATCGTCAATTAGACCTTTCCGCATTTCATTATTATTTCTTAGACAATGAAATACTAATCTTATAAAACTGTGATGAATAATAAACAAAGGCTTCAAAACTAATAACTTAGAATGAAATTAACTAAATAAAAGAGAGGTAAATGAATTCAAATCACCACATGATTGTTTCTAAACTTCTCTTAGGTCTACCACTTCAAAGTGAATCATTAAAAGGTAAAATGCAAAATGTTATGTAAAACAAACCTTTCTAAGGGTTTCAGAAACACCCACGGTAATCCATGTAGGCCAAACAGCAAGTGCAACCATATTTGCAATCGCAACAAATGGGGCTGCACAAATAGCAACTGTGATACCAGCAGCTGTAAGAATGCGACCCTATTAAATGACAGGGATCAGTAAAAAATATATATATGTTTCGTGAGGAATTACTCAAGTAATTTATGGAACTAAATTGGAAGAAATATGATAAATCCTACAGAACAATAACTAAGATCTCTATAAAAATTAGCATCAATGTCATATGCTGGGTAGCCTATGCATTGAACAGGTTTGACAATTTTGACTCGTGATAATTATAATAATTTACAGAATTTTAACAAGAATGAGAGAAGAATAAAATACTCAAGAAATCGTCATTTTAACTTTTTGTTAAGGCTTTGTGATACATATTTATAGCTTAATATATTTATTACAAATGACTTAATGGCAGTGCACCAAAAGCGAGCTCAGTGTCATGATAGCTTTGATAACCTACACCGAAATACACTAATCATCCGTTTCACTTCACAGCATACTTGAGATTGGGATGGTAAAGATACAATGAGGTTAAACAATTTAAATTAATCCCTGTAAGGATATAAAGATGTTGAAGAAAGTGAAAAGAAAAGCATCCTTCAAAAAGGTCAAGACCTCTAACTCTTACCGTTAGAGTAAGTTGTCCGGCAAATATAAAAACAGCAATGAAGCTGTTTATTAGAGCAAACAATCTTCTTCTCGCAACAGGGCTGGTAACAGTCATGGCAATTATTGTTACTTTCTGTTAATGACAACAAAAAGAGAGTTTAGATTTGATTAAAGAAAGCATTTTCTAACAAATCACTATGTTTAAAATCAAAAGTCTACTTAATTTACTTGTTGGTAGAAAATCGAAAGGTTAAAGAACTTCCAAGTGTTGTTTTACCCTACAAATGTTTGGAAAATCTTTGAGAAAATAAATAAGAAAAACCTAGGAATTTAGTCGTAATACCTGGTCACTTTTTTTTTTTTTTTTGAGAAATACATAACTTTTCACAAAAATTCCAAACCTTAGAACTAAAAAACGGTGGACATATTGGATATGCAAATATCCATCCTCTAGATGTTTAAGTGTAATGTTTTCTCAAGAAAAAATGCCGCGTAGGCATGAATCCTGCTTTGCAGACTTAGGATTTCATTCTCCTTAAGGCAGATTGTAGTTAACCAGATTTCCCCCGATGGTAGTATCAGGGTTTAGTTAGATCTAGGTCCTTATATCCTATGAGCGTCAAGCCCTCAAGATTAATTACCCCTCTTACTACGTAAGAGAGAACTGTTGATTAAGAAAGAACAATTTTAAGTGTTTTAGTCTCCGTTGTGAGAGAATTTGAGTTAAATCCAATGAAGATCTCATAGTTTCGTCATCTCGAATATACCGTAGGTTCCAATCCACCAACACTAGCGATCGTTGATCGTAGTGTCCAAAGAATCTGATTAGTAGCCATGGGTTGCCTCTTCTCAAGAATCCCGTGTAAGCTGAAGTGATTAGGAGTGGGTTATCATTTTATCATGCTTTGGGGTTTACATCTGTTATAATACCTAGTAGTTGATTTAGTTTGGGATTTATTACTTCTTTTAAAAGTTACCCATTTATTTGAATTGGTTCGGGGCTTACGGCTTCTGTGGGGAGTAGCCCGATTATTTTAGAAGTGGGTCTTACAGCTTTCATTGAACGTTTCCCATAGGTTTAAATTTGGGTCGGGTTTTATGATTTTCATTGAAAGTTGTTTGATTATTTTAGAAGTGGGTTGTACGAATTTCATTGAAAGTAGCCAGTAGGGTTTAGAAGTAGGTCTTACGACTTTTATTAGAAGTAGTCTGATTGTTTTAGAAGTGGTTCTTACAATTTTCATTAAAAGTATCCCATAGTTTGATTTAGTTTATCACTTCTTGTAGAAGTTTTCCAAACAGCAGGCCTTACAACTTCCCTTAAAAGATGCACGGCTTTTGGTAGGTCTTACGGCTTTTGTATTTAGAAGTAGCCTAAAGGTAGGTCTTACAACCTAGCCCTAACCCTATAGGTTAAGCGACCCGTGGGTTCTATTTGGATAGGTATGCAGACGCTGTTACTTATGTCCAGACACAAGGTGGCTAGACCAAGTATTTTCCTATTTCAGTTGGATTACATCAAGGATCAGTCTTAAGCCCATATCTTTTTGCTTTAGTCATCGATGTTCTCACTAGACATTTTGCAAGAGGTTTTACCCTGGTATATGCTTTTTGCTGATGATATTATTCTTGTTGATAAAACTAGAGAGGGAGTTGAAGGTAAACTTGAATAATGAAGGTCAACCTTAGAGTCTAAAGACTTTCGTTTAATAGATTTAAAACTGAATATATAGAATATAATTTTAGTAATAATAGTTCTAGTGGGGGGATTATGACTTTGGGTGATCAAGATATTAAGAATAGTACATATTTTTGATATCTTGGGTATATTGTTCATAGTGATTGTGAAATAGATGGGAATATTATTAGTAGAATCCAAGTTGGATGATTGAAGTGGAGGAATGCATCAGGCCTGTTGTGTCATAGAAAAGTCCCCCTAAAACTTAATTATATATGATGGTGGTTAGACCTGCAATGCTTTATGGTGCAGAATGTTGGCCATTAAAAGAGAAGCATAATATTAAGTTAAGTGTTGCAGAGATGAGGATGCTCAGGTGGATGAGTGGCTTTACTCTTAAAGATAGGATAAGAAATAAGTATATACGTGAAAATGTTGGAGTAGCTCCGGTGGAAGAAAAAATTAGAGAGAGTCGTCTTAGATGGTTTGGCCACATAAAACGGTGGTATTTCAATGATCCGGTTAGGAAAGTAGATGTATTCGATTTGACTTATGGTAAGAAGGGTAGAGGTAGACCTAAAAAGACTTGGTTAGAAAATATTAGAAATGACCTTCTTTATTAAGTTTAAATGAGAATTTAACTTTTAACAATGCACAATGAAGAAAAAGGATTCATGTAGCCGACCCCACAGAGTGGGATAAAGCCTTGTTATTGTTGTTGTAGAAAAAGCATATGATAAAGTTCCAAGAGAAGTGTTATGGAGAGTTCTACATATGAAAGGGGCTAATAATGTTTATATTCAAATCATTAAAGATATGTATAAAGGAGTTATTATTTGTGGTCAAACACAAGGTATTTTGACCAAGTATTTTTCTATTTCAGTTGGATTATATCAAGGATCAGCCTTAAGACCATATCTTTTTGCTTTAGTCATGAATGCTCTCACTAGACATTTGCAACAGGTTGTACCTTGGTATATGCTTTTTGCTGATAATATTCTTCTTGTTGATAAGACTAGAGAGGGAGTTGAACGTAAACTTAAATTATAGAGGTTAATCTTATAGTCTAAAGGCTTTCATTTGAGTAGATTTAAAACTGAAAATATGGAGTGTAATTTTAGTAATAATGGTTCTAGTGGGGGGATTGTGACTTTGAACGATCAAGTCATTAATAAGAGCATAGGTTTTAGATATCTTGGGTCTATTGTTCAGAGTGATGGTGAAATAGATGGGGATATTATTAGTAGAATTCACGTTGGATGGTTGAAGTGGAGGAATGCATCGGGCTTGTTGTGTGATAGAAAAGTCCCTCTCAAACTTAAGAAAAAATTCTATAAAATGATTGTGAGACCTACAATGCTTTATGGTGCAGAATGTTGGCCATTAAAAGAGAAGCATAATATTAAGTTAAGTGTTGCAGAGATGAAGATGCTCAGGTGGATGATAGGCTTTAATCTTATAGTAGCTCCAGTGGAAGATAAGATTAGAGAGAGTCATCTTAGATGGTTTTGTCACATAAAACAGCAACCTTCCAATGACCCGGTTAGGAAAGTAAATGTTTTATATTTTCCTTATGTTAAGAAAGGTAAAGGTAGACCTAAAAAGGCTTGGTTAGAAAATATTAAAAATGACATTTCTTTATTAGATTTAAATGAGAATTTGAAAAAAGATTCATGTAGTTGACCACACGTCGTGGAATAAAGGTTTGTTGTTGTTGTTGTTGTTGTTGTTGTTGAACCTGTTCTAGAGCTTACTTTGGAGGATTTAAAAACCGCAATTTACACAGAGGATATTACTCCAACTACTGAAGAAATGAATATTAGTTATACTAGAGAAGCTCAAAGTATGTTATCCATTAAATTATTATATTTGAATAAAAGTATCACAAAGATATAAAGTTTTATAATTTTACTTTATAGATAATGATATCTTAGAAAATATGGGAGTTGACAATGACATAATTTGAAGGGATGAAGTCGAAGCAATTGGTGCGGATGATTTTGACGGAGGATGATTTGGGAGCTCAACATTTGATAATGCAAATCTAGGAGACAACTTTTAGATTTACTTAGATTTTTTTTATTTATTTATGTTTGAAGTTTGAAGTTTTAATTGCTAAGAACAGTTAATTGAGAACTATTGTTTGTTTTGTCTTTATTTCATGAATATGTGTTTCTAATTGTTTTCAGTGCAATTCAATTGTCTGTTATTTTGATTCCTTTTTAGAAGTGATTGTGTTGAACCAGTCCATGATGCTCATCATGATTTACTTTGCTATAAGTCTTAGTGCGATATTCTTTTAAAAAAAAGTTTATAGTATGAATGCAGTTTGATTATAAGATTCACTATATGTTACTTGTACTACATACCATTTAATTAATATTCAATTTATTTTGTTCATTTCATTTTTAACAGTTTTACATGCTATAGAAAGATAACTGAAAATGAGATGCATTACTCAAGGTACAACGTAAAATAAAAGGCTCAACAATAGATATGTATTCCTCCTCCAATGCAATTTCATTTGGTCATCCTGTGAGGGAAATAGGAGCCGCGGGATAGCCAGACCACCTCGCGTGGGAACCTGGAGCTTCAAAGTGTGTCATTTGGTGGTGTTGTTGCTGTTATAGTTACTCTTCATTTATTAGGTTAGTTATAAATCCTGCTTAAGTTATTTGTGAAATATTTATTTATGTTTTATAGACTTAATTGATGCCACATTTGTGTTGTGTTATTTGTTCATGTTTTATAGACTTAATTGATGTCCACCTAATATGAAACTATACTATTATTCAAGCAAATCAATGTTATAGGTTGTTTTGGAGGTCAATACAATTTTATTGTGTTGCAATACTAGTCTATTTTGAGTTGTCACATATGTTTAATAAATGTCAAAATAATGATGGTCAATCATTTCAAAATGTTTGGTACAAAATTGTTTCTTAAATTCAAGCAAATTATAAGAAATGCAAAGGAATTATTTTGAAAACATTTAGGTGCTTTGATTAGTTTGATATGAAAATAGAATTTACAATGAAGGTAATAAATTTCAATGAAATCCATAAGAGTCGTAGTATGTTAAATGGTTACGGAGGCAAAGCTAATTTTATTAATTTTAATATTATTATTATTATTTATTATATCATCTAGTTCGACCCCAGTTCGACCGGTTGAACCATGAGCCCCTCCTTCCAGTTCGTTGTCTGGGCGGGTGTGGGAGGTTAAAGGAAGATATAAGTAGAAGTGGAGTTATAAGCAGCCATCATGACAAATGCAATATATTCATGCATTGGAATATTTTGATAAATTAAGTACAAATAATAATTTGTTATGGTCCTGATAAGTTCTAAATCTCTGTAAGAATTCTGATGAAATAAGAAAGTTAAGTGCAAGTGAAACTCTGATAGCAAGTATTCCACCTCTGAAAGTTCTGAGAAAATAAACTATTATACTCTGGAGAGTGTTAAGCCTAAGAAACCGTACATGTCTTGCTAGCGCTTTATTTTATTCTTTGCTAATTATTGAGTATTTTATTAAATTCTCATTTAATATTTTAATTGGATGTTGATATTTGTGATGGAGAAAGCAAAGAAGCTACTAAGCTGGTTGAGCTCACTTTATGAGTTTTTTGACATTTCAGGAAAAGGAAAGGGTCGAGCGAAGTAGGAAAGGAGGTAGACTCAAGATCCTCTGAATCAAGATAGCCAAGGTATCATTTTGTAAACCAGTTTTAATTATTTTGATATATAGAACAAATGTGAACTGGATTATTGCATATGCATTTTGACAAAATGAAATAAAATGTTATTAAATTGCTTTTATTATTTGAATTCCAAAGTAGCCCTCGTTGATTATGCTTGTGGTTGAATAAAATCGTAAGATCAGGTTCCTTCTATTAGATCATAGGGCATCACACGAGGGTTCTGCGATGTGCAGCTATGAGTTTGAGGTCATATAGATCCTCTTAAGTTTGATGTGATTAAGGTCGTGTAGCTAAGACAACTTTGTTTGAATATTGATGTTATTTTCCCTCTCTTGCTATGATTCTTGTTTCTTTTCTCTTTTTCTATTTTCAGTTATGGTGTTGCTTGGAGCTATAACATCATTTATTTTATCAAGATTAATGGAACTATAAGTTAGTCCGCTCCACGCCAACGATTCATAACCTTTCATGTTCTTTAGGGAATGAAGGCTTATTGGAGATGCACCTGAGCAATCCCTAGCACATGGCAATTGCTTATGAATAACAAATTCTAAAGCAAGAGAGCTTTGGAGATTATTTGAAACCATACAAGTCAAACGAAAAATATATCTCTATAAGGGAAAAAATATATATATAAGAAATGATCAATGAATTAGAAGATGCTTGGTGAAGTGAAGCGCAACTCTTATTGAGTATATTTACCAGACATAGGCCTGATACTATAAAACCCTGAAGAAAGTCAGCTTTTGATCCTGCTGAAACTATGGAAAGTTGTGTTCTCTCACTCTCCATGTAAATCATATATGATTTATTGCCATTGTAAAATATTTCTCTATACTAAAGCTTGTAAACAATAGAGCTTGAAGCAATTTGTTTTGAGATCAACAATATTTTCTAATGATAAAATTCTAAGGCTGACTAGAATGTTAGAGCTCCATTCACAAACTTACAGCAAGAGGATTTTAAAAAAGGTTGAACGTAAACTGCAAACAAATTGGATGCAACATACCTGTCAAAGAACAAATAACAAGGTAATTAGTACCGTCTGAGCAAAATCTTCTTAGAAAAGGAGAATGAAAAAAATAATAATAATAAACAAGATTGTACAAGAAGAAGAAAAGGAACAAATCCAAGTGCGAATATTGCATAAGGTTGATGACAGAATAGGGAAGAATGTAAAATGAGCAAAAAATGATTGTCATGGTAATGGAAAAAAAAAAAATTCCAATAAAAATGTGGTATCAACAACTGATGTTTTGCAGCATAATAGGAGCGCAAATGAGCCAATGTTGGCTAGACTCAAACCAATTTAATTTCAAACTTTCTCAACTCAAACCTATTTAAAAAAAATACAAACCACTTCAATTTCTAACAAATTCAAGATCAAAGTTTTTTTTAATATTCATAGTTTATTTTAATACCACTATGTAAAATAATCCATTAAAGTAAATATGCATATCTGCATCATCTATAAATCTAATTATATAAAATATTTTTTATACCTCAAACTCATCCTGAGTTAATTGGATACATCTATATCGCAAATTAAATTAAATAAAGCTTAAAAAAAATTTCGGGCCACTTCAATTCCGAACAGGCTCAAAGTCAAGGTATATTCATAGTTTATTTTATATACAAATATACATTCATCAAAGTAAATATGGTTATGTATTACATCTATAAATCAATTATATATAATATATTTTATACCTCAAGCTTGTCTTGAATTAGTTGGATCCGAGTCAGGCCCGACACAAACATCAGATGGAGCCTGAAATGTGGCTATTGGATGACCTCTTTCAGCTTGATTCAAGCCAAAATTTGCTAGATCTTCAAGCTAAACTCTTAGCCCTATGGGAGAAAGATAGACCTAAAGAAGGGATGATAACCTAACCGATGAAAGATATAATATGACCATGCATGCAATCCTCCCTTAACCATATGTAAAGCTATAATTATTTCCAACAGTATAAAATTTTACCAACTTAAAGGTCAGCAACATTATAAAATATCAACGAATTCTTGTGAAAAACACCAAAGTAGTTTAAAAGGAAGATAAAATTAAAAGTGTCATATGGACTATGTTATTTTAATCACAGGACGTTCAAGCTGTGCTTCATGTTCAAAACATAACCTAAATTTCATAATAGACTAAGTTGTTGTCATCGTACATAGAGCGCAAGTATGACAACCTCAGCTCTCAAAGGTCCGTATCGAGTGTCCCATCATGAAACAATTTTAAAAAATGGATTTTTAAGTTTAAACATACAATATTAAAGTTCCAAAGTTGTAAAACCATTGACAAGTACTCAAGGAACAGCAAGATCAGCAATTCTCTAAATATCTTCAAAACTACAGCTGACGTAAACATATATAAAGATTAAGTAATGCTGGAAATAATTAAATCGTACAAAGGTACCATTAAATACCTGAAAATAGAAGAATGAGGAAACAACTGCACTCAGCCAAAGAAATAAAGACACGCATATGAGATAAGTTGATGAAACTATCATCCATAACCCTTCTAGCACGACAAAAAATTGATATTTTGCCATGAAAGCAGGTGATTTGGGAGAAGATTGTATAAGAGTAGATTTTTCATCATCAGCTTCAAAATGCTTATCTTCCCTGCAAGAAAGTGAGAAATAAAGAAAGAATAAGTTACACAAAGGAAGGTTGAAAAAGAACTTAAAAAGTAACCAGATAACTTTTGGGATTTATCAAATATAGGCATGCATAAATGCAAGCACATACGTGCAACCACATATAAGATGTGTAAACATATAAGAGTGTACACATGCACACAAGCCCCCGCATTCACGTGCAACCACACATTAAAGTGTACGCATGCACAAATGCACCCACATTCACACCACACGCACACATACATGCATGTGCACAGCCCCACACAAATGAACTCAAAGAGGAAAAACAACTAGAACATAGAACACACCGTACACCTCAAAAACATGAAAACAATAATCATAATCACTTGAAATTACAGACCCAAATAATGATGTGACTGAATGCAAATTATTTTCTAAATAAAATTAACAATTTATAAAAATAAGAATTTAGAAAGTTACTTTGTTGATTATCACTAGCATTAATTGAAAATTACTTGCAGGCATTATTTTTCATATGCAAGAGCACTGTTCAACTGTAGTTAAGAACAACCTCTTAACTTTCGGTTTCTTAATTGGCAACATAAGAATTTTAAATGAAATTATAATACATTACCAAATTAATTGATCCCAACTAGATAAGTACTTCTAATACTACTAATAATAATAACAATAATAACAAAAAAAGCAACAACAACAATCACAATAAAAATAAAAAAAACATTAATAATGGTATAATAACCTACAAAAAACTAACTTATCCCACGACAAATCAATGTGGTGCGTAGCAGACCATAATGTTCCATACCTTGTACAAGATAATTCTCCTGGAACACGGTTTCGATTAAGAATTATCCCTTTAGATGATTGTGCCACGAGCTCCATCACTTATAAAATTGATTTTAATCTTTTTTTCTTCTTGTATTATGTTGATGTCATAAGTTTCTCTTCATTCAGTTTTGCTCCTAGTTTCTGCTCTATTGAAAATTATCACTAGCATTAATTGAAAATTACTTGCAGGCATTATTTTTCATATGCAAGAGTACTGTTCAACTGTAGTTAAGAACAACCTCTTAACTTTTGGTTTCTTAATTGGCAACATAAGAATTTTAAATGAAATTATAATACATTACCAAATTAATTGATCCCAACTAGATAAGTACTTCTTATAATACTACTAATAATAATAACAATAATAACAAAAAAAGCAACAACAACAATTACAATAAAAATAAAAATAACATTAATAATGGTATAATAACCTACAAAAAACTAACTTATCCCACGACAAATCAATGTGGTGCGTAGCAGACCATAATGTTCCATACCTTGTACAAGATAATTCTCCTGGAACACGGTTTCGATCAAGAATGATCCCTTTAGATGATTGTGCCGCGAGCTCCATCAATAGAGCAGAAACTAGGAGCAAAACTGAATGAAGAGAAACTTATGACATCAACATTATACAAGAAGAAAAAAAGATGAAAATCAATTTTATAAGTGTAATTACAACATAAGCTCGTTTTATTTGTAAGATGGAACGCACATGGTCCTAGCCAAGCCATGCTTGCAGCAAATAATGAACCACATAACTGTCCAAGTGTAGCACCAGCACCAACAAAACCAAACAATCTTGAACCTGACTGAATGAGAAAAGGAATTAAGTCCCATGAAAATGAAAATTTGCATCTTTAACAAAAAAAAAAAACAACCTGCAAGTCTACCTCATTGTCCATGATATCAATCACCCGTGCCCATGTTGATGATATTGTAATAAGATTAAGCAAGGAAACCTTAAGGAAACACCAAAAGCCCTTCATTGTAAGTTTGTATAATTATAGGCAATATCAAATGTTGAAATGAATTCTATAGCAATCATACCCAAAGGAATAATCCAATACGGACACTTATATAAAACCAACCATGATTACCCCACCCATCATGAATTGTATGACCCTCTGGGGTTCCAGAACTGCCTATATCCTCAGGTGATGAAGAATGAGAAACTGAAGACTATATGTAAATCATATTAGAATGTTCAATTAAACCTCAATCACCATTACAAAGTTTCTGAGTGGTGTATTTAAGGCATCTGCTTCAATAAATTTACCTTGGATGTTGATACTGTTGGTCCATCAGAAGATGCATACCACAGGTAAAGGAAAAAAATAAGGGATAAACTGAAAAATCTGTGTATATAGACCAATGCCTGAAGTCCAACAAAGAAATATTATTAGGGATAGGAATTATGGAAAACAAATTTTGCAATAACAACAAGAACAATTACTTTCGCTGCAACTAAAGATTATTATTTGATGATGAAATGCACAAAGAAGTACAAAAAAAAACATTATTTCAAAATGAAACACTTGAATAAATATTAAATGACATTTTCGATAGCATGTCCATTGCATTTTAAGCATTTTTACTCCTTTACCTGCTAACTAGGTGAACTAAGAAATTTTCTCATGACATCTAAAATAGATAAGAGATAAGGCAATAAGGAACAAATTGAGATGTTTTTTTGATAATACAGATCCTACTTCTAAATTTAAGGAGAATAAGAGTGTTAGTACATCCTTCTTTCTCATATTTGCATTTAAAACTTAAATTCATATTTCCTATACCCCAAGTCCATATATCAATTTCACTTCATGAACTTCTTTTAAGTCATGTGCACCATCAATGAACAAAATGCAACTTCAAAAAACATGAATGAAATACTTTATTTGCAGAGGAAAAATATTCAAATTATATGTATTATTCACCATTCATGCTAAAAATGTGTCAATACTTAGTCGAGCCAAGTTAAACATGTTCCACTTGTTTCAAACACGTGCTATTATTTCTTGTCCTAACACAACATGTATGCATCCCATGTTTGCAAAGATTTACATGAAAATTAGACCTGCTTTATGCAATAAATATATCCCCTTATCATGTGTTCACTTTTGAATTCAAAAACTTCTTTTTTTTTTTTTTCTAAATCTCAAATAACCATCAACACTATCTTTATCCAAACAAATTGTTGTTAATTCTATTAATCTTCATCATTCGTTCATACTACGTGTTGCAAGAGACATTAAATCAATTCTTCGTAAACATTTTTAACAGTTTATAGTCATTATCTTAGGTCTACCCTTTTTCCTTTCTAGCCGACCATAATTTAATTTATTCATCTATGCATTTTCCCTTCATAATGCATAACCAAACAAACTAAGTATATTTTTAATTATCTAAGCTTTAATAAATGCATCTTTAATCATCCCTCTAAATAATCATTCCAATATTTATCATTTTCACCCACAACATCCATCTTAGTATTATCATTTTTGTCACTCTCAACTCTGTTATCAACGCTTCTTTAGAGCCCAACACTCAGATCTATGCACAATAGATGGCCTAATTGTAATTTAAATAAAATTATTTTTTAAGTTCCATAATATCATCTTATCGCATAATTAATACTCATGAGGCACTCTTCCATTTTAACCACTCTGCCTCAATTCTAAATGCTATTATTTATTTGTATCCATATTCTTATTATAACAAATCCAATATAATTAAACATATATCATACCTAAATATCAAATTATTTGCTAACAATATAGATTGACAAGCACCAAGCCATGGCAAACTTCAGACCTCACCAACAATAGTAAAACAAATGGTGTACTCCAGGACCTGCAAAGAAAACACCAGCAAACAAGAAAACCAGAGAAGGGAGAAGAAGGCTTCAAGGCCCTGTATATTCCTCTTGAAAACGTCAAGGAAATTCTAAAACAGCAACAACTGCTTTCTACTATCTAAGATGTCCTATATATAATTTTCCCTATTCCTGTAGCCATAACAAACCCTTTAACTAAAAGTAGTGTAGCAGCTAAAAAGTGTTAAGTATATCAGAGAAACGAAAACGGTAAATAGGTAGTGGAGGCTAAAACATTGGTATCATGCACCTCCGTAAGTAGATAAGGTAAATGGCACTGCATCAGTCCTCCCCGGCGTCGGAGGAGCTCGACTCCGACGAGCTGATTTCGATGATTGCAGGATCCGGCGGGTGGTAAAGCGATATATCAGAGACATTGAAAGTGGGAGACGTCTTTTGGTCGGCGGGTAGCTCCACCGTGTATGCATTATCATTAATTTTGGCAATAACTGGAACAGGGCCGATTTTTCTCCGACTGAGTTTGGAGTAGGTACCGGGGGGAAAACGCTCCCGGTGAAGGCACACCATTACTAAATCTCCCACATTGAATAGTTGCTGTCGGCGATGCACATCCGCTGCTGCTTTATACTTCATGTTAGCCTTGGTTAGATGGGTGTGTACATCCTCCAGCATTTTAGTGTAATGGCTAGTGAACTTGGCTGCTATTCCAGATTTGCATTTGGGCAGAACTACTACATCCAGGGCCAAATTAGGAAGCTTAGTATAAACTATGCTAAATGGAGACTTACCCGTCGAGCGATTCACCATAGAATTGTAAGCAAATTCCGCCGTGCTTAACATTTCTTCCCATTGCTTTGGGTTATCCTGCACTAAACATTGTAGCATGCTTCCAAGAGTACGATTAACCACTTCAGTCTGTCCATCCGACTGAGGATGATACGCTGAGGTAAGATTCAAATCAGTCCCCAAACGCTTCCATAATTCCCGCCAAAAGTGACTGATAAATTTGACATCTCTATCTGAGGTGAGGCTTCTCGGCACTCCATGGAGACGGACCACTTGGTGAAAGAAAAGGTGAGCGACATGGAGGGCGTTTGCTGTTTTCTTACAGGAGAGAAAGTGAGCCATCTTTGAGAAACGATCGACGACCACCATGATCGAGTCGTTTCCTTTGGTCGTCCGTGGGAGACCAAGAACGAAGTCTAGGCTGAGGTCCTCCCAAATAGAATCGGGCGTTGGCAGCGGAAGGTACAGTCCGGTATTGTGAGCTCCCCCCTTAAAACTCTGGCAGACCGAACAGCGGTCTACGAAACGGAAGACGTCTCGACGGAGACGCGGCCAATAGAAGCGGCTTTTTAATTGAGCTAAAGATTTGTCACGCCCCGCGTGTGCCGCGAGTGCTCCGCAGTGGGCTTCTTGCACTAGAAATTGTCTCCAAGAAGACACAGGAACACACAACAAATTGTTATGGAAGAGAAAACCATGGCGGATTGAGTATTCAGGTAACTTTTCTTGCTGCTTGCATTTATGCCAAATGGCAGAGAAATCCGGATCCGATGCATAAAGCTCCTGCAGGCAGACCAATCCCGTAAATTCGGTCTGTAATTGTGTTAACAGCATCGTCTTTCGACTCAGTGCATCCGCAACTTTGTTGTTCCGGCCCGACTGGTGTTTCAGCACGAACGAGAACCTCTGAAGGAAAGAGACCCAACGAGCATGCATTCTATTGATGTTTTTTTGATTATTTATGAACTGTAATGCTTGATTATATGTGCGGATTACGAACTCTTGATGGAGAAGGTAGTGCTCCCATTGCTTTAATGCACGAATGACGGCATAGAGTTCTTGTTCATACGCCGACCAACATTGGCGAGATGGGCATAGCTTTTCGCTGAAGTAAGCAATCGGGCGCCCTTCCTGAGACAATACTGCACCAATGCCGGTGGCCGAAGCGTCCGTTTCTACTACAAAGAGTTTACTGAAACACGGTATGGCCAGTACAGGGGCGGATGTAAGGGCTTGCTTGATGGAATCAAAACTTTCTTGCTGGAGATTACCCCAAGTGAAGGTTTTAGACTTTAAACAATCTGTGATTGGACTCATGATCGAACTAAAACCTTTGATAAACTTTCTGTAAAAATTGGCTAAACCATGAAAACTTCTGATGTCAAAGAAAGAAGTCGGAGTGGGCCAATTTACAATTGCTGAGATTTTATCCGGATGCATTGACAATCCCTGCTCGGAGACCAGAAACCCGAGAAAGTGTACCTGAGAGGTGGCGAATTCGCATTTTTGCAGATTAAGGAACAATTGGTTCTTTTGCAAGATAATGAAAATTTCTCTCAGGTGGCCCCTATGTTGTTCCATGCTTGCACTGAACACCAGTATATCATCAAAATAAGCTATGCAGAAATGTCCCCATACAGGTTTTAGAATGTCTTGTATCATCCGCATAAACGTAGATGGTGCGTTACACAAGCCGAAAGGCATGACTCGCCATTCGAACAGACCAAACGGAGTCTTAAAAGCTGTCTTCCATTCGTCGCCAGGACGAATGCTGATCTGATGATACCCGCTTCGTAGATCCAACTTTGAAAATAGAGATGCACCGCTAAGCTTATCAAGCAATTCTTCTATCCTTGGCACCGGAAATCGGTATTTTACTGTGATCTTATTAATAGCTCGGCTGTCTATGCAGAGACGCCACTCCTTGTTCTTCTTCGGTACCAATAGTGCGGGAACAGCGCAGGGGCTAATACTAGTTTGAATTAGTTGCTTGCGTAATAGCTCCTCGACAATGGACTGCATAGCTTCTTGCTCCGCGGGGTGAAGTCTGTAGTGAGGTAGGTTCGGAAGAGAAGCATTCGGTAGGAGATCAATTTGGTGCTGAATGGTTCTTAGAGGTGGCAATGTAGCGGGGAGGTCTTCCGGGCAGATTTCTTTGAATTCTGATAGCAGCTGACGAAACTCCTCAGGAATTGCAATTGGCAAGGATTCTCTTGAATCAGTGATTACCAAAGCCCACATAGGGTCTTCACTAGCCCACGCAAGGAGTAAACTGGGACCAGAAACAATCTGCATAACAGAGGAAGTGGCAGTAACAGTTGTTTGTGACTTGTCATCACGGAGTTTTGGTAAGAGTCGAAGCCGCTTGCCTTTCCATTCTAAGGTATAAACATTAGCCCTCCCATCATACACAGCTCCGGTATCGAATTGCCAAGGGCGCCCCAAAATTAAATGGCACACGTCCATGTCTAAAACATCACATAGCACATCACAAATATACTGGCGACCAATGGAGAAGGTTACCTGACACATGTCGGACACCTGAATGTCGACACCTCTTTTTACCCAGCTGATTTTGTAAGGCTGTGGATTCTTCGTGGTCTTCAGCTGGAGAGCTTGTACTACAGACTGAGCTATGATATTTTCGGTACATCCACTGTCGATCAAAAGATCACAAACTTTGCCGCTTATAGTACACTTCGTCTTGAAGATGGCATTTCTTTGGGATGCAATGCTCTGACGGGGAGCAATTAGTAGCTTCTGAATGACACATACTAGGAGCTCACCCTCATCTCCCTCAACATCCTCGATATTGTCTGCATTATCATCCTCGAGCTGCTCGAGAATCTCTCCTTGCTCATTTTCTAACAACTGGAGTTGTTGTCGTTGCGGGCATTCGTTTGACTTGTGCCCCGGCTGAAAACAACGGAAGCACTTCAACGTCGACGGCTTGGCATAAGGATTGCTTGGAGATGAAGCCTTGGCTTTAGCTGGTGGTTTGTTCTCCTGAGCAGTGGCCGAAGGTTTAGAGGTATTCTGGAATTGCCAATGGGACGGAGAGTTGGCAGAAGCCTTGACTTGATTGGTGGACTGTTTTCCTGGTCAGGTGACAAGTCCGTCACTTGTCTGCGAGAGTAAGAAGTGCGGGATGTGCGGCTCAACTGCATTTCTGCCTTCAAGGCAAAATTGATTGCCTGAGGTAAAGACCAGACAGAGTTCAATTCCAGTTTGTCTTGAATTCCATATTTTAATCCCCCAATGTAACGAGCCACTAATTGATTAGTGGACTCGTTCAAATTGTTGCGCGCGCAGAGTCGATGAAATTCCTCTGTATACTCGCTGACCAGTCTATTGCCTTGCACGCATTGCTGATACTGCATGTAGAGGATTTGTTCGTAGTCTGTAGGAAGAAACTGAGAACGGAGCAACTGTTTCATCCTGGCCCAATTTCGAACAGGTCCTTTGTCTTCACGTTGTCGCGTTTGGAGAACCTGTGTCCACCACGCACTAGCTCCGCTTCTCAGGCGGCAAGCGACATATTTCACTTGCTTGGATGGATCAATCTCCATATAGTCAAAAAAATTCTCAACAGCCTTCTCCCAATCTAGATAGTCTTCAATGTGAACGTGGCCATCGAAGAAAGGTATATCTACACGGACCTTGAACTCAGTTTGATTTCTCGGGCACAAACAAAATTATACTGTCGCCGCCTCCGTCTGGGATGGCCTAAGCAATAATCGCCTCCATCTGCCGTGTCTTCGGAATCACTATGGCCCTCTTCAGGATATCTTCGAAAATCATCTTCCGAGTCGGAATTTTCCAATGGTTGTTGCTGGATTCGACGCCCTTGTCGATCAAGGCCCATTCCCCGCCGGACAACAGGAGCCATCGCCTGTGCCTGATGTTGACGAGGTTGATGGGGTGTGTTCCTTTCTCGACGGAGATTAAACTCGCGGCGCATCTCGATTGCAAGTCGCTGTACATCGGCGGACAACGTCTCCAATTGCCGCACAATGTTAGCCTGGTTTGCCCACAGTGCTTCCACACTTCGTCCCTCTTCGGAGACTGGCTCCTTCCCCTTGTCCGTCATTTGTTGTGCTGGCTCTGATACCAACCTGGTGTACTCCAGGACCTGCAAAGAAAACACCAGCAAACAAGAAAACCAGAGAAGGGAGAAGAAGGCTTCAAGGCCCTGTATATTCCTCTTGAAAACGTCAAGGAAATTCTAAAACAGCAACAACTGCTTTCTACTATCTAAGATGTCCTATATATAATTTTCCCTATTCCTGTAGCCATAACAAACCCTTTAACTAAAAGTAGTGTAGCAGCTAAAAAGTGTTAAGTATATCAGTGAAACGAAAACGGTAAATAGGTAGTGGAGGCTAAAACATTGGTATCATGCACCTCCGTAAGTAGATAAGGTAAATGGCACTGCATCAACAAAGCAATACATTGAAAAGCACTTCATCTTCCAAATTTCAGAGCAATGCTGTGGATTCCACAAAAATTGTGTTCCAAGTTTAAATATTTCCGCAATTTAGCACATGTCATGCATCAAGACACCAAAATTTTTTCTTTTCTCATGCAAAAATACATATTGATCAGCATTCATTGCCATGATTATCACACCCCAGAGAATCCAGCGGTACCTTACCTTGGCTTTGGAGATATGCGGTAGCGAGAATATTAGCGTTGAGACAGGGGCGGCAACGAGCGTCAGAATCAGAGACCCCATGAAGAGTCCTGGGAGGTGGTCTAGGCCCAAAGATATAGCTCCCTCGTCCCGCAGTGGAAGAATCACAAAATAGGCGCTCAGGAGCTGCATATAACCCCAGCACACAGAAAATCACAATTAAAAAAGGCAAATTGGGGAGAACAAACAACCTAGAAATATAAACCTCTGAAAAACAAACAAACAAACAAACAAACCAAAAAAAAGAGGAACTAACGAAGAAGAAGCAGGAAGAGGAGTGAATCAAAGCAGGAATCTCGTGGGGATGGACAGAAACAATCGTGGAGACGATCGACTCCAAGCGACATCGTGACGCCATCGTTTTCCTCGCCGGCGGAAGCTACGAGAGAGGAGGGTGAGTGGTATCAGCGAGAAGAAGCGAAGGGAGGAGGGGCATTTTCATCAGAAGATACCATCGACCTCGGCGCTACTATCCGCAGCACGACGATTGCTTGAAGAGGAAGCACGGACAGAGTCAGCGGTTCGTCATTTTCATGTTTCCCATGGGAAATGCATTCGGTTGCAATACAAAATACTGAAAATAGTGTAAAAGATTTTAAAAGTAGGGATTTTGAAAATTTAATTGTTTGATTGAATGGAAAAGAAATCTAAAGTAAAAAATAAATATTGTGTAAATTATTTTAATTTATTTTTAAAGTAAATTAAATTCACTCCATTTTGATTAAAATAAATTTAAAACTCTTTTTATATTTATATTATGATTAAACCATCATAAAAATAACATAAGAATCAATAAATCTCGCAAGAGACGGTGGAAGGCAAACTGTCAAGAGCTCTTGAAGAAAGAATAAAGTGCAATCGACGACGTAGCAAAAGCCTACAGGAGAAAGCGGGAGCAAACACAGACAAGGGCTTTTCTCGCTACCAGAAGGAACAAACAAAGGGATGAAACAAAATGGTGAAAATAGCGAATATGAGCTTAGGGTAGGGCTATACGGTTCCACTGTTAGATTTGCGATCAACAGTGTCAAATCAACATCCTTTGAACTGGATTGATTTTTTAAAATTCAGTCGGTTCGCCGGTTATATAGTCAAACTGACGGTTTGGTCGGTTTTATGCTGGTTCTAAGCATAGCCGATTTTGAGAATATTCCAGGCCAGTTAATTGACCGGTTCTCTGGCCATGTCGATTTGATTTTATAAACCATGAACAAAATACTCACATCAAGCCATATATACTAATATAAATATTGGTAGAAATTTCAAATGGCTTCATGGAGCTTTAGTAGAGAAAATTTCATGACATTTATCAAATACTCCTAACATCTAAAGCAACCAAGTGAAACCCTTAACAAAATAAACTTATGGTTACTTATAAAGCCTACGATGAAATGCAATAGAGATTAGATTTATATAATTAATTGATTATCTAATAAGTGAGATCTCACATATCATCTATTGTATTGCAGTCAACTGACTCAATTAAATCATAATTATCATCCATTTTACACTAAATCACAAATTTAATAAATGCACTCATTGATTGTATTTAACCTAAATATGGAGTATCATGAACGCCTCTTCTTTATATGTTGTCAGTCTCGTTGATGCCTTCTCCTACGAGTTCCCGTGATCATTTTAATATCATATGTATGCCTTATTAAGCGAGCTCCTATTGTGACTTCTTGATCCCATTAATATCTTCTACAGTATTGAGCTCCCATCATGAATTTCTTACTACCATCAATGCCTTCTTCAATGATCTTACATTATAACTTCATCGCCACCGTCCATACCTACTCTAGCTCGCTCCTATTACAGCTTCTTCTCTTCTTTGTTGTTAAGGATTTTAAAATTTTGTGGCACAAAACTTGAGCTAACTAGTTGAGCTCGAGCCTTTTATAGATCCAACTAGCCAACCTTGAGTTAAATATATGAGCTTCACTTGAGCTTAAGCTAAAGTTGGAGCCTTTCATAAATGGGTGAGCCAAGCTCAACTTAGCTATAAATCGAGTCAAAATCTACTCGTTAGCACCTTTAGTCTGAACAGATCAGAGTAATTTTGGTATTGACTATTTTGGCAAGTGCATGGAGTGCCATATATAGTATTTTCTAGGATTTTTAATATATTTAATAACTCGTTAATTCAAACGATTATGTATTACATACAAAAATAAATAAATATAATTTAATAAATATATTAAAACATGAAGTAAGCTCAAATTTGTTAAGTATAATAATATTGATCATAATTAAGTCAGAAATAAACTTAATGAAATATATACAATATAAAAATCAATTAAATTTATTAAAATAGAAATGGCATAATTAAAAAGTATTAATCAAATAATCATTTTTAATTAAGAAAAAAACATAAATATATATACAATTAACATAATTAGGCAAAATCAGCAAATTAAATAAATAAAAGAAATTTTCAAATCTCATTAATTTATTAAAAATGATCAAATACCTAATGATTCGCAAATTAATCATATGATCATTAAAAATATAATCAAATAAGTAATTCAAAATATATAAATAAATATGAAGTAAACCATCAATTAATGTTATAAATAATTTTTTGAGTTGCCAATTATTATCTTTAATTATAGTAGGATTATATCTTTAATCAATATTGTTTTTTTTTTTTTTCAATTGGTTATGAAGATGAAATAAAGAATATTCAAAGTAAACTATCTTAATGTATATCTCTACAAATAAATAGTTTTAATTTGAGATTAAAGAATTTCATAGCGTACAAAAATTTTTAAAATTATTTTGAAAATTAAAAAGATGTCAAGTCAAGCTCGAGGTCGAGCTCGTGATCTGGCCAATGAGCCGAGCTCAAGTTAAACATTAGTTGAGCTCAACTTGACACTTTTGCACCCCTAAACATAACTAAGAATCTCATCAAATAATATGTTTAGGGGTGACATGAATAACCCTTATTAGTACTATTCAATATTAAAAATATATATTCAAGTTAAAATAAAACCAAAAAGAAAATCTATGCTACACACCTGAAATTCTCATTTGGATATGGGCATGACTTGGCTGAATCAATTTACATTGTTCAACAAGATTATCCAAAAGCTATATGATGTTTATACATAAAAGTAAGTTATTTGTTTTTTTGTTCATAAACTTTAACCAAATTAAAACATCTATGAAGATTAAGAATTATCAAGTAACAATCCATCAACCATACCTTAATAAAATAACCTATTGTGAAGAATTTCACCAAGCAAGATGTGGATGTCATTGTGAATGCGATATAAATAACTCTTATTGAAACTTTACAATGACAAGAGAAAAACACATTAAAACATAACCAAATAAGATGTACAATCATACATGTACGAACTTTTTGTAAGGCCTTATTCATTGTTGAAAAAAAAAAGGTAAAAATAACAAAGTCTTTCCATCACATTAAGGAGTATCATCAATATATGTAACAAAACAAAAAAATAATAAAAGAATTTTATCATCAATGAAAGATAGAATAACATTATTATTATAAATTCTCAAAGGACAGAGAGCAAGACATAAGAGAGGGTATTAAAGAAATTTTTTTTATTGAGCAACCTAAGGATAAAAAATGTTGATTAATATCATAACACTTATCAATGAAAACAAGTATAAAGTGAGATATGAGGCAAAGTTAAGAACATGAGCTCTTCAATATCATTTTAATAGGAAGGGAATGACTAACAAATGAATTCTCCCTTGCAAGGCCTTGCAAGATTAAGTTTTTTTCAATAATAAAAGATGAAAACTTAGGTATGAAAGGAATGATAAACGAAATTAGGGTCTTCCTAGCCAGGATGATGTAGGAAGAGAACCTACTTAGAGGAAGAAAAGATAACACAAAACGATGGGGTGATACATTTATATGATGCAACACCTGACTTTGGGGTTTTAAGCATGACTATAAGAAAAAACTTGTTATTTGTGAATAGATCATTAAATAAATGAGCTTATATTAATTATTTATTTTACGCTCATTTTCTTAAGGAGACAGACACAAATATAGCTTTGCTAGTTCTTGTTCAACTCATTATTAGCTTGAAATTTAAGAAAAAAAGTGTGTATGTATGTATGCGTGTGTGTATATATAATATTATGTATATATAATCGGTTATATTATGATTTAACCATTACTAGTTGTTTTTTTTTTATTTTGATTTATTCAAAATTGGCTTGCGTTTGGCTAGAACTGAAAATGAACACAACTTATTAATTGTTCATGAACATTTTTAACACGAATCAATTTAGAATTAATAAAAATTTGAATGAGTTAAATATGAATAAATAATAAGTTCGCGCGAACTTGTTTACTTATACCGCAAGTTTTATGTTTGCATAAATGGGATATCGAATCGTATATGAAAGGAGAGTGATTTCTTTTTAAAATGTAAAGATGTTTTACACTTTATTTTGATTATAAATAATTACATATTTTTTGAACAAAATTGTCTAGCTCAAGCTGAGAAGGAAACGCATAAAAAAGAAGGATGTTTGATTTAATTAATTCGCATGGTAGAGAAGAAAAGGCAGCATATAACTGAAAACATCTGCTCCATCGTCCAGGCCGATTTTATCGTCCTGATGTTCATCCAGATTTTGCCCAGTTTTGCTCCATTTTTTAATCGTCCAGGCCGATTGGAGAATCAATCGGCACTTAGAAAAATCGTCCAGACAAAGCCCTGGGAAGAAATCCATTTGGTCGGATCGTCCCGGGACGATTGATCGGCCGGGCCGATGAGTATTACTTAATCAGCCGATTTGAAGAGAGAGAAAAGATTTTTATAAATAATTTACTGTTCTGAGGAGAGAGAAAAAATGGAAAAGTTGATTTCGGGAAGACGCGGAGCGTTTTCGAGCGAGTGACTGTTGAGGATTTTGCTGTGCACGAGGTAAGGCACATTCCGTCTTTTCAATTTTAGTTCCGTCGCGGTTGGCGGTATTTTCGTCCGGATTTCGTTTTCGTTACGGTTTTTCGTCCGTTTTATTGGTTCAGTTTTTGCATAAACGTGCCGAGGGCACATTTTGGTTATTTTCCGAAGATTTTTGTCCGGGTATTTTTATTCGGCGATGTTTTTCATATATACAATTTTCTGTGAAAGTATAAAATCTGTGCAGTAGAGGTTCTGAAAGTTAATATCTGATTTCAAATTTGGTAAATTGTTTTTTCAGGAATTTTGTGTAAATTCTGTAACTGCCGTTGTGCTGCCCGATTTTTTTTGGGATTTCTGATTCCGAATTTCTTCTTTGAAATGCTATGTGTATAACTATAAAAAGGGAGTTATAGGGGCCTGAATCCTATGAGATTAGTTATGAAACGGGATCTGAAATGAGATAAATCTAATCTGTTCTGTTCCGGTCCGATGAATATGTTCTGGTGCATAAGCACATCTGTTTTGGTGCCGTGAGCACAAAGGGAGACATAAGGGGCCTGGATCCTGAGATTCAGTAGGTCTGGGAAGGGAGCATAAGGGGCCTCTAGAGATTCCGTCAGTGTCAGATTTAGCTAATGTATCTGTTCTGTTTTCTGATCTGTTCTGTTCTGTCAATTGTGCTATAGATATGCTCCGTAGATTCTGATTTCTGATTTCTGATTCGACTCTGTTGATTTGTTCTGATATTGATACGATTCCGATTCTGATTTGAATTTGTCCGAACGTTCTGATTTCCGACTCTGTTTGATTTCTGATCTATTTCTTCTGATAAGTTTGGTTTTGGTTTTGAGAATTTAGATTGGTGGTTTGTTGCTTTGCTGAGCTGTTGAGCCACCCTTGCTTTCTGGTGGTTTTCAGGTTCTAGCAAGAGGTCCAGAGTTTCAAGTCTGATCCGATTAGGTACTTTTGCTTTTGATTTTTGTACATATGGCTTTTCTGTTCTGTCTTTCTTTCTGTTGAAAGCCAGACTGTAGATGATTATTTTTGGGAAATGTAGATGTTTTATTCCGCTGAATTTGATGTTTTTAGTAGCTCTGTTGTTCTGTGTGTTTCTGTTGAGTTAAGAATTTGGAAGATCAGTTCAGTAACCTAATCCAAAGCCAGATCCTGGATAAGCAAGTTTAGCTCTCGTCGCGATCCGGCTCGGGCGGGATCCGTCCCCGTCGGGTCGGGTCGTGACAGGGTTGCTGGTCAGGTTTGGGTAGAATCCAATATGACTCACTACTGCTATTATTTGACACAACCTGAATCCAACCCTGTTTTTGCAAGCGAGTCATAAATCTCAACCTTGGACCTGACTTGCCAAAAACCCAATTCAACCCGACCCAACACGGACTGACACGGATGCAAGCGTCGAGCAAGGAAGGCGAGCTCGAGCATGATGGAGGCAGAGGGCCGAGTGCGAGTGTTGGTCAGAGTCGTGGGGCGGAGATCACTGTTAAGTGTAGGATGGGAATCGGGTCAGCTCGGGTTGAGTTCGAGTTTTCGAGTCAACCCGACCCAATTTTTGAAACAGATGGGTTCGTTGAATTCGAACCCGACCCATATAATTTTCGGAGTTTTGATTCTGGTCAAATTTTAGGATCATGTTTCAAATATTGACAACCCTTCATACTAAAGCATGTATGTATAAAAATAATGGCTAAAAGTGATAAGCTTGGACTTATAATTGAAGCTGAAGATAGTGTCAAATCATCTCGAAGGAAGACGAGCAATCTCTACAAAGAGAGAATATTAAATTGTCCATAAATTCCTTTAAAAAAAGCCTTCCTGATTATGACAAATACTAGGGAAATTATTAAATTTGTACATATCTGATATCTTACTTACCAAAAAGATATATATATATATGTATAGACATATTCAACATTTAATAATTAAAAAATAACTAAAATCACACAAAACATAAAAATTTAGACGTCGACAGCAGGGTTCGAACCTGCGCGGGCGAAGCCCAACAGATTTCAAGTCTGTCTCCTTAACCACTCGGACATATCGACGTTTTTAAAGTTCATAAAGGTTGACAATAAATATATAATCAATAGTTTACGTCGTGCCTATTCAATTTAGATTCTAGCAAATAAACTCTTACAGTAACACTTCAAAGAAAATTACAATTGCGACATATGACGAACAAAACAATAAAAAAAGAAAAAAAAAAACTACCACTAAATGTTACCTAAAACAGAAAATTGCATGCCAAAATAATCAATGAGTGGCAGTAGGCTTAGAGTTTGAAGTATTTTAATCAAATTTTATGATTCGAAAAATTACAATATTTATAACTAGCATCTTATTGATTTTATAGCTTATTACGATCATTCAGAGAAAATAAATAAATAACATGGTTATTTGGTCATTATCATCACACAGAGCCTAATCAACACTCAAGCGTAAAGAAAGCAATTAAACACAGATATGTCACAAAAAATTCACTTTGCTTGGACACTAATCTCAATGTAAATTATGAGATTGAGATTTCAAAAATTCAAATCAAGATCATTTGATATCTTCAATTTCAACAATATTATAGTCAAATTGAACATCTCAAGGAGACGAACCCAACAACATCAAATTTGATCCAATCCGAGCCAAAATGAGTCCAAATCAAAAATCCAAAGTCTATTTCGAAGATTCAGAGCATTAATTAGATTACCAAATGATATCTGAATAAGTCATGCTTATAAGTTTATATGAGCATCTCAACGTGATGAATCCAAAGCTGCACAATGAGATGAAGTCCAACGAGCTCAAGATCACTCAATTTTGACATCTCTAGGGCATCTAAATGCTTGACAAACACTTCATGATCAAAGAGATCACTATGAGCTGTCCGATAGAACACTCCCAACATGTCTTTGATCTTTTTCCTATTTATTAGTCATTTCACTCCCAAAAAAATTATAAATAGCCTCTCATTCTTCATATGAGGAGCTCCCTTACCATGGACCACCGTCATATCTCTTCATTACCACTGACCATCATTGGACTTCTGCCTGTTCGTTAGCTACTCCTGGATCTCTTCGCAGCCACCGACCATCACTAGACGTCCATCTATTCTTTGACTATTGCTAGAACTCTTCTTGGATGCTATCGATGTTGGATCTTCTCCCAAATACCGTCGCCTGTCAACTACTATCTCTCCGACCATCATTGCCTGACCATGATTTCTCTGACCATCGTTGCCCAACTACGATCTTTCTGACCACCACTGTCCGACTATGGCCTTTCCGACATCCGCCGCTCATCATTACATTCTTGCCGACCACCATCGCTTGACTATGGCCTCTCTGATTTATGCTCAGTCACCCGCTGACTACAGTTTCTTCGACCACCATCTCTAGACTACAATCTCTTCGAACTCTATCGCCCGACTACTATCCTCCCAACCACCATCGTCCAATTACGGTCCTTCCGACCTGCATCGCTCGCCAACTATGATCCTACCCAGCAAATGAATATGTCAATACTAATTCTTCCAACTCCTACCATGTAATGCCCTCTATATAATGTATATTGGCTACATCAAGCCAAGGCCTTACCCCAGGAAAGGGCCTCATTTGTAATCATCTGCAAACACTAGTGAATTTATTCAAATTGGGTAAAGCCGTGTGATTTTTTCCCTTTTTCAGAAGTTTCCACATAAAAACTCTAGTGTCTCTTATGAGCGC
The DNA here is from genome assembly GCA_016618105.1 of Dendrobium huoshanense. Lineage (NCBI taxonomy): Eukaryota > Viridiplantae > Streptophyta > Magnoliopsida > Asparagales > Orchidaceae > Dendrobium > Dendrobium huoshanense. The sequence continues at coordinate 19,275,876 of CM028348.1, forward strand.
AATATACCCCTACTCATTTATCTATTTGTGTGCTAGATATTGTACAAAGCTAAGATGCTAAACTTTATATTTCTCTATCACCGTAAATATTTCAGGACACAACAAATACCAATAATTATCCAATATAAATCAACTTCAAATAAGAATCAAACACCACCATAATCATGAACTAAAAAGAAGAAGCAAATTAAATATAACCCAAATCAATTGGACTATAAAATAAAACGTCAACCCATAAAAATTCTCCAATAATAATAATAAAAAAAGAAATATTAGAAATCTATAAGCAAACATATGTCCAAAATTTAAATTGCGTAATAGAAAAAACCAATTCTACATAACATTTCTTCAAGATGAAAACTCCAATTCATTTAGTTCACTTAGCCAACCCTATTTCCATCTTCGCTTGCTAACTTTTAATGAGCCATTTGCAATTTAGGCTTCGTTTGGGACGTCTTTTTTTATTAAGAAGCGAAGCCACAAGACCATATGCATTAGACATATGCATCCTACCAATTTTCTACTAAAATGGTGTAAGTAGGAGCACTCATATTAGGATACGAAGTCTTGTAATCATGAAATGCTAAGTTAGCATGTACGGTTTGATGCAAATTAATCTTAGGCTTAGTTTGGGACAGCTTTTCTAATATAATTTTTTTTTAAAAAAAAAAAAATAATAAAAAAGCTATCTCAAACAAAGCCTTAATAAGAAAGAATCAGCTTTGATAAGCAATATTCCTTATTAACCAAATGAAATAGGAACATTTAAAAATATGTGGGAGTGACTTTCAACTACATGAGGCAAAAATAATGACCCTTTTAGGAACACATTTTAATAGATAGTTAGCTTCAAATTATATTGCTTATAAGCTAAAAAATTATTAAATAGATAGATAGTCCTTAAGTGAATCTGGTCTTTCATATGAATGCATTGCTTGATCACATAAAAACGAGACTTAGATCTTGATCGCATAATGTATAAATACATTGTTTGACTACATAACAAATTTATAGCTTGATCACAATAGAAAAGTCTACCAAATAATATGCAATTTATATCACCCGATTATATAGAAATCTTGAGACAAATGTAGTGACCGTTTTATGAAAACAATGTCACATTCAACATCTTAATCATTTGGTGGGTAGGATCATAGTTGGCGGGCGATGTAAGTCGGAGGAACCGTAATTGGACGACGGTGGTTGGGAGGATAGTAGTCTGGTGATATAGGTCGAAGAGATTGTAGTCTAGAGACGGTGATCGAAGAAATGGCCCATCATTATCTCAAATTAAGTTCATTTTATATTTAAGATGTCACATTGAGGCTTTTTGGGGCAGCTTTTTTGATGCTTCTTAAAGTATTTTTCTAGTAAAATAAGATAAATTTTGTACTAAAAAATTGCCGTTCGAAATGAAGTATTAGGCTTCATTTGGGACGGCGTCCCTTTCTTGATGCTTCTTAAAATAGCTTTATAGTTCAATGATTAAAATTTTTGTATTAAAAAAGTGCTTTAAGAAGCAACAAAAAAATTGTCCCAAGAAAAAATTTTAATTGAATTTGATGATGGTGATTGAGAACACATGAGAATTGCAATAAGAAAAAAAAAGGGGAGATGACGCATGTGATCACATAAGGTAGGGCTGCAAGTGAACCAAACGTTCGACGAGTTACTCGTTGTTCGGTTTGATTAAAGCTCGTTCGTGATCGTTTAATTAACTAAACAAACAAATTTGAACAATATTTTAAATACTCGATTCTTAAATAAACAAGCTTGAACACTAATGTGTTCGGCTCATTTATGTTCGCGAACAACATCATTTAAAGTTCGTTAACAAGCTCGACATTAAGCTCGATAAGAAGCTCGAATCGTGTTCGATAGTGAACTTGTAAATAAGCTTGATAAAAATAATTAATATTTGATAATAGAATTAATAAATATAAATAATATAAATAGAGTTTGACATTAAGTTCGTGAACATGCTCGATATAATCGTTTGTTAGGAAGCTCGACAAAGCTCGTTTGTTAAGTTAATGAACATCTAAAAATAGAGCTCGTTTATAGCTCGTTCATGTTTGTTTGTTTAAAGCTCGATAAACACTAAACGAACAAAATTTAAGTTTTTTTTTTTATTTTTTTATTTTTTTTGGTTTTAAATAACATAGATAGGTATGAAAAGGTAAATAAATAAACAAAATCTGAATCAAAATATTTAAAGATCTAGACATGCATACATACGGACCCCATTCAATGTACCAAGGAGGAATACAGCTTTCACAGATAAAAAAATTGTTGTTGGCATAAAACTTAGGTTATGTATGAGACGGCAACAATATTTTATAAAAATGATTATTAAATTATTATGAAAAATATATTTTTTTTAAAAATTGTTTCAACAAAAAAAAAAAAATTATATATATATATATATAAAAAAAAAATTATATATATATATATATATATAATTTGAATAATCAATTTCTTAAAGCTATCACACATTAACAACTGTAATTATAAAAAACAAATTTTCACCAATTTTTTTTAGAAAATAACAAAAATCAACAACAAAAAATAATAGTCAAACGATACAATAATTATAATTTTAAAAACAAATCAACGAGAAAACTGTTGCAAACATACTCTTAGGTACAACTTTTTTATTGCTTCTTAAAATAGCTTTATAATTTTTTTTAATTAGAAAATTACTTTAAGAAGCAGTAGAAAGTCATCCCAAATAAAATCGTAAACTCGCAGTTAACATGAAAAGACAACAGGTTTACAATTATGCAAACAAGGACAGCAGTTTCTTCTAATTTTAAAAGGAAAATTAACCCTATCCTCATCCAAGTTCCCCAATATAACAATACGTTTAGTAAGGCTTATTACAATGATACTATTTCTACTAGAGTTTGTTGAACATACTAACATAACGTAGCATTAAGTTCATAATAAATCCTGAAAGTACTGGCAATTTTTTTTCTATTGCTGTATTTCTAAAAAAAACTGGTTAAGGATCATAATTAGTTGTCCTTATTTTATAGATAAGATAAATCATTAAACTTGTTTGCATTTAGTTCCTTTTGACAACAATGTCTACAATTCTGAAGTTTTATACAAATTTTCCGCAATAAAAGATATAATGTAAGAAATAATAATGGGATACACTCACAAGAGATTGGGTCTGCAACCGAGTAGTTGATGGAAGAAATTCCTCCCATCTCACCCAAGCTCTAGAAAACTAGATAACTAGTGCCCTGCAGTTACTCTGGAGTCTCCATGCCCGCCGCCGATTCTTCCCCATCTTGTTTTGCTTAGCTAAAATAAGCGAGAGGCAAATGAACCCAAACATTTTCCTCTTTCTAGAAAATTTTGTGCAAGTATTGTTCACATTAGTCCTTGTGGGAGACATTAGCTCGTGCCTTTGACTGAGAAGCTGACCCAATGATATCCTAGGCCTTTCAATTGCTCTCTCTCCGATTCCTTTTTCATATTCCTCAGTGTCCATCAGCTTGATTGTAAGTATTTGACCAATGGACAATCTACTTGGCTTGCCAGTAGTGGCCAAACTCATACCATTCACATCAAGTATCCTAGTTTCGGTTCTGTGCGGCACTGCATTAGAGTTTTTGAATTTGGTAGAGTTTTGGACAGAATGAGTCTTTTGCTTCTGCTTAATAGTCCACCACGGCAAATCTTCATCACCTGAAAGCTTTCCTCTGTTTTCCAACTCTTTTCTCTCCAGTGCTTCTTTCAGCATTTCCTTATTGGATTCAATTGCTGTTGTTGCCATAGCACTGGTATTGTTCTTCTGTTTAGAAAGCCATATTTGAAGGGCTTCTTCAGCTGCAAGCTTTTCTCTGTTTGCAACTTCTTCTCTCTTCTGTGCTTCTTTTAGTGCTTTTCTGCTGGCCCCTACTTCCGCAATTGCTTCCTCAATCTTCATATGAAGACTATGGTTTGATTGGCTTGCCTCTCTAACTCGAGCCATAGCAGCCTCAATAGTCTTCTTGGATTTCTCATCAGACTGTCGGCCTTTGCAAATCAGCTGTGTGTATTCTTCAAATGAAAGAGTAACTTTCTCTGCAACTAAAGCGACTTGTGCAGCTTCGGCGGCTTTTATACAAGTCTTCATATGATCTACGTCTGATATTAGTTTGGCTGCGTCAGCCTTGGCAACTTCTGCAATCATTTTAAAGCCTTCTTTCTCTAAGCCAAGTTCAGTTATACGTTTCGAAACACCCTCTGAAGTTTTGTGATGCCTGCTTTGAGCATCTTGTATGAGTTTGAGTTCCGTTGTGATTTTTTTTAAATTCTCTTCTAAGGATAAGACCTTGGAAGTACCTAAACGTAACCTTTCACGGGATTTCTCAAGCATGGCTTCCTCCTTGGCTATCATACCCTTTAGTTCTTCAACTGAAGCTCGAATGCCAGATATGCCACAAGTACTCCTCGCCAAATTCATCTTCGCCTGCTGTAGTTCCATTAAAATTAAACTTGGAGATTTCCTTACACTAGTTGTCAAGAATACTGAACTTGCACACTTTTGGAGGTAATTTGGTCTCGTCTTTTCAGCATCTGGATTGAGGCGCAGTTTCAGGAAGTCTGAATTTGTTCTGTCAGCAACTTGGATGGACTTTGAGGTTTCTTTTGGTAACTGTAGCTTCAGGTCATTTGCAATCCGTTTTTTCATTTCTAGTTCTTTCAATACAACAATATTTTCCCTTTCTTTTAAAATAAAATCCATATCTAGATTTATTGCCTGCTGCTTGATCTTCATCAGCTTAATATCATCAACAAAATCATGCTTCTGAGGCAAATAAACTGCCTCCAATCAACATAACATAAGAAATTTATAAAATTAACATCAAAACCAATAATTTATTCAGGATCTATTCAAATTTGCTTCTGTCTAGAATTGCATATAACATTTTCGACAATGCAGAAGAGCGCTGATGCGGTGTGTATGCACGCATGTTTAACTAGTTCTTAAAGAGCAAGTAATTTGACAGACCTTGGTAGAGCATATGAAATAAACCAAGTGTATCAAGAATTTAGGTCATCAATCATAAAAATAATGTTCTGTTAGATCCAATTTAATTCAAAATATATATTATTAGATATTGACTAGCTATCATGATTGAATAAAATTATGAAGAATGTATCAAACTTTCTATAAGAAAATTTAAAATAAGTTGAATGATTTGCTGGGAATTGACTAGATATCCATACATGAATCACATTGTGAAGAATGTTTCAAACCTCGTGTGAAAGTTTTGAAACGGATTAGGTGATTTTGTATAAGTTAGGTGGTTCTAGATTGGTTTGATGGCTACCTAAGTTTACACATTAAAGCTAAACTTGCATTCAACAATAAGACAAGCTTAAATTTTTTGTGAAGAAGTTGAGAGGGAAATGAGACGAGAGAAGAGGAGAGTAAAAGAGAAAACAAAAGAAGTTTTCTTTGGAGATTTTGAAGATTCATCTTGACGATTCGATGGTATATTTTTGAAGAAAGTGGGTAATTTTAATATTTGTTTAATCCTCTTACATTGTTATCTCTCTCCTAAATTATTTTTATGTAGTAAACAGAGATTTGAAGTATGTCTTTTCTTTGTTGATGGTAGTTTTGGGAAAAGTTTATGGGTGTCCTTTTACTATACAACATGATTATGAATTCTTTGTTAGTGGATCAAATCATCTCTTATCTCCAATAAAAGTAGAATTCTTAAGTCAAAATATATAAATTGACATTCTCTTTGGTGGTGATTGGTCTCTTTTGTTACTTGGCAGTTCATTATCCTTGCTCTTGGGTTAAACTATTTTATAGAACAAAGTTAGGCGCACTCTTTTTTCTAATTGGTATCAGAGCAGTTTCATATTATGATAATCATAAAGTTAAGATTGAGAAGTTTGATTGCACAAATAATTTTAGGCTTTGGAGAACTTAGATGTGTGGTAATCTTGTCCAACAGAGACTTATAAAGGCACTCGTAGGTCATGTTAAGATGCTTGAAATAATGAAGAAGAGAAAATAGAAATGGATGAAATGACTCTCAACTGGTGAATGGGGAATTGACGAGGATCATATAGAAAACAATTGCAAGAAGTTTATTGTTCAAGTTAGTCTTTGTACATAATCAAAAAAGATTCAACAATCTCTATCCGAAGTAGATACTCTAATTTTTTCACATGCAAAAATATATGCCCAATATCTTTTAATAATGAAGCAGACCCAAAGAAGCCCTCACAAAGATTTTTATGTCACACACAAATTATGATGTACTCTTACAATAAAAACTAGAAAACAAACCTCACAAGCCACACATCACCAAGCTAAAATCCTAACAAAGAGTATTTTTCCAATGCAAGCCATACACAATGAAGGAAAATCTGAGACCATGGTCATGGAAAACCCTAACGGTCCCGGGCAACTAAGAAAATACTTTTTATAGTTGCCAACACTTTGCACGCATCCCAGGGACTTTTTGGCTATTCAAATCAATAAATAATCAAAATATCTACATGTACCTTAATGAAAGCTATATTCATGCTGAAGATAAACTTAGAAATGAAGAATGAACAAATGACCCACATAATTCCTGAGGCTCTTATGAGAACATATGTTTCACGCAATATGAGGCAAGTATGATTCCCAAGGTCAAAGTCAATCTCATATCCTAATGCACACAATTTGAGGTTGCTCGATCGAAACAAAAATTTGTTGTTCATTTGTAGTTGATCAAAAAAGGTTTGACACCTGTAAAGTCAATAAACCATTCAACCCTTTCTGATCCAACTAGATTCAAGTGTATATATTAAATTTTTATATTTGAATTCTTCTGCATGTGTTTGAGAATGTTCTGTATGTATGTAAGAGTTTGCATGTGATTTGAAATGAGTCATGGGGGTTTGTTTACATGTTTGAGCAAATCTTAATTTTCCCTTTGGAGCGCCGCAACACATTGGTTGGCGGCACTTTGGCGTCGGTGCTCTTGAAAAAGCTGAAAAATTAATTCACGCAGTGACGCTGCAAAGCTGGGGGGTGGCACAACGACGTTGTTGGCTCTTTGAAGGAGCATCGTGGAGAGCCGCAACGCTAGGCCTAATTTTAATATTTAAAATATCCAAATCCACTATTTCATTCAATCCTTTTCGTTTGAACTGCCAAGTAGTGAGAGAAAGGGAGAGAATCCTAGAGAGAAAATGCCTATTTTGAGTTGCTTCGAGTCCTTTTGAGCTGATGACCTAGTTCTGAAAGTTATCCAACTCGAGGTAAGTTGCATTTTGTCTATATCAATTTTTAAGAATTTGACGATTTTGTGATTATCCTAATTACAAATATAAATTTATGGTGTTTGAACTGAGATAACCTTTAAATGAGAAAACTTTTATCGCATAACTTTTGGTATGTTATAGAGAGCATAATTCTGAACATTTAGATATTTTCTATAAAATTTCAATCGGGTATTTTTGAAAAACTGCTTTTCTATCACTGTAGAAAAATATTCAAGCACTGAAAATAGTATTGTAGAATAATTAAAACTCTGAAATGTAGTTATGCACAATCTCTGATAATATGGTAGAATTCTGAGTTAGTAAAATTTTGCTATACTTGCTAAAATGTTGCTTGAAGGACAATTCTCTAAAAGTCTATAAATAGCTCAATTTTTATTTAACTGCTTAATTGTAATGTTATATGACATGATTTATATATCATGTATCTCTAGATGATATTTTATTTTCATCTGAAGAGTTTTAAGGGAGTTATGTTATATATATATATATATATATATATATATATATATATATATATATATATATATATATATATATATATATATATATATACGATTTTTGTTGCGAAAATTTTGAAGGTGCTGAGAGCACTGAAAGGCCTAAGGGCTATGAGTTCTGGATGTGAGACATTATTTTCTGCTATGCACTGTGGATTTATTTACATTCAATTCAGCTTATTTACATTCTGTTCAACATATTACACTCTGAATTTTGTATACTACTTAGTTATATGCAAAACCTTATATTATTATTATGTAAATCTATGATTAAGTTTGAAATAACTAATTTATTTTGAGTTATTGGTTTGAAATTATTATGAAATGATTTGGGTAATGTAATTTACTAAGTTGTTCGAGCTCATTTTATGTTTTGCATCTCATTTTTAGGTCAGAGTAGGGGTAAAGAGTTGGTTGAGGAGATAAGGCTGATTTTATAAGCCTAGCTTTTCTGTAAGTACCATTTTTTTTCTTTTGTTTTAGATTTTTGGACAATCATGACATTTCTATATTTTCAGCTCTATGCCTATCTATTATCGGGGACTGCAATAGCAAGAACCTATAATATATGTAATATATGAAGTGTATGATACAATATGTCACCTTAAACCTTAAGGAGTGGCAACAAAATTAGAAATTGATCAGCATGAGTGAACTGTGATTATACGCTTCATCAAATCGCACGGTATCTACGAGGGGAGCTGATGGATGAGGTTAGCGCCTTTCGATTCACAGAATGTGATCTAGGACACAATGGGAGTTAGCATGCCTCGGTAGGCAATTGCAGATAAATGGAAAGAAAATATTTTTTTTGTATATGAGTAAATTTATATTTAGTAGAAAAATTGGAACCTCCGATATCTATTATTCAAAAGAAATATGATATTTCTCCAAATAAAAGATCTTGATATGTGTGGTTATGTCTTTATTCTGCCACCATTCAAAACGGTGTAACATGTATCTATGGGTCATATCAAGTTGGACTGTGACATAAGGAAATATTCTATAACCTCTATATTTCATGCAACACCTTTTTAGTTCATGCGCAATGTAGGTTGCACCAAACACAAACTATACTTGTTACGTGTTAGAAAATACGCGGCGGTAAAGTTTGTAAATTCGCGTCCGAGCGTTGCACGTAAGTTTAACACACAAACAGAAAGAAGGAGTGAACACCAAGAGTTTTTACGTGGAAAACCCAAAAATGGGAAAAACCACGGGGCCTCGCCCAGTTGCAAATTTCCACTAGTGTTTTCGTAGATTACAAATGGCGGATTTCGTCCCACAAGTCGGGATAATCCAAATACAACTTGTTTCTTCCACGAAATTCACAAAATCCTGCAAATTCCCTGCGTTTCCTGAAAATCCGGCAGAGCTCCGGCGTCTTCAGGCGGCAGGAAAAACTCCGGCGGCGGTGGTCGAGGAAGTGAGGAATCTCCTATTCCCCTTTCTCCTTCTCCTTCTCTTCTTCTTCTCTCTCTTCACTTGAGTCCCCTTTGTGTAGAATGAGGGCTCTATTTATAGTTTTTCTGGAGTGGCGTTAGCCCGTAAATAGGTGTGAGATCAAGGGCGAATTGGGAGTGGTTTAAATGGACGGCCGATATCGAATCCTTTGATCATGCACCGTTCGTTGGTCATTTGAAGGCCTTAATGATGTTGGAATTCGATGATCTTGGGCTCGTTGGATTCGTCTTGTCGAGCCGTTCGATTCGAGTATAAGCTCGCCAAAATCGGAGGCTGTTTGATAACTCAAATCGCGGTTTGAACTTTCCAACAGCGCTTTGAACCCTTGATTCGGACTCATTTGGGCTCGGATTGGGTTGATCTTGGTCTCGTTGGGTTCGTATTTCCGAGACGCTCAGTTTGACTGTAAGCTCGCTGAAATCGGAGTTCGGGTGCCCCCAAAATTAATTTTTGAAGTTTCCAACTAGCTTTTGCCTCGAGATTCGTGCCCGATAAAGATAATTTTTGTGATGCCGTATCAGTTGCCCCCCTATTTTCGGACGTCGAAGCTCCATGAGTCCGAAAATACTTGTTCTGAAATTTTACCCTGGCTGAATCGCAAAAAATTGCGTTCCAAAAATAGAACACTTGCACAAACTTGATTGTAGAGGCCCCGTTGAGCTCCGAAAGTGTCGAAATCGAGTTCGGAACGTTGAAAAACGTGTCCGGGGACCCCAAAAACGTCCGATTTGGTCTTCCCGTGGCGAAATTTGGGCCCGGAAAGGACCGGGCGGCCGAACTGGCCGGACTGCCGGCCGGCCGCCGCCGCGCCGGCGAGGAACCGCGGCCGCGCGCGTATCAGCGGCAGAACCGCGCGCGCCCGCGCGCCTGTGGGCGAAACGAGCGCCCGCGCCTGCTGGGCGCCTGTTCGCGCTCTCCTGCAGCGGCCGGCCGCGATCCGCGCGGGCCTGCCACGGATCGCTGTGCTGGCCGCGCCGTTTCGTGCGGCCGTTTGGCTGCACCGACCTAGCAGGCCCCGCGCATTGTTAAAAATGGCGTTTTTTGTCATTTTGGGTCCAAAAAATTCCTAAAAATTCCAAATAATTCCGAAAAATTTCAAAAAAATTTAGAAAAAATAGGGAAATCCGAAAATTGTAATAACTCCCCCATATTCTCTCCAAAATCTATAAATATGCATCCTAGGTCCTTAGGAAACTTGCAACTCCTCTTTCTTTCTCCATCCAGTTCTCTGGCGGCTGAGGCTTCCGCTTTTTGCGAGTTGGAATTTTTTATTACTCGAATAGCGCCCTTCTTCGCGTGCAGAAACCTACGGGATTTCTTCCTCCCCCTCCGTTTTACTGACGGTCGAGGCTTCCGTTATTTGCGAGTTGGAATTTTTTCCTACTCGAATAGCGCCCCTCCTTGCGTGCAGAAACCTACGGGATTTCTTCCTCCCCCTTCGGTTTACTGACGGTTGAGACTTCCGTTATTTGCGAGTTGGAGTTTTTTCCTACTCGAATAGCGCCCCTCCTCGCGTGCAGAAACCTACGGGATTTCTTCCTCCCCCTCCGGCTTACTGGCGGTTGAGGCTTCTGCTATTTGCGAGTTGGAATTCTTTCCTGCTCGACTTAGCGCCCCTCCTCGCGCGCAGAAGCCTACGGGATTTCTTCCTCCCCCTCCGGCTTACTGGCGGTTGAGGCTTCCGCTATTTGCGAGTTGGAATTCTTTCCTGCTCGACTTAGCGCCCCTCCTCGCGCGCAGAAGCCTACGAGATTTCTTCCTCTCCCTCCGGCTTACTGGCGGTTGAGGCTTCCGCTATTTGCGAGCGGGAAACTTCCCCTGCTCGAATTAGCTCCCCTCCTCGCGTGCAGAAGCTTACGGGATCTCTTTTCCATCTGAGCGGAGGTTTGCTGGCGATGGACGATCGAGTTGAAGCCCGTTAGTAGTCAACGATCGAGTGTGGAGCCAAAGGGGAGAGTTCGAGAATGCGTTGCGAGAAGCCGATGACGCGTAGTAGTCTGCTGACGAGCAGAAGTCCGAAAACAAGGAGAAGTACGACGTCGGGTAGAAGTTCAGTGTCAGGTAGAAGACTGACGAAAATTCGTCAACGAGCAGGAGTCTGACGACGAGTAGAAGTCCGCTGACGAGCAGAAGTCCGACGTCGGGTAGAAGTTCAACGTTGGGTAGAAGACCGACGAATTTCGACGAGCAGAAGTCCGACGACGAGTAGGAGTCCGCTGACGAGCAGAAGTCCGACGACGAGTAGGAGTCCGCTGACGAGCAGAAGTTCGACGACGAGTAGGAGTTCGCTGACAAGCAGAAGTCCGACGACGAGTAGGAGTCTGCTGACGAGCAGAAGTCCGACGTCGGGTAGGAGTCCGTTGAAGAGCAGAAGTCCGATGTCGGGTAGAAGTTCAACGTCGGGTAGAAGACCGACGAAGATTCGTCGACGAGCAGAAGTCTGACGACGAGTAGAAGTCCGACGACGAGTAGGAGTCTGCTGACGAGCAGAAGTCCGACGTCGGGTAGGAGTCCGTTGAAAACCAGAAGTCCGATGTCGGGTAGAAGTTCAACGTCGGGTAGAAGACCGACGAAGATTCGTCGACGAGCAGAAGTCTTACGACGAGTAGAAGTCCGCTGACGAGCAGAAGTCCGACGACGAGTAGGAGTCCGCTGACGAGCAGAAGTCCGATGTCGGGTAGAAGTTCAACGTCGGGTAGAAGATCGACGAAGATTCGTCGACGAGCAGAAGTCTGACGACGAGTAGAGGCCCTATCCGAGGTTGTATGTCAGAACATTTGTTCGATGACATTGACTTGTGTGGAAGAGGTTGAGAGAATCCACCAAGGATGTAAGACCTATCCGAGGTTATTTGTCAGAGCCCTACTCGACGACGTTAACCTGTGTGGATGAGGTCAGGAGAATCCACCAAGGATGTAAGACCTATCCGAGGTTGTATGTCAGAACATTTGTTCGATGACATTAATCTGTATGGAAGAGGTCGAGAGAATCCACCAAGGATGTAAGACCTATCCGAGGTTGTATGTCGGAGCCCTGCTCGACGATGTTAACCTGTGTGGATGAGGTCGGATCAAATCCCCCTGGGATTGATCATCCGGTGATTGAGATACAATATGAAATGTGTATTTCTCGGATCACGGAAAAAGAGTTTGAGGAGTTTTTTCTTATCTATCATAAGAGAAAAAATCATATCACAACAATACGAACATTCTATTACTGCATTACGTAAGCATAGTACAATTGTTCCCTAATACGACTTACAAATTATAAAGTACTCAACACACGAGATCTACGTATGGTGACAATACCACAACATTTAAACTTGAAAGAAGACATTAGAGATATCAAAGTAACACTCTACTCAATATAAGAGCGACAACAAGACAAGTAATATTGCTAATACAAATACACAAAGTGTGTGATCATTCAATCTCTCCAACAATTTGAATATCATTCAATGGTTGTCTTTGTTGTTGACTTTGCCCCCCCGCGGGACGAGCTTCCTCTCGGGTTGGCACATTCTTGATGAATTGTTGGAGATATCCTTGCCGGATTAGTCTCTCAACTTCTTCCTTGAGTTGCCAACATGCTTCAGTAGTGTGCCCACGGCTACGGTGGAAGTGGCAATATTGCTCCTGGTTTCCGACGTTGGGCTTCAAAGGGTGTGGCCATTTCACGTTCTCCTGATCCCGGATGGCCATTAATACATTTGCTTGGGATGTATTGAGTGGGGTGTACTCCTTCTCCTGTCGGGGTTCTCGTCGTGGTGACGGAGACCTATGAGGTAGATTATTCTTCCCATGCTTTTTCTGCTGTGAGAAAGAATTATCCATTCCAGGTGCACCTTTGCGCTTCCCGCTGATTTGCTCAAACTGTTTCCTGTGGGCATTTATAGCTTCATCCGCAGATATTTGTGCCTCCACGCGATGGATCAAGTCAGCGTATGAATGAACGGTGTCTCGCATAAGGGCCGAATAGAAGGGACCAGGACGAAGACCTCCAAGAAAGACCCCTCTGAGTAATTCAGGGTCTACTCCTGAAATCTGTCGTGCTTCAGTGGAAAATCGTTGAAAATACTCCTTCAACGATTCTCCCTTATTTTGACGGATCCCGGAGATGTGGGAAGAATCCTTAACAATTCTTTGATTGACCACAAATTGTTCGACGAATACTTTGGCCAATTTGACAAAAGAGGGGATCGTTCCAGGTGGAAGCGAGTAGAACCATGTTCGGGCCTGTCCTTTAAGGGTGGCGGGAAAGACCTGGCAGAGGAGCGCGTCTGATGCTCGTTGAATATGCATGATTGTTCTGTAGTAGTCGATATGCTCATATGGGTCGGTCGTCCCGTCGTAGGACTCAACATTTGGCACTTTGAATCCTACCGGAATGGGGTGCTGAAGAATGGCTTCCGTTAGAGGTGATGATTCCTGGAAATTCCTCTGTCGGAGAGCATGCCTCACATCTCCTCGGGGGAACTCTTCCCGTACCAATTTTCGCAGTTCGCGACGTAGGACATTGTGAGGGAGTCCTGCAATGTGTGGTTGGAGAGAGCCTTCTGGGAGTTCCGAAAAAATGCGAGGATGTGTTGAACTCGCTGTATCGGCAAGTTCATCTTTCTGTTGTGATTGAGGATGTCCCCTAGGTGGAGGAAGGTGAATTTCTTCTTGACGCTGCTCGAATTGAACATCTTCAACCCTTGGTGGATCCCGAGGGTGAAGGATCTCTTCCAACGTCGGCTGTCGATCGTCTCGTAGGAGTTGAAGAATCTCGTTCTGAGATTCTTCTATCTTCCGAATCCTTTCTTCCAAAGAAGGCCCTGAGGTCCTTTCACCGGCAGCATTTTGCCCCCCGGGGTGCAAAAATACTGAGATTGGTCGTCTATGGTTAATAGACGAGTTTCTGGACTGACGAGAGTTGGAGCGAGAAGCTCCAACCAAACGACTGCTGCGCCTATTCACCATCGTAGCAGTACTCGAAGTAGTGGGATAGTTTTTCCCACAGACGTCGCCAAACTGTTGCGTGTTAGAAAATACGCGGCGGTAGAGTTTGTAAATTCGCGTCCGAGCGTTGCACGTAAGTTTAACACACAAACAGAAAGGAGTGAACACCAAGAGTTTTTACGTGGAAAACCCAAAAAAGGGAAAACCACGGGGCCCCGCCCAGTTGTAAATTTCCACTAGTGTTTTCGTAGATTACAAATGGCGGATTTCGTCCCACAAGTCGGGATAATCCAAATACAACTTGTTTCTTCCACGAAATTCACAAAATCCTGCGAATTCCCTGCGTTTCCTGAAAATCCGGCAGAGCTCCGGCGTCTTCAGGCGGCAGGAAAAACTCCGGCGGCGGTGGTCGAGGAGGTGAGGAATCTCCTATTCCCCTTTCTCCTTCTCCTTCTCTTCTTCTTCTCTCTCTTCACTTGAGTCCCCTTGGTGTAGAATGAGGGCTCTATTTATAGTTTTTCTGGAGTGGCGTAGCCCGTAAATAGGTGTGAGATCAAGGGCGAATTGGGAGTGGTTTAAATGGACGGCCGATATCGAATCCTTTGATCATGCACCGTTCGTTGGTCATTTGAAGGCCTTAATGACGTCGGAATTCGATGATCTTGGGCTCGTTGGATTCGTCTTGTCGAGCCGTTCGATTCGAGTATAAGCTCGCCAAAATCGGAGACCGTTTGATAACTCAAATCGCGGTTTGAACTTTCCAACAGCGCTTTGAACCCTTGATTCAGACTCATTTGGGCTCGGATTGGGTTGATCTTGGTGTCGTTGGGTTCGTATTTCTGAGGCGCTCAGTTTGACTGTAAGCTCGCTGAAATCGGAGTTCGGGTGCTCCCAAAATTAATTTTTGAAGTTTCCAACTAGCTTTTGCCTCGAGATTCGTGCCCGATCAAGATAATTTTTGTGATGCCGTATCAATACTAAGTCAAAATATAACCCTTCTCCAAAAATTGTAATTGCAGTGTCGGAGTAATCCTCAATTAGGTTGGGAAATTAGAAAGACGAGGAGTCGGTGGTGAGGAATATCTTCAATAGTTTTGATTAAGATCTACATTATTGGATAAAATATGATGCTTTAAATAAATTCTTTAATAGATTAAATGTGTTGGGTGAACCTGGACTAGGAACCAAACTAGAATACAATGATTGAGTAGGTTTGCTAATTCAGTTTAAAATTAACATGATTATACAAATATTTAGTTGAGATATGAGTCTGATTAGAATGGGAGTTGAACCAGTGGCACGCCTATCCAAGGCCGACACCAAATATAGTCAAACTCAAAAAAATAAATAAAAGAAGTCAACCATACTCTTGAAAAAGTGATCTCATCAACAAAACGAGGAGCTCTTGGATCTATTAAATTTTTTTTTAAGATTTCATTCGGCTACTTAAGTTCATTCGGGTGTGACATTAAAATTATTACATTTGATGATTTGAGGGAGTTTTGAATGGTTTGTGGATTAAATTTAATGTTGATTTCTTACTGTATAGAATCAAATAATGGATCTAACAAACTTCAATCTTTTCTAAGTGAGCACTAGTGTACTTATAACCCAATACAACAAATGTGAGAAAAGTCAAAACCATAAGACAATCATTAAACATCATCATCATCATCGTCAACTTTTTTTTTTTTTTTTTTCTAAAAGGGTTGCAACACGAAGACTTCCTATGAGGTTATCCATCATAGTACTACTCTCGTCCAAGCATGCTTAACTACAGAGTTCTGATGGAAACCGGTGCACTGATGCTGATATGGTCGCACCCATCATCATCATTAACTTGACCCTATCTATTTAGGATCAGTTTTATGAGCCCACATTTTTTTATCTATAATATGTTAATTCTTTACAATTAATTTTGAACATTTTTTATGTATGCCACTATAGATATAATCGATTTCCTCTAGGGGTGCAAATGAGTCGAGTCGAGATCGAGTTGAGCTCAACTGTCAAATACCGAGCTTGAACTCGAGTCGAGCTCGAGCTCAACTCGACAGGGGAAAACAAGCTCGCGAGCTGCTCATTGAGCAGCAGTTCGAGCTGCTCATCCTCGTCCGTCGTGCCAGCATTCGAGTCGTCTTCATCGCCAGCGTTCACATCGTCGTCATCGCCGCCATCGTCCGACCGAGCCCATGATTTCATTTACCCGCCGGCAAGATCCTCGCGTTTCATTTTACCGCGTCCGCGATTTCATTTTCCTACCGACAATGGGTTCCGCTAGTTGCTAGATGAGCTAGCGAGTCGCGTGCACGGTTGTTCGAAGCTCGAGCTCGATAAGTTGTCGAGCTCGAAATCGTGTTCGAGCACGACTCACAAGCTCATAAGCTCTACTCGTTGAGCCTACTACCAAGTTGAGCTCGAGCCAACTCGCGAGTCAGCTTGACTTGGTTGCACCCCTAATTTCCTCATAATGTTTTGTAATTAATTATATCTATTAATCTAATTAGTGCATTTTTTATTATATATTTTTAAACTATGTAAATCTGTTGTTATTAGTTTATCACTTTATCTTCAATAGACTCTACTCCAATCATTTATCTAATAAAATCATTTTTTATTCTATTATTTCTAATTTTATCACGCATCTATCTTAACACAGTCAATTATGTCATTATTTGGCTTTTACTAACTTTATTATCGCCCAATAATCAGATCCATATTACCTATTTAAAATTTTACAAAATGTATTGATAAATCTTCATAATTTCCTCCTCATGATCAACTGAAAAACAAAAAAAATAAAATAACAAGCACTAATAAGCTGTAATGGTAAAAATGGTTTAGACTAAAAGTAAGGCCTATACCTGCGATTTCCAAAATGCATTCCCTCCAAACCGTTCCATGGAGGTCGCGGACAAGTCAATCACTGCTCTTCCCGCCGTCATTGGGCAATTCGCCAGAGCAAGAGAAGCTGGTGGCTGAGCTTCGGCGCCTTCCTTCTCCGTTGAGATGGTATTTAGGGTTGCAAACATTGAACTCCTTTCTGGCTTTCTCACTTGCCCTGCTACGTCTTCCGACAGCCTGTGTGTAAAGTGCGCTTGGCGATATCGAGCTTTTGCCGTTTTGCAGAGCTCCGGGAACAGTGAGGGTGGAGGAGGGAACTTTTGGAATTTTGTGTCCAGTAAAGCCTAATGGAGACCTCAAAATAAGACTACACGATGAGACCACCAACAATATTGGTCAATGGTGTTGCCTGGCAATGCATACCTCTTTTTAGAACGGTGACGATAAATAATATGCTATTCTCTAATGGACGAGTCACAGGTCCCGTAGTTTTTTTTAATATATATAACTCTGTCAGATATTTATAATTTTTTTATTTGGGAAATTTACATACATACCACTTTATAACATCCTATTTACATATCTAACACCTAAAACTTTAATATTACATGCATACCACCCTATATTATTTTAATATCAAATATACCACTCATATTTTTTTCCTACCACTCATATATTTCATTTCTACCACTCATATTTGATATGAAAATGAACTAAGGGTGGTATATATGTAATATTAAAGTTTTAAGTGTTAAATATGTAAATAGAATAGTATAAGGTGGTATGTATGTAAATCTCCCCTTCTTTTAAATAAATATTTTCTTTTGAATTTTAATTTTTGAAGAATAATTACGACTAGATTTTAAGTTATATTACTTAAATTCAAGATTTTAAAAAATGAAAACTAATTTAAATTTACCATATCTCAATATTTATTTGATGAATTCTTACATACTCTTTAAAACTATTTATCTTACTTTATGTCTTTAAGTAAATACTTGATTTATTTGTTTATCAACATTCGTGTTACCTAAATTTACAGCCAACCTTTTCTTATTTGTTTATCTTTAAATGCAAATATTTAATTTAAAACATATTTGAAAGAATCACAATTTTAATAATTATAACAATAACAATATTAGCACAATATATTAAAAGATTTATGACATAATTATTCAATAAATTTTATGCTGACTGTCGATTACGTAAGATAATTCTTTATATTTCTTATTTAGGACTTAAGTGTTAATTTTTTATATATTAATTAATTTAAATTACAATATATATATATATATATATAACCCTAATCGAAATACGTAAATTTATTTCTATTTTAAAACAAAATATAATTTATTTCTTTTTTAATTAACGTTTTTTTATTTATATTATATTTTTTATGTAAATACAATGTGAGAAAACTCACGGGTTACTGTTGAGCCAGCAGTTTCAGCCATCAAAAGAAGAAAGGCTCAGCTTTCTCCAGTTGGCGGGCCGTGGTCTTCTTATAGGTCCACCAACTGACCCACGGTTTTCCCATCCTCTCCCATTAAAAAAAAAAAATTAAGCACTCAAAATTATTTTATTTATATATTTAAATTTTATTATTTACATCAACATCACTCAAAATTTAAAATAACATAAACAATTACATCCTTCAAACCCTAAGAGCTTCTCGAGCTGAACTTCAAACAACTGTATAACGTTGCTCGATTGCTCTAGTGAAACGCAAAAAAAAATATTAATAGGATGTGGGTGAATAGTGTGACGCTAATATTTTGCACTGTTCACCCGCTACTATTATTTTTTTTTAAATCCAAAAAACATGTTAAAATAAAGTATGTGAAAGAATATACTATGAATATTTTTTTTGTGTTAGAAAATAAAGTTCATTTGAAGACACATTAATGCATTTTAATGTATTACTTTATTTTGGAGTGAAAATAAAGTTTTTCTGGTTGCAGATGCCCGAACATGCCTCCAACAAGATCGCCCTTCGCCAGCAAGATCCTTTCACCGGTTCTTTAGATATGCAACTTCCTCGTCTCTTATTCATATCCAATTAGACTCAGACTTTCTTCGGACGACCTTTTTATTGTTTATTGAAGCAACTTTTTAGTACAAAAATTTTAATGTTTATACTAAAAAGCTACTTCAATAAACAATAAAAAACCATCCCAAACAAAGTCTTAACAGTAACTTCTTCATCTGGAGACAATTCTGTCTTTGTTAAGAAAATAATAGAATATAATATTATGTATAATATTTATGTGTTAAATAATTTGAAAGGTCACGTATGTAAATTCCCAAAAAAACAGGAAACCAAGGCAGATCAACGGCCTGTGGTTTTCACCAATGCGCCCAGATTTAACTGGAAAAACTTTGGGCAGCGGCACCCATTTAAAGAAGAACTCGTCACCCATTAATCCAATCTTCAGCTCTCCTAAACCTAATCAGATCTTACGAGTTAATCATCAATGAGTTCTTCCCTACAATCCTGGGTCGCCGAGCACAAGCTCGCGAGCATTGGTAATCGTTTAAAAAATAAGCATTTTTTGTTTCCTTTTGTAAATCTCTCTCTCTATTCGATTTCCTTTCTCATCTATTCTACCATTCAATTTTGCTGCACAAAGGAACGGTGTGGGCTTCAGCGCTGGGAGCGTCAATGGCTTACTCACGCAAGAGCTCGCCACTGAAGACGAGTCTCAGGCTAATACATGCGAGGTGAGCTTTAATTGCCCAAACCAGATTTTATAAAAGAAATTCTCTTTTATTTTCTTAAATTTATATATGCTTTCTATTTGCTGATCTTAGTTAGTATGGGGCTGCTTGGTAGCACAATTTAGGCCGGATTTGAGGCGGATTTGAGCGAAATCCAACCAAACAGCTTAAAATGCAAAACCAAATCTCACGGCAAATGAAAGCCGTCGTAGATGGAAAATTCCGTCTTTTTCGTGCTAAATCCCGGATTTCCAAAATACTTTTTTTTGCTGGATTTATGAAATCCATTGACCGGAGAGGAAGAGTTCGGTCATTAAATCCGTTCTATAGCCAAACAATGAATGCTGCCAAACATTTTTTAAAATTTAGGCCCCTCAGAATTTTCGAAATCCAAATTTAACGGATTTACAAAATCCTACTTAAATCAAATCCGGGTTGATACTAATTACCAAACAGCCCCTAAGTGTTACCTAATCTCTAATGTTGTGACTTACACGAAGCTGCAGGATGCACGCGCAGGCGCTGACTCTGGCTGTGCTGTCGGGCGCGGCGTTGTATCATTACTACGATGTCTTGGCTTAATGATTAGATTACTACTTACTGTGCAAACAGATCATGGGGTTAATTACTATTTACTATGTACTGCTTTTGTATTGCTTTGATAGTTTAATGTAACGTTCCAAATCGATTTATTATATCGTATGGCCGCTTAAAATTTATACGGTGTTCTGCCTTGTGTAAAATAGTAATAAAATTAAGGAAAAATTTGTTCAGGATTAATTTTAATTTTTTTTTAATCTGTTTAAGGATGAATATGATACAAGCGCTTATCTTAAAGCAAAATAGATTTAAAACCATAAAGCTCATTTTGATCAATTTTTTTTCTAATTATAATGCTATCTTCTGTATAAGTTTTTTATCTTCCTTTCAAAATCTATCCATATATATGCACAAAATAACATCATGAGGAGTATGGAAATAATCCTTTTCAAACTTCTTTTAAGAAGTTTTGCTGTGTATTTATTGTGTACCTTCACAGAATCCGGACGATTCTCCCATCCAGACTTCGCATGTAATAATTTTGAAACATTTAGCTCAATATGCCACTCAAAAGTAATGCATGAGTAGTAGTTGATGTATTATGAAAGAGCATAATATCATTACATTTGATGGCATTATGGCACCTTGAATTGATATTATACAAAGTATCCTATAAACATGAAATTTATTAACATGATGGAAGTATCTACATATTAAATAATATCATAATATGGACACCAAATTTCAATATAAGGTCATATGAAAAAATAAATATGAAAAGTACTACTAACAACCTATAAAATGTCCAAAGAGCCTATTACAAATATCAAGGATAACATCCTAAAAAAGGATGATAAACTTACTCTCCAATAAATAAAAGTTGCATGCTTTAAATTAAATTTAAATGCATAAAATAACACCAAATTTTAACAAAATGGACAACCTTGAAAACTGAGGTTTAACATTATCAACATATAAACATAAGTAAAAAAGAGGAAAAAAAAAAAAAAAAACATATATACATATGTATTTATTTGCATTCTAGATTATTAATAATGTTGTTATGTTTTTATCAATACAAAGTATCCTATAAAAATTCTAGATCTAATATTCTTAATTATGATATTATACCTATAATTATAACCTAAATCAAACTCTAGCTTAATATATTTAAGAAATAACATTACTCTTTATACCTGAAATAATATAAAGAAATTAATAGTTCATGGAAAGCACAGGAGAGGAAAAGGAGTGATAAAATAATGATGAATATTGATTTTAACAAATGTGATTGAAAAATATTGGTGAATATGGTGAACATATGAGGTGATGGAACTTAAATTGCGAAGGAAAATAAGAAATACATATTAAAGTTAATAAAGGTTATCTTTTGCCGCCTCCAAGGTCCGGCATTTGGAATTGACTCTGTTCTGACCCGATTGGAAAAAGGTAAATATTTAAACATTTTGAGTTTTGAACCGCATATGCATATATTTGAAAGTGTTATTAATGCTTGAAAAAAGATTGGATGAGTTCTAAAATGAGTCCTAGAGTCGTGCTTAACTCGAGCACCACTTGTCGATCAGATCGAGCCCGAATGCCCTGCTTGAGCTGGGCTCATGGCGATGGATTCGAGCCCGTGAGCAGTTCACAAAGCAGCTCGCAAGGTTCCCGTTCCGATCCAATTTTTGTGGTTCCACACGACTGTGTTGTTGCCCTCACTGCCGCATCCACCTTAAGCACTTGAACCGCTCAACGAGTAATCGAGCAGAGTTTCATCTCGAATCAAACTCAAGCTCAAAAATTTGCTCGAACTCAAGCTCGAAACTTGATAAGCTCGGCTCACGAGTTCGTTAACAAGTCGAACTCGAGAAGGCTCCTGAGTCGGCTTGACTTGTTTGCACCCCTAACCGCCGCCGCCACCCTCCGCGGGACGCCATTTTTAAAAATTACACTGCATTCATTCTATTTCAAAAAAAAAAAAAATATTCATATGAATGTACTTTACATTCATCCAAACAACTCCAAAGTATTCATTTTATATTTGGTAATTTACATCTTACTTTCCCTTAGCTCACTGAACAAGGAAGTATTAATGTTTCTTAACAATGGAAGATTTTTTTCATTATGCAGAAATTAACATTAAAAACTAAGAAGCCCGTTGTTAGTATCAAGATCTACTGATCAAATGAATGCCACTTTTCTGCTCTTTTGGGTGAATTACTGACTAAAATGATGAGGCATACACTTTCTTGAAAATTATTATTTTTGACATAGAAGAAAAAGCAAACAACCTTGTTGCCATTGCGGCATCATAATTTATAAAAATAAAAAATTGACCAAAGAAGAAAAAAAAAAGAATTTAGATAAGACAAAAAAAGGATATACAAGCCGTTACCTAGATATACTGGTTATTCGGAGTCTTCGAGTGGGCAAATTATTAGGTGCGGACACTAGGATTTTTCTCTGTTTACAATAAAAGCGCAGTAAAAACGTAGCTGCTATAGTAACTGTGCTTAAATTGCACTTTTATTGTAGACAAAGAGAAATCTGAATGATTTTTTTTGTCCTGGCATTCGCACCTAATAATTTCTCCTCCGAGTGTGATGCAGAACAGCAGAAATCCTGGAGTGACATGTCTCTTTGGTTAGCTGAGGCTAATGAACATTGTTAGAATTCCCATTTCACATGCAAACCAGATAGATATGTATCCTGATAACCCGCTGAACGGCCAAGACGTTTGCTCTGTGCATGCAGCTATGTTCACCAAATCAATAAGCAGAAAACATGATTGAAACGCTATCTTGCTTCGTAGTTGTCATCGGCATAGATGGAAACGCAAGCATCAGCTGCGCCAGCTGCTAGGAGGACCTTATAAGGGTGGAAATTGAGGCAATTGACAGAACCAATTCGTTGAGCCATGAGAGTAGGGTAATATTTGATGATACTCAGTTGGTCTCCATCTAGACTAAAGACCTTAAAGATCTGCTTGGATGATCCACTGGCAATAACTGGGGCATGACGGTGAATAGCAAAAGCTGTCAAAGAACCCCTATGGGCATCAATTGTGAGGTAAGCTTCAGAGTGGTTTCGAATGTCCAAAAATTGTATATCCCCAGCTTGAGACGCACTCACAATCTGCAATCATATCACATTGCAGAGATATTACAGCTGCTTTCTTAACAAAAAAAAAAATATATAGACCACTCGAGAATTTCTACATTCAAAACTCACTGCAATATAAAAACATTACCTTATCCTGCTGGTCCAAAAAAAAAAAAAAAACCAACACCAGTACTGCTTTAAGTACATAACAATCAAATCAAAATAGAATGATTTGAAAATGTAATAGCGGACCGTAAGCTATTACAATACGTCTTAAAGAGAGTGTAAAGTATTTCAAACACAGTGGTTTTGAAAATTTTAGCATTTGAGTTGAAGTAAAATAAATGCAGTGTAAAATTTTGGTGCATTTAGAATGCGACATCTAGTTCATTTTTGGTGTATTTGGAATACCACTAATTTGGGTAAGTTCCAAATACATCACAAATTCATTGTAATTGTCGCCGATTCACCACTGCCTCCGCCAACCACCACCACCGTTGTTGGCTTCTGCTGACCATCGCAGTTGCAGGCCGCCGCCGCTTGCCGCCCCGACCACCCACAGTGAATATGAAAGCAACAACTATGGCACAACACTAAGACAACATGGACAATAACATCAAATTGGCTCAAGCTTCTCAATAATAACATCTCCATTGCTTGACAAGATAGTCAATGGTCAATTGCGACTTGACCTTGAAAATGGATTGATCAAGCCAAACGAAGAGTTGCATGGCTCAATAAATTCCTCAGGTAGGACTCAAAATAGCTGGAATAAGTGTAATAGCGACGATGATGTTAAATAATTATAGCTTATTCATGGAAACAAAAGCCTTTCCTTGGGGCTCAAAATCAATGACAAATATGAGCATCCAAGACAGCTACGATACATCATTAATATATATACAGTAAAACTTGAAAATAAAGGATACACCATTCCAACATAAATTTACTTCAAAGATAGAAAATTCCGACCTTCGGTAGTGTTCAAGATGATGTCATGACATTTTTGAGGGGGCATAAGGATTTGGATTTTGAGTGACTAGGACAGCTCATACGCGTAAGACCCCAATTTAATTTGGAATTTATATTTTGTTAACCAGGGACTTTGTTGGATCAACCAGGGAGTTTGGCTAGCCTGAGCTTAGGCTTGCCAGCCCAATTAACGAATTGGACATTGATCTTGGGCTTTAATAACCTGACCCTAGCTCAATAGAACTAAATCGAAATCTAGAGTATTGAAATATCGCTAAAATGGACCCAACTTGAAAAAGCTAAAGCCCATATAAAGACTTTGGGTTTATAAAAGCTTTGGGTTTTGATAAACGAGACCCGTTAAGAAAAAAATTAAAAGAGGACTATGGTTTAGCTTTTGAACACATTAAACTTGGACCTCACTTTTGGGCACTTAAAAATTGGGCCTCGCTTCTGGGTTTTGGTGACCCTACCCAACCAGGTTGTCCCAAGTTTGTCTCACATCGGGCTAAATTGGTACTTCATTTGAATTCTAACAATCATAGATCAAGCTTGCCTTTGTGAGCTTAATTGAAAATTGATTTTAGGTTTTGATAACCCATACCTAATTCGTTTATTATGAGCTAAACTAGGTTTTGATAATCCAACTTATATAATTCCAACTTGGACACAAGCTCTTTCCCTAGTGGACATAGACAAGGCCTCCTCTCCCAACTCTAGTCACACCCTTTTAACTACTTAATCACCAAATTCTCCAGCTTCGCCTTGGTAATGATGCTTAACGACAACTTTATACTCTTTTCACTACCACACAACTAATTTCCTTGACCATGACTTTCCCAACAACACCTATAGGAATGACTTCAAGAGCACCATCTTCTGGTTCGACTTCACCTCCTCAACTTAGCCTTTTCCTTCATCTCACTTGTCCTTATGCTCATCCAACACCTTGTACTCCTCTGGCTCTAGTTCCGTGATTGCATGCACCTTCAACTTCGTGGAGTCTATATTCATGGATGAAATTTATTAACTTCTGCAGTACTCCATAAACAAGTACCAAATAGTGATACAAAGATGAATCACAATGTATGCGCTCCTCTCATAATGCCACCACCATCTCCTTTAAAATTTTGGAGTATTATATTTATGTTAATGACAAACATTTATGAAAAATGATGATGACAGAATTGAATGAAGAAGAAGCAGAATGAGATATTGGACCCTACAGGATGAGGCAGGGAAGAGACCAATTTGTTATGACAGTGACTCAAATAATAATCCCCTTGGAAGTGAGAGTACAGATGATTTCTGAGTTGTTGCCAACTATTTCAGCTTTCTTTAATAATTAAACGTAGATGAGTAGACAACTGAGAAAGAAAAAAAAAGAGCTGAACTTGATGTTATATGATGCTTTTATGCGATTCAAAATAAAATATATATATATATATATATTATGTTGTTCTGTTCCTGTAATATTTGAATTTCAATTCTATTTCACATTATTTTTTATTTAACACTTTACATCTTATACAAATTTTTGTTTTATATGTATGTAAATTTATTACTTCATAGTTCAATAGAAAGTTAATATGTCATCTTTTAACATATTATTTGGATATTATATACAAAAAATTTTTTTAGCTTTTATTTTGATATTACGCAATTTTTAGATTTTGAGGCTTACGCCTCAAAACGCATTGAGGCTTACGCCTTGCTCCACTTACAAAAAACACCTCAATACCCAATTGCGCAATTTTAAACCTTGTTCAAACCTGTTCTCACCAGTTTGATGCTAGGTCGATTTTTTATGAGGACCAAACTGACCATATGATTGATTCACGATTAAACTGGTCGAACCAACCGGTCTGGTCTGATTTTCAAAACCATGACTATAACTAAGAACTCTGCTTATTAGTATGGCTAAATGGTCTCGAACTTATAACCCTAAGTTTAAGGGAAATCCAATATAGGTGTGTTTGCTTTGAATTTAAAATGGCCAATAATGATGAGTTTTATGATCTCATGCTTAAGAAAAGATAACTTGAAGGTGTTGACTCATTAGAACCCTTAGATCAACTAACAACAATAATAATATCAAGCATTTATCCCACTATGTGGGGTTGGCTATATTAATCTTTTTTCTCCATTGTGTCCTATTAAGAGTCAAATTCTCATTTAAATCTAAGAAATGAATTTTATTTTTAATATTTTCTAACCAAGTCTTTTTAGATCTACCTCTACCTTTTTTAACATAGGCCAAATCTAATACATGTAGTCTCTTAACTGGGTCATCGGAAGGCCTCTGTTTTATGTGACCAAACCCTCTAAGGCGACTCTCTCTAATCTTATCTTGCACTGGAGCTACTCCAACCCTTAGATCAACTAATAAGAATCAATAAAATCAAATCCAGGCTATTGGCCCACATGCCTAATCAATTAAGTGTCATGATTCTAAAAAGAGTTTTCATGAACATTTAAAGTATGTTTAGGACAACTTTCTCACTGCTTTCCTTTCTAGATTGCAACCACAATTATGTTTAACCTTCCTTTTTTGTCGCTTTCCCATTATTTTTCAAAAAATTTTGTGACAGGAAGCTGTTTGTTACAATCAAGTTACTAATGTGTGAAAACTTTAAGAAAACAATTGTTTGATTAAAAAAAACTTATTTATAATATTCAAAAGAATTTAAAAAAAGTTACTTCCCCGCTACAGCCTTACAACTACGTTTAAAAATTGTTGCAACTTTCCAAAACAGACTCTTTGATTATCTATCTGCCCATGAGCTAATCATGATCATGCATGATGTCTACAATAATTGTCTTGTCATTTGAACATATTTTTGATGAATTATGCCCTGAACATAAGTGATCCATCAACACACCTTCTAATATATTTCTTTTATTACAGTGCTTGAATTGTGACGCCGTGGACATTGTTTTAGAGACGTGGACTACTTTTAAGAATTTGGTGATCCATAAACATCGTATGACATTCATCTTAATATGTTAGCATGATAATGTGCTCACACAACTCCTAATAAGTATTAAGCTTTAGCAGGAAGGATTAACACAACTTTTTATGAGTCAATTAGAATTACAATTGAGAGAGACTAAAAGGTAAAAGAGTAGGAGAAAAAACTTTACCCAAAGAAATAGGAATTACGAAGTTCCGGTACGATCGTTTGAATGTGTGAGCAAGAGTGGTCAGCAACTCTAACTCCCTAGTGACATTTGGACAGTATTCTGGCAGTTTCTGGGTGGAGGACAGTAAACTAGCATAGTCTGGAATCTGTAGACAGCAAACTGTAGGCTCAGGACAGCAGTTATCAAAACTCCTATCCCCGGGATAGCTTATGGAACCAATCCAGGAAACTGGACAGCAAGCTGGAGGAGGGAATTCCAGGGATTTCCCCTAATGGATGCATGAGATCGTGAAGAAGGAAGTGAATTATGTGGACAGCTTCTATAAAATGTTGTGAGTTCTGGACAGCAGTCTATGGCCTTCAGGGGTGCAGGACAGCAAGTCAAACTTGCTGGAATACGTGGACAGCAGCAGAAATCTCAGGGAAAAAAAGGAAGTAATGTGGGAGAGGGCTTGTGAGAGGGCCGCTACTTAG
Source organism: Dendrobium huoshanense (assembly GCA_016618105.1). NCBI lineage: Eukaryota > Viridiplantae > Streptophyta > Magnoliopsida > Asparagales > Orchidaceae > Dendrobium > Dendrobium huoshanense. The sequence goes on from CM028348.1 coordinate 19,303,866, forward strand.
GTTGGGATTGGATGGGGAAATAATAGGAGTAATTATTGGGGTTAATTGAATTGGAGAGAGGTGGTTTGCCGGCCCTGCATGGGGGGAATTGATTGGGGATTTGAAACCCTTTCCAAACATAAGATGTTAATTAAGGAAAGAGTATTAAGAGAGGATCTCTCATTATTTCAGATTTGAGGAGATTCGGAAAGTGTTTTAAATTAGATTAATCTTATTTTAGGAAAGGATTCTAATTCAAATAAATTTGAATTTGAAATTTGAAATCTTTCCAAATTTAAGAGGATCTAAATTAGGTAAGTCTTCAATTCTCTCCCTAGAGGAGATTGGAAAGAAAGGGAGGAGGGGCAAGTAGGGCAGGCGGCATTCTTGGAGTAGGGATTGATTGGAGGGGTTTCCTTAAGTGATCTCGGCTAAAATAAGGAAGAATTAATGGGCAAAATATTCCTCTTAATTTTAATTTAAAGTTAGATCCAAAATTGAATAATTTCCTAATATAGATTATGTCGATTTAGGAAAGAATTCAAAATCCGATTTTGAAATCCGATTTTGAGTTGGATTTCCCTCCTAATCTTCATGCTTCTATTTTGGAAAGAAGCAAAATAATCGATTTTGGATCCATGGGAGGGGAAGGCCGACGGCTAGGGTTTGGGATTTGGGTGGCTTTAGGCTAGAGAGGGAAGGGGTGTGGGTTAAATGGAGTTGACTTGGTATTTGGGGTGGAGAGATGATTGATCGGCAGCTTGGAATGGAGGATGGGGTGAAGGCCGGTGGTGGGGGAGGGGAGGGAGCTAAGGTCGGTGGCTTGAAGAAGAGAAGAAGGGGAAAACTAAAAATAAAATTGATAGAACAACGAATCCTGACGCTTCCAAGGTTGGTGGGTGATCCGTTGCCCTTCAATAAGGGACTTCTCCCAAGCTCTCTCCAAGAACTCTCTCAAAACATACAAGTGCATGAACCATTCATTAACCCTCCAAGAAGAAGATGGAGGCTTTAAATAGCCAAATACATGAAGGGAAATAACAAAGACACTATTGCCCCTAGAGCATACATAAGACAAAGCCTTCAAGTGAGGGTAGAAAGGGAAAAAGAACAATAACAAATCAAATACATAAAATAGATCAAAAAAAATAGGCACGATCGTAGCCGTAGATTTCTAATGTCCTCATCACACACCTTTCAAAGTGAATATATATTACCTTGTTTGATGCCTACATGACAACATGATTTCAATTGACTTAAAAGTTAACCAAGGGTTCATGATGATGAATCTTACAATCCAAATAATCTTATTTTAATTATTTGTATTTCTTATTCTTTTTTAGGCTCCAATTCTAATTATGGGCAAAAGGTTTTTCCATTTTCACTAGTGGTTTCAAAAATGACATTGCCACAGCTACTCAAATTAGAGGTTATTGGTATGTCGACAAAGTTGAAGCCATGAGATATTCATACCACCAATGGCTAAGAACAATAAAGTAACTGCCAAGTTTTGGTTAAGCATGACATCCATATGGGAGGATTCACCTCTTCGAATACGGATTGAAGATCGATTGAGCGAGGCAAAACTTTGGTCAGATCAAAGATCAAAGGTGTGAAGGTCTTCAAGTTTCAGCACAATCAAAGATCATCGACACTAAGGTCTCAAAATTTTCGACCAAATCAAAGATCAACAATGTGGCATTTGCTAATCAAATTGAAGATTTTCTTTTCAAAATTTTAATGATTTGCATTTTATTTAAAGTGTTTTCAATGCAAAATCTTAAGCGAGATCATTCCAACAACATATTTCCCTTCAAGCGGGCCACTTCAACACCTTCCCTAACTCTAGCCAGAAGTTGTAAGCATGTCAAAAACACCAAAGCCACATGATATTCGTAGTTGTAGCAACTAAAAAGCAATGAGGTTTACTTGTCAATGGTAAACATTCATCTCTTTGAACTTGAATCAAAGATCAACTAAGGAAAAACTCTGTCTTTATTGGAGATCAACGACGAGAAGATCTTCAAGCTTCTTTCGAATCGAAGTTTAAATAAAAATTTCATATGAATTTTTTATCAACGGTAAAACCTTCATATTAACTAAATTAAAGATCAACGATTCTTTAAATTATTCACTATTGCATTTGCATGGTAAGGAGTTGTCGAGAGATAAGGCCAAAATAATGCATGTTTGCACAAAAGAAAATTGTTGGACTTGAGTCGGATTATGAACTGTCGATTCATCAACTCTAAGAAAATTGTGAGATGGAGAACAATGATATGAATACCATTATTAGAGCTAATCTTGACAAAATCAAGCGATCAAGAGATGAAGCACTGGCATTAGATATAGGTGAAGCTACAAGGAGGGGGTGAGTGGTATGGAGGCCATACGAGCATGTTAGAGAAAGAGACGTGAGTCCATAGGAGGTCACAACCAAAGTGGCCTCTTGAGCATTGTAAATCATTGAAAGTCGGCGAAAGTATTAGGATGAAATCCTTATAGTTCTTATAGAGCCTAAGGATTTTAGGATAAGGGTTGGGCAGAGCTCAAGGCACTATGAACCTTTAGAGTCCACCCAATCACCAGAAAAAAAGAGAAGAACGAATTATATCCTTTACTCAAACCCAATGTCATCCATTTTCTTCTCTTGCTCAAGCGCCCACTGAAGGCTTTAATTCCATATTTATTAGTAATTGATGAGTCACAATATTGGCGCAATAATGATCCAGGTGGCAAAAGTTACTAAGGAGACAACCAACTATGAGCCATTTTGCAAGGGGAAGACAAACTAGAAGATAGAGTTGGGAAGGTCATTATGAATGGTTGGGTTGCAAGTCCTTATTTGAGATGTTAAGGACAGTGTGGCTTGGGTAAGCCATGCAATCATGTTCGTTAGCCACAAGAGGATAATAACCAATGGCTATCCATTATAAAATGTGGTATTCACGGGCGCAACTTAAGATTGGAGAGGGTACATTTATAAGTTATAGTGAATTCAAGTGCAGGTGCACGATTAAACTAGTAGCCATTGATTTTATAAAATTTAACTTAGCCATATTTGGTTTAGGTTTGCTTGAGTCCATACAAACAATGTTGAATTGAACCATATTAATTTATAGTAAGTTTAAGTTAAGCTTGAGTAAATTAGGGTCGAGCGCATGAGTGAATTGGTTTAGACCTATGCAAATTGGGACAAACTTGTGTACTTTGGCTCAATTAGTCGAGGTTACAATTGAGTGGATTTAAATTAGATCTAAATGGATTTGATTGAGCCTGAGAAGATTGGTTGACATCTAGTCAATTTAAGTCAAGCTTAGGTGAGTTGACTTGGATTCAAGCAAGTCATGTTGAAAACTAAATAGATTTGAGTTGGTTGACAAAATCCAAGTGGATAAGTCGTAGTTATTGTTGGGCCTATGTTTAATAAAGAAGTTATTTGTTAATCTAGGGTAGTTGATTTTGGCCGCACCGATTCGCCTAAAAAAACTTGAGTTCGTAGGTTTTGAATCAATCTTAGAGGTTAACAATGCATGGAAAACCTTTGTAACTATTCTTCCTTTCTTAGCTAAAATATCCTTTGTCAAAATATTATAAACTGCAAAAGAGATTGCAACAACTGAAACTTTATACTTGAAAAAAAAGACAAGCTGCAGGAAACATATTGCAGTAAACAATTTGGCATACCATCAATAGTATCCAGCTAAACTAGCGTGTATTAAGAATGGATCTATAAGATCATGCAACAATGAAGTGAAGAAAACCTATGAAGTCAAAAGGGAAATAGAAAAAGATAACCAAAAAGATGGTTTATAAATATTACCTTAAATTGATCAAGCTCTGGTAGAAATCCAATCCCAACAACTTTCTCCGCCCTTTGAGTATGCAGTCTTGTTGCACAAACAGGCCTAACATAGTAGCAATTGCAAGTGACAAATAATTGGTATGATTAAACAAACGCAAACTATAGGGCATGCTTGGAAAGCATACAAAATGTAATTCTAAAAAATAAAGATGCTTATCATGATTTTAAAAGGAAAAATTAAAACTTAAACCAATATCAGGTTTCAAAGATATCCTTACATGTCCGGAGTTCTAACATCAAATATTCTAACCGATCCATCAACAAAACCTGCCACAATCTGACCTCCGCGAACTTGAGAAGCAGACTATCAAAGCACAAAGATATACAAATATCAAAATCCAAGCACATATGTATATGGAGCATACACATGCACACAAATCCTCACAACAATTTCCCCAGAAAAAGGAAAGTATGCAAGCACTTCTATGACAAAAAACACACACAAACGGATACCATATTCTTGATCAATTTATTGTTGTTGAAATACAAAATCAACAAAAAGAAATTAAAAATCAAACAATCTTGTTTGTTTCTATTCTGTACTTCATTATTAATGTTATTCCAGCAGTACAAAAGAAGTGTAAGCCTCCTGTCCAATAATAGAGATAGAACTCTACATAAACATCACATTACTACCAAGACTTTATTTCTGCCCTTTGGGGACGGCCTTGAGGGGAAATAAATAATTATGCAACAAATAGATGAGCATGCTCTCCTTGCATGTCCAGCGATATAGTTGAAGTTTAAACCCACCTCATGATGACTATTCTGCATCTTCTAGACTACCATAAGATACTCAAATGCATCCACATGAATGAACATCGGTATTTGGGAATATTACTTTAAGCAGATATCAAGTTATTAGAAAGAAAATGAAAATTGAAAGATGACATATACATATATAACCACACAACATGGGTGGGAGTTGAACCCTCACCTGAAGCTGCAATATAGGAGCAATACAAAAAATAATCAAAAGCCGGCTAATGGATTTACGCAGCAGAACTTTGCTATCGAATACGGTGTTGCAATTGGCTTATGAAATTGTCACTGTAAGGTGTCAGGGTGCTCGGAAAAGTGGTGGTTAATTGTAGACTATATACATTATGGGAGGCTGCATATGTTATTGGTTGAGAAGAAGTGTTGGATTGGCATAAATGAGAACAATAAGTTGGATATGAGTTGTAGTTACTAGCAACCATAGAGGAGGAATGAGGCTTTTAGGCCATGCCACGTTGATGTACTGTAAGTTCCTTTAATTTTTACGGGAGTCTATTTTGTATTTGCCTTTCTTTATACTTAAAAGTATTTATTCGCATTCTTATTAGTTGTGTAATAAGAATATATTAATGTCTTGATCATTTTTATCAAATTTAGTCATCTAATATAACTCCTGAGTTTATACATGGGATTCCAATATCGTTCTAAGATACTTGATTAATATAAGATAAGCTAGAGAAAGAGTTTTGTCAATTCTTCCCCTTCCTAAAGTTTCTCCTTTATTACTTCATCTCTATCCCTCGCCTCTCCATCTAAGAAGTTCATTCGTCTATCTCGTCAAACCCTTTGTTTCTCAATATTATCAACCTCCAAAATTAAACTCATCTAATTCATGCTGTGCAATATTAGCTAGTATCAAAGCCTTAACCTGATAAAAATCTTTGTTATTTACCCTGTAGTACCCTGTCTGTGTATCTTCTACTCACAACATGCTCTCAACTTCACTCAACGTACGCCCATGGCTTGTTCACACCGCCCTAGCTCTCTTACCTACTTATATAACTAATGCAAACCATCATACTTGCATCATGACATCACAAAATACTCCTATCCTTTCCTTAAGGTTTTGTGCAGCTCAACTGACCCAACAACATTGAGCCCATCTCGATGAGACCATAATATGCGCTTAAGAAGTATACACACCTCATAGCATGCATATCATGATGCAATATAAATAAAATAAGGATGCAATGATTTCAGTAATTAATAACTCAACATTCAAGACACATTCGACCACAGTCACTCACACAGCAAGTTACATACACAAGCTCTCGAAATGGCTTACCAGTGCAGATATGCTGCAGTCCAATGATGATGAAATGAAACTAATATTTTGCTCCTTATCGAGATCCCAAATTAAGATGGAGGATATCTCACTAGAAGCATACTGATAAAAGAAAACATGATACAGAATAGAAACTTAGTTATGCATCAAGGAAATAAAATAGCAAAATGAGAAGAAAGAAGCGGAAAAATAGTACCAAATAGCCAGATTGTTGCTGCCAGTCAACTACAGCATTTGAAGCTAGAACACCTGCTCTATGACTTTGAATAGATGAGAATGCTGTCACAAGCTTTTGTCTATCCTTCAGAGTATAATTTTTCCATACACGAATATTTCCTTCACCTGCATACAAGGTAACGTCATCATAAACCAAATAAACAGCAAACATATCCACTCGACTGGTTATCAATCCCACAATCACTATAAATAACTGGAAAAAGGAAGCTTACTCGAAGCAACAAGAAGCAGGCTATCATCAAGTTCATTCACAAGGCAGAGCTTAGAAATTCCTCTATCTGAGGAATAATGGTTGCTAAAACTGTTTAATTGTGTCGCATCTTCATAGTTCCATACCCTAAAAGGTTAAACAAATGGTTAGCAAAAACCAACATAGAATGTCGACATTAACATTACTGGAATGGTTGAATGTGAAGATCAGCATCAAGAGAAGTTTACTAATGCGTCCATCAATTGGGTCATGTGGGCTCCGAAAATTCGGCCCCGGCCTCCCCGCCGCGCTTTTCTTTTTTCTTCGGCGAGGGGGAGTTTTAACGGAATAAGTTCCGAGGTAAATTTTGGAAGGCAGATGGGTTTGTAGATAAGACACTACCCAGAGATTTCGCCCTCATTTGGTGAGGACTTTATGATCTGAGTTCTGGTTTCCTATAGGCGCAAGCCCCTATAGTTAATTACCCCTCCCGATCACGAGAGGGAACTTTCGATTAAGGCTAGTCGTCGATCAGATACGTAGAGATACGTGTTATCTGGCATATAGTAGCAGCATTGGTATTGATTGGAATTTGAAGAGTTTGGAAGGTTTTGAAGGATTTGATATTTAAAGTAAAAATTTCACCATCCTACACTTAAAGCGGATGGTGGGGGAATGGATGATGGGCCCAATCAAGATCCCATGGTTCCGTCGTCCCGGGCCATCGTGGTCCCTGGTCTACTTAGTCAGAGGAGGTAGTCGACCCAACCTGACAGAAGGATCCTTGTCGGCAGCCATGGGTTGCTTCGTCCAAGGGAACCTTGTAGACCTGGGTTGGATGTTTGTCTAAGGGGACAAATTTGAATCCACCTTAGCTGACAGAGGGCTTTGTGCCCTATCAATCATATCCTATTGATTCATATCTCAAGGATTTAACGTCATTAAGGAGCGTATTGGCTATGGCCATAACTGCTATCTGTAGTGCCATTTGACGTCAAAACCACTCGGTTCAGAGGGCCCCGGGTCATAACCGTTTACCTGCAGTGACATTTGGCGGCGAAACTGCCGGTTAGAGGACACGTACCACGTCCTTGCTGGCAAGAGATTGTTTGAGAATGGATCCTAGTGATATTTTCGACTAGGCATTTGGCTCTTTGTGAGCTAGAGTAAATTTCAATTTGTCCGCCTCAGCAAACTGTTGCGGAGGGCGGATGGATTTTGCTTTAAGTGCGTTGATGGATTTATTTCAATTTTAAATATTTTTGGAATTTTTTGAGAATTTTCTGGGATTTTAGGTGGAGCCTTGGATTTTTTTTTTTTTTGAATAGACTTTTGGGAGGAATTTGAGAAATATTTGGGAACCCCTCCGGTTGAGATATGCATTCGACACGGCCATCATCGGGGTGTTCGAAGTCATTTCTCTTTTGTTGATTGAACCCTGTCAACTCACCAAGCTATTGATTGAGGATCGGGTTTTGTAGGCTTTATGCCATTGATAGTGAATTCTCATTGTTATAAGCGTTGAAGGCCTAATATGAATGTAAAGACAAATATGACGGTCGTCACAACCGTATATTTGTTTATTGGTTTGAACCCTGTCGACTTCTATTAACCCGTATAGAAGGATCGGTTTCGAACTTGAATTCACTTGTCAGCCCGCGCAGCATCCCTAGACATCACGTGTGTACCAATAACACGCTCGTCGGGGCCCATGCGGGTGTTTGGGGGCATTTTATAATTAAACCATGTATACTCCTTTTTATCTTCTTAGGATGATTGGGTTCAAAATTTGATAACCCGTGTAGCATCCCTAGACATCACGTGTGTACCAATAACACGCTCGCCGGGGCCCATGCGGGTTCTTGATTGCTTTTACCCCTTTTAGTGTACCTATGTGTATACAAACTATTGTGCACGTACGGGGGTATTCTTGGAATAGACGCCTTTTATCTGCTTGTACGAATGTTGCAGATCTGGTGGCGTGACGTTGTAGTTTGTGGACGCCTTCTGTCTGCTTGTATGAGTGTTGCAGATCCGATGGCGTGACGTAGCAGCTTCTGAATAGAATCCGCTGCTTCGTACAGGTAGACTTTCGTGCACTACTCGTGGCTTTCTGCAGGTGGATCATAGTGCACTAACTAGTCTCCTGCTTTATATCGTATGAGCTTACACTTGTCGTATTCTTCGTGCATTTTGTTGTGGTATTTGATCTCATATATTATATTTGTCATTGCTACAAGTATGCAGGTAGATGTATTCCTTCACAGACTGAAATTAACTTCAGGATACTACATTTACTGAAGCCTTTCCTTGCTTGTAGATGTTCAATATATTTTTCTTGATACTGAATGATGGTTGACTACAAAAGCGTTGCAATATTCACTGGCTCTTGCTACATAGTTTGTAGGTGCTAGCACTTATTGTAGTATCATCCAACTTTGCTTATAATGGACCAACATATTTGCTCGACATTGAACAGTGATTGATTGTAAGGGTGTTGTGATATTCTTCGCTGCATATGTTTTGAGTTCATTCCACTGCTCACATAATTGAATGTACACATTTATATTATAGTGTTGCTAATGACATAAACATCTGATATTTATTGTATATCTTTCATTCAATATTTAGTCATTGCTTGCATGTATCCGTCATTCCATGTGTATGTTTTTAATGACTCTTTCCTTCACGAATGTTCTATTGATTTATGTTCAGAACCACATGCCGACAGTTGTATTCTCTTATTCTCATGATAATTCTTTAGTACTGATTGAGATCCCCATATAATTGATCACGAGCGGGTAAGTGCATTCATTTGAATACTGCTATCAAAGAGTGGGAACTACTACACTTGTTGCATGTTGTAGGTAGAAAATCATTCATGTTGGATGTGGACACTCATGCATGTAAAAAAAAATCTTCTACCATTACATATGGGTATTCCTACAATTGTTCCTTGATATTCATTATTGTAGTAGATTCGTCATTCTTGCTCGCATATGAACCATAAGATATTTCTACATTCCCTTTTGTGGGCTATCATTATTTGTAGATAGGCCAATATACCCATAAGCTGGTTGATGTTAAGCGTAGGAAAGATGTTATATTCATTATCGGCCTCCTTGTACACAATGATCAACAAACTGTTGCATATGATAGTAATTACCCAAGTAGTTTAATTACTTGGTGTGTAGCATAGTTTTATTCCACATGAGTTTCACACTTGTTTGTTGATATGCATTTGATTGATTAAAGCCATCACTTGATTTTAGCATTTTATCTTCAATCATGTGTTTAATGATCTTGAAGTTCAATCCATTGTAGCATGACCTTAGTTGATTGTACCAAGTGCACAAGTCCCATATTGTTTTTTAAGTTCAATCAAGTTCACTTGCGTGTCCAAATTCAAGTCTTATATTTTCCAAGTCTTCTTCGAGTTCTCTTGCCCATAGTCCAAGTTTGAATTCTTGTAGTCATTTGCAAGCTTAAATGTGAGCTCCTTGTTTGAGATCAAGTTCAAATATATTGAGTTATTGTTCATGTCTTCTTTGTAGTCAATTTTGCATGTCCAAAAATTTGCACCAAGTTTTCTTGAGTTCAAGTGGTCCACCTCTTGTTTTGAATTTTGCTTAAGCAAATTGCTTATTCAACTTTGAATTTAGTTCAATTGATGTCCAAATGAGATTCAATATTGTTCAAAGTCCTTGGATTTTCAATCCAAATTTCGGCAGCCTCCCAGCGTCTCCCCCGTTTAGGGGAAAAACCAAGAGGCAACCTTTCCCATCGACGCTACGTGAGCGCTTCAGGTAGGTGTCAAAAATGATACCGCGGTCGCGAATGAAATTTTTTTAATCCCGCCTGCTACGTGAGCATTTAAGGATTTTTTATGTTTGTTTATTATAAGAAGAAAACAGGCGTTAGAGAAAAAACACAGATTTCCCCTCTTTGTACCACGTGGGCGTTCGGGGTACTTATATAAAAATAAATTAAAATAAAGACATTTTTTTATCCCCTTCGCCGCAAGCGTCGCACCGGTTTCCCACCCTAAACGCTACTTGAGCGCCTCGGGGGTTTGCCGGCTCGTTGCAAGCTTTGAAGATGGATTCTTAAATCGTCGCCAGCATCGCACCGGTTTCCCACCCTAAACGCTACATGAGCGCCTCGGGGGTTTGTCGGCTCGTTGCAAGCATCGAGAAAAGAACCTTTTTATTTTTTTTATTTTTATTATTAATTATAATTAATTAAAATTAATAATAATTAATTATAATTTAAGAATAATTAAATATAATTATAATAATTAACCATATTTAATTATAAAATGATGATAATTAATTTAAATTAAAATTTAATTATAATTAATTTTAATAAATTATGATTAATTATTATCGCTAATAATTAATCATAATAATTGTAAATTAATCATAACTTAATTTTAATTAAAACTAATTATTTATAATAATTAAATATAGTTAAAGTATTTAATTATAATAATTATAATTAATTATAACTAACTGTTATTAAAAAATAATTAAATATAATTAGATAATAATACTAATATAATATACCTAAAAAAATGGTTTGCGGTTTTGGCTTCAGGAATCAGGATACAGAGGTAAGAGCTCGGTTCTCTCTCTCTCTCTCGGCTTATGGGATTTGGCTTAAGAGGCACGAGAAACAGAGAGGGGTAAAGAGATCGGAGGTGAGAAGCTCAAGCTCCGACTCTATCTAGGTCGGATGGAGCTCGGGCTTCAGTGGACTCGCGGCTACAGGAGGCGACGGGTAGAGGAGGTGGATCGGGGGTTCGGCTCGCAGAGATCGGCGGGTATGGAGGAAGTGGAGCTAGCGTCGGCACTGGGAGGAATCGGGTAGGGCTCTCTCTCTCTCTCTCCCTCTCTCTCTGTCGGGTTAAAGAAGAAAGGGGCATAAATATGTTTGGCACAAACACTTTTCTTTACGGTATTCCATTTTTTCCTGGTTTGCTTTTATGAATGGGCTTAAAACGGCGGATGCTTTAGCTAGAAGGGGTATACCTGCTACTCCTATCTGTGTCTTCTGTAAGGCGGAAAATGAAACTATTAACCATCTGTTCTTTGAATGTGACTTCACATTCAACATCCTGAAACATTGTTTGCCCACAATGAATTCTATGCTGCTCCGTCCAAACCTCTGGCAAGTTTATTTTCATTTGGAAGCTTCGGAATCTGACACTATCAGGAAATGCTTTGGGTTCCTGTTAATTTCTGCTATTGTTTACCATACCTGGAGAGCCCGCAACGACAGAATTTTTGGGAATAACATTGATTGCCTCACTACCATCACGTCCAAAATTAAAAAGGCTGTTTACCTTAAGACCTTCAAGAAAAAATGCTTTCTATCAAGTCAGATATGGTTCACTTGACCTCTGCCTTTTTGCTGAGGATGGTTTGCTGGCGTCCATGGATGGTCTCTTGTGGCAACCATGGGCTGGTGGCGTTTTTGAAGGACAATGATGATCGCAATCTATGCCCTCTCCCCTTGGACGGTCTCAACTCCATCCTTTTTTGGCAACCAGGGGAGTATCTTTTGTTAGCCTCACTGATCTTCATGCAGATTGCTTACTGAGTCCTTTCATTTTCAATTTTCAATTTTGTTTTTCTTATCATTTTACCTTACTGTTATTAGTTTCTTTTGTTCAGCAGCTGTTGCTGATAGTTTTTTGGTGGTTGCAACTTTTTACAGTTTGCAACTGTTTATTTCTTTGTAATTCTGTTTCCTTTACATCAATGAATTGGGCCTAGGCCCCAAAATTTCCCAAAAAAAAAAAAAAAAAAAAAATAAAGAAGAAAGGGGCAAAGGCTACGGGAGGTGTTCGGACGGGATTTGGATCGGAGGTCGGCAGCAGCGGATCGGAGAAGAGGAGGGATCGGAGGGGTTCGGTCGTGGAAGCAACGACGAGAGCAGAGGGGGTCGGTCGTTGAGAGTGTAAGAGTGGTAGCGAACGAAAGAAGAGGGGTTCTGGGTCGGTATTTAACGACGTCTGGGGTCGTTTAATCGAGGCGAGTCGCTGGTTTTGAGCAAAAATCGCGGAACGGCGCCGAATGCGCAGTGATTCAGCGGGTTTGGAGCGGAATTTCTGGAGGAGTTCGGCAGGTTTCAGGGATCCGTCGGGTATGAGATGTATACGTTGGATTTTCACTTTACTTCCTCATTTCTTTTGTTCCTTTGGATATTATATGAAGGTCAACAGGTCAATACATAAAATATCGTGAAATAGAGTTGGCATATCAAAAGAGTGAAATACAAATCCAAATCAGAGCAAAAGCATCATCAGTAAATCAAACAGTTTAAAGTAATGACCAGATATATTTGACAATCAGGCAAGGCATGATTAGGCTCAGTGATGTACTTCACCACAGCAATTTTATTTTGATTGAGGAGAAGAGATGGATTACCATTAAAGCATGGCATGGAAGAAGCAGTACTGTGAGGGAACAGGGCTTGGAGGCGTCAGATGCGTTATGAACTAATTAGTAGGTATTTACATGCGAACAATAGAAGAGAAAGAAGGAATTTTTTTATGCTTGAGATTAATGGAAATCAGGAGGCATCTTTAATTGTAAGAAGAAAAAGAGAGGAGACAGATTCATGTGGATAGAGATAACTGGGAGGGAGGGAGAGAAAAGTGAAAGGAGGACTATAACAAATAATTTTAATTGCACTTCATGGATAATTAAAATACATCTATCATTCCATAATTATAGAAAAAGGGTTACAGACAAAACTCAAAACTAATCCTTAACCAAATTGAAATATAATCCTAACTACTAATTGAAATCTGATCCTAACAACTAATTGAAATATAAATCTAAGGCAATCCAAAAACATAATTCATCATAATTTAAATCAAAATAAATCTAATAAATTCAAAGAGATAATTCATTCTAATTTAAATAAAAACACTAAAAAAAATCAAATTATTTTTATGAACAAATTATCAAGATTTATGTCTTGCCAAAAATTTAAGGTCCATATGTTGTATCAATTCTCTCAAGAACAAATGAATGAGATTCCAAAGAGTCAAAAGTGTGGTACTTGACTACTAGATCTAGCACATCTCCATTAACTCATCCTATGTTTCAGCAATCTTCAATTTGAGATTGATTTTTTGATGTGATACATGCGAGGAGTTTACAAGAGATTAACAAAATAATTTATTAAAAGTTAACCATTATAAAATTATGCGTCAAATCAAAGTAAAATGTTATAAATTTGCAATCTTCAACTTGCTTAGGCAAAGAAATAAATGAAGATTAACCAAGATGCTCTTAATCAAATACAAAGGCAAACGTGATGTAATAGTTTATAACACAAATCCGAAATTTAATATTGAGATGTTCACCTTGAGGGTTTACTCTCTCTCTACAGTTCTAAGGCTTAGCGGATGAGGATCTTCCACACTAGACTTGAAATGACCACTAGGAAGAAAGAGCCGAGAATGTTATAAATTTGCAATCTTCAACTTGCTTAGGCAAAGAAATAAATGAAGATTAACCAAGATGCTCTTAATCAAATACAAAGGCAAACGTGATGTAATAGTTTATAACACAAATCCGAAATTTAATATTGAGATGTTCACCTTGAGGGTTTACTCTCTCTCTACAGTTCTAAGGCTTAGCGGATGAGGATCTTCCACACTAGACTTGAAATGACCACTAGGAAGAAAGAGCCGAGGAGCTTGGTTGTTGGGAAGGTAGCCGGAGGTAGAGGAGGCATGGATCGTCCGACGAGGAACCACGGTGTTCTTGGTCATTAAAGCTCGATAGTCTCGGTGAGGCAGTAGAAGATGCGGTTGACGTAGTGTTCCACCTTGCCGTCGTACTCCCAATCTGGTTCGTAGAAAGCAGATCGGAAGATATCTATCTCTCCTTGGGCATTATAAACAAAGCCATGGTCGATCTCAGGATCGTCCATACATGCTTGCCTTGAAAGCGAGTTGAGGTAGTAAGGAGAGGAGGGGTGGCGGTTTGAGGGAAGGGGATTGGCCGTGAGAGAGGAAGGGGGAGAAGTGACGGTTGGAGAGGAGTGAAGGGTCGGCTAGAACTAGAAAAGTGATGAGGTTATTTTGGGTTTAGTGGAGGGAAGTATAAATTCAAAAATCATGAATTTTATTTCAGATTTTCTAAAGGGGAATGAGAGTAACTTGAATTCAAATAAATCTCACAATTAGGGCTGATGGGGGCGGCAGTTTTAGGAGAGATTTAAGGAGTATTAAATGGGATGGGAGGTTTAATTGGAGAGAGAAAATCCAAGGGAGGAGGGGCCGGCCATAAGGGGAGAGGAGAATATGTCTAGATGCGATGTATGTGGTCCCCAATGGAGTTAATGTGATTTAAATCAAATAAGATTTTAAATTCAGATTTGATTTAAATTGAGGTAACTTTCTATTGAGGGGTTATTTTCAAAGGAAGGCGTTTGAAATTCAAAATAGATTGAATCCCAATAATAATGTATCTTTCCTAAATAGCATGGAGGTATTTTAGGAAAGTAATTATGGGTAATTTGAAATTTGAAATTCAAATTTAGGGGAGTATGGAGGGGTGGTCGGCGGGTTGGGTAGGTAGAGAGGAGGGGGCGGCAGGCTGGGGCCGGCCGTTGGGCCTTGAGTGGAGGCCGGCGGTTTGGGAGCCAAGGAGGGGGGTCGGTGGTAGGGATCCAACTTATACGACTCAAAAGAAAGGGAACAATCGTAAATAACAATTAATACATAAACATCAAAATAAACACTAAGCATCAAAATAAAGGTTGTGGATCGTAGCCATCGATCAGCTCCTCCTGCGCTGATATACTCGTCGAAAACATCTGTCGATGTCCTCATCATTTTTACAACGAACCAAATATTTATGTGCTCCAGAAGCGCTCATAATAATAATCTTATCCACCATGTTATTTTGTGTTGCCATTGTAATAGTTGGTTTAATTAGTTCAGCGGAACTAGCTCAGATGAACCTTTTTTCTTAAATAGAAGAAGCAGGTGCTGGCAAAATCGGGGTCGAGCGAGGCTAGGTTATGCAACTCCGTCCCAAGTGAGTATTCAGATTCAATTTTGATATGTTCAATGGAGTCAAATACAAGAGGGGAAGGAGAGAGTTTGCATGTAGTGTGTTTTGACAGAGAAGAGAAATTCGAGCGAACTTGAGAAAAGAAGAAGAGATGTTCGATCGTGCGATCCAGGTCGCTGATGTTTGATGAAGATAAAGGAGGAAAAGAGGAGTTCAATCATGGGTGTAGTGAGTCTTTGTGCGACCTAATTGCTGGAGTAGGAAATCAAAGAAGAAAATGGGCAGCTATGCATTTCCTAAAAAAAAAAAAAACATCATGCGACTTGTTCAAAGATAGAAGAAAAGGAGAGGTTTATGTTTGTTTGGTTGTAAGGTGATTCAGACCTGTTTGCCAAAATTGAAATCAGAAAAGAAGAAGCATCATGCAATAGGTTCAATTGCATCAGAGGCAAAGAGAAAGAGACAAAAAATAAATGAATTTCCTACCAGTGTAGAATAGTAGAAAAAGAATCAATTTGTATGATCTCAATCTGACCAAAAGAAAGAACATGTGAATGTAAGAAAGGAAAATTTTTTAAACATAATTTGAATAATTTTTATAGAATAAAATATAA
This sequence comes from Dendrobium huoshanense, assembly GCA_016618105.1. Taxonomy (NCBI): domain Eukaryota; kingdom Viridiplantae; phylum Streptophyta; class Magnoliopsida; order Asparagales; family Orchidaceae; genus Dendrobium; species Dendrobium huoshanense. Next base: position 19,319,854 of record CM028348.1, read on the forward strand.
AATGCAATTAAAAGGTGAGTTAATAATTAGATGACTTCCATGTTAACGATGCTTTTGCATGGTCTTTGATGATATTCGATGGGTTCGACATTGACTTTAAATATGTTCTATGAGTTTAATGTTATCTTTAATGACGTTTCCTACCATCAATGTTGCTCTTAATTCGACATTTCAGACAGTTACTTTGCATTTTGTTAGACACTTTTATTGTTGTATTGGACAATGAACAAATTAAATAGTATAGTTGAAGAAATACAATGAAGGCAAGCAAGAGTACTCTTGAAAAATAAGGTAATGTTTAAAATTGTTATTGCTTTTTTTTCAAATTAATTAGAAATTTTAATATAAATATCAAATGACTTAATCATTTAAATGATGGCTAGGTTGTGCACTAAGGATCAACTAAAAATTTAAGGAATATGGATGTGAAACCCCTTAAAGTAAAAAGAAGTTAAAATTTTAAACATCGAGGTGCCTTTTGGTGTAATGGTCAAAATTTCATTAAGAAACTTCGCAGTTAAGCGTGCTCATCTCAGAGAAATCCTGGGATTGGTGATCTCCTGGGAAGTTACACCAACATGACAAAATCGTGAGGCCATTAAGTCAAAGCGAACAATATCTAGATAATTAAGAGTATGAGTAGTTAAAGATGGTATTAGAGCAATACACCAGCCAGAAAATAGGAACTAAGTGTCATACAAGATAAAATGATACGCCATGAGAGCCGCCTCTTGAACCTTATATGGGACAAAGTGCTCCATGGCGGGAGTCACCACTTGGACTTGTAGGGGTCACCTCTAGAATCCTATATGGCTGGTGGATGATTGTGTGATAAAGATATTAACGAGCAAGTCAATTACTTAAGTGGGGGAGATTATGAAGCCCCTTAAGTAAAAGGAAGCTAAGCTTTAAAACATCGAGGCACCTTTTGGTGTAAAGGTCGAAATTTCATAAAAAAAACTCCGTATTTAAGTGTGCTCATCCCGAAGAAACCATGGTATGGGTGACCTCCTGGGAAGTTACACCAATAGGATAAAATCGTAAGACCATTAGGTCAAAGCGAACAATATCTAGACAATTAAGAATTTGGACTGTTATAATGGAAGTGGGTGATTAGAACTTCAAAAAAAAAAGTAAGAGAGGTTATTACACTTTTATATTATAGTAAGTATAATTCTACTTATAATTCAATGCATGTACTAATGTGACATCTTATATGCATACTTACTAATCTTAGTAATATTGTTTTACTAAAGAACAAAATAACCTTTATGAGAATATAATACATACTAAATGTGATATCATCATATTGAAATGTATACAAATTTAAATGAAATGATGACATATGATATTGAAAGAAATACACAAAAAGGAAAAGGTAATACAATGTGGGCTCCGAAAATTCGCACCTAGCCTCCTTGCGGCCCATTCTCTCTCTCCCTCTCTCTCTCTCTCTCTCTCTCTCTCTCTCTCTCTCTCTCTCTCTCTCTCTCTCTCTCTCTCTTTCTAGTCATCGAGGAGAGTTTTAATGTTTATGTTTTGAGACAAATTTTTAGAAGGAAGATTGAGTTTTAGATAAGATAATAATTAGATATTTCGCCCTCATTTTGCAAGAACTTTATGATTTGAGTTCAATGTTCCTATAGGAGCGAGTCCTTATGATTAATTACACCCCCACCCCCACCCCTAATAACGAGAGAGAACACTAGATTAAGGCTAGTCGTCAAACAGATACATAGTATCTAGAATATAGAGATAAACCCCCAAATCTACTTCAAATTAAGCCTTGTGTGACCCCACCTTGTGAGAACCCCAAAGCCTACCTCCACTCCCAAAATTATTTTCAAATTTCCTATAGCGGAGAAGGTTGACATGATTCCTAGTAATGATATTATTTCCACAAACGAGGGTGGACGAAGAAGATATTTGACTAGGTGAAGAGGTAAACCAAAGTCAAAGGATACATGATCAGAGCGCAAGGTGATACAGCTGATTGATTCAGATACACGAGAGTTCTTGAGACACCCACTCGACGGAGTCGAGTTTTCTCCCACCTGGGGAGAATGATGAGGACATCGGAGATCAACGGCTACGATTTTTTTTTAGTTATTTATTTATATGTTTTAGTACTAGTTTAATTTATATTGTTGTTTTTCCCTTTATACCCTTATGAGTGATCATGTAGTGTTGTAGCCCGAAGGGCATTTTAGTCTTTGTTATTTTTCTTTTCATGAGGCCTATTTATAGGCTAGCTTTCTTGTATTGAGGATGATGAATTTTTTGAATAAAAATTTGGCTCTTGTGTTCTCTTTGTGAGTTCCGTCTTGAAGATCTCTTAGTGAGCTCTTTTCTCCTAGATCTCTGTGTGAGTTCTATGGAGAGCCCAAGGTGAGGGCAAAAGCAATACCCGCCAGTCATTGGAAGAGTCCGCGGCTCGTGGTTAAATTTTTCTATCTTCTTGTTCGTGTTTTCCTCCATCTTCTTCCCCTCCACCATAAGAAAATCTCTTCCAAAACCCTTGTTGCCGCCGCCCCATTGGAAGCTCGCCGCCGGCCACTCCCACGGCCCCGGCTGGCGACCTTCCCCACCCGTCCAATCCCTCCTTCCGCAAGTTTTAAATTTGAAATTTGAATTTCAAAATTCAAATTCTTTCTTAATTGGAATTTCCAATTTAGGAAATTTTTCATGACGAATTCCAATTTCAATTTAATTTAAATTGGAGTCTTTAATTATATTGCCACGTCATCAATCCAAATTGGAAGCTTCATCCCACTAATCTCCCTCTCCCCCTCTCACCTTGTCGCCGGCCCCATGTGGGTTTTCTCCCCCATTTAATTGCTTCTTTAATGCTCCAATTAATTCATTAATGACTCCTTAATTTGAAATCAAATTTCAAATTAATTTTCCTCTCTTTTCACTTAAAATCCTGAAATTAATTTCAGGTTTTGAATTTGAAAACCCCTTCCTCCTCTAATGAGCCGCCCCCCCCATTAAGTGCTCATTAACCCCCCCCTTAATTACATTTGAAATTTGAAATTAGTCTCAAGTAATTCCCTCCAAATTTACAAAATCTGAGATTAATTTCAGATTTGAGTAAATCCCTTGCTCCACACATCCAGCCTAACATCCCTCTCCCAATCCATCCGCCCCCCTCTCCCACCTTGGCCGGCCTTTCAGGCTTACGTTTTCTTCATTGGCTTGCACTTTAGGAAGACTACACTTGCTGTCCTGCTAGCCGAACACTCCTGTTTTGCTGTCCAGAGAGTTCATGGCTGCTGTCCTGAATATTTCCGACGAGGCAAACTGCTGTCCTGCACCCCCGGAACCCCCGTTTGCTGTCCGGAAAATCCACGGCTGCTGTTTCAGGATTCCAACAGTTTTCTGGTGTTGATTCGCCATCTGGAAGACTCTCATTGGTTGCTCAGAAGATCCCACACTGCTGCCCACACGCAGGACTTCTTCAAATTCAGCCACCGGACTCCGGATCTTCTCCCTTGCTACTCAAATTTATCTAAGAATTTTGACGATGGTGAACTCTTCCCCAAGTTTCCTATTTTCATAGTTTATTTTCAATTGTGGTTATATTTTGACTCACAAGGTTCATGTCAAGCTCTTCACCGCTAAAGCCTAGTAATTAGAAGAGTTGTGTGAGGGATCTTTCATAGCCTAATCTTATTGTTAGTTTTGGAATTTCTCGTTGAAACCACTCATGTATGCAAAGTAAGATTTAGTTGACTATTTAATGATCTCAACCTCTCGCATGTGTTTAGACCAAAGCTATTTTATCACCTTAATGTTATCTTATCGTTTACATCAATAGAGGATTTTGCTTAACATTGCTCTCTAAAATTTATAAGTGCAAACTTCCTTAAGCAAGTCATTTTTCGCATGGATTGTATCACATCAGGTGCGTTAGAGACCTCCTACTTGTCGCTTGCATGTAAGCTGATATCTGGTGTGACAGCCTGGCTTCGCAAGTTTATTGCCTTAATTTATTTATGGCCCACAGTTTTTACTAAGAATTTCCAACTTTTGCTTGCAGGTGAATTGTAACATTACGTTATTGGTCATTTGTTGCTTATGGTAGGAGAGCTATTGTGCATTACAAGTTTTGTTGGATTTGTTCGATGGTAGTGCACCGTCAGCAGATGTTGAAAAGTCGTTCGCTATTGATTGAAAGTGAACTGCATTCCAAGTATATTTTGTTTGTAGGCGGGTCGTAGCGTTGCTCTACGGGTCGCCTGCTGCTTCTTGCAGGCGAGCCATCGTGCACTGACAAATCTCCTATAGCAGCTCGTATGTGCTCACATTTATCACAGTTCTTTTTGCATTTGCTTGCAAATAGCACATTGTGTACAAGATGGATTTTCTACAGTAGCTTGTAGATGCTTGTATTTACCACGAGCTCGTTGCTCTTGTGTGCAAGCAACGTGTCACACTCATTGTCATTTACTTGCTTATATCTGTAGGGGATCCCTCCAACTTGCAAAACATTCACTACCGTTGCTTGTAGGCAGGAGCATTGTATGCATCACGGGCCTCTCACAGTAGCTCGTAGGAGCTCACATTCATTGCATGTTTTTTGATCTTGCTTGCAAAACATTGTGTAAATTCCCATGCTTACCCGAAACTCACCATACATGTTTGCAAATATATGTTATTGATTGTCATGTGAGTTGCATTTGTCTAGAACTACACATTGACTCGTAGGAAAACTACTACGTACATCACGGACCTCCTACAGTTGCCCGTATTCATTTCATATTGATTGCGAGTAAGTTGTTGTGTTTGTTGAAACTCCAATATTAGCATTTGCAGGAGGTTCTTCATACTCATTGCATATTGATCTTAGCCTGCCCACCACGTCAAGGAAGACGCGCATGGTCAGTGCTGAGTGAAACTGCGGCCGTGATCTTCTTCCCCACCACACCAAGAAAGGCGTACAAGAGTCTTCAGTGGTACTTATTTGAAGACGCATTTTTTCCCTGCAGGCATAGAAGCACGTACATAGGTACTTAGGTTTTACCTCGCCACGCTAAAAAAAAATGCACAAGGCTCAGCCACCTCATCGCGGGCGTCACACTAGGTTCCCTCCTACCATGCTAAGAAAAGTGTGCATAGGTGGTCCCCCAGTGCGCGGCAAGCAGGATTTGAGAGATTTTGAGTTTTAAAAATCATTTATACCTTTGCAAGCGAGCAACAAAAATATCGATGTGACAACGATGATCTTTTTTCTCTTTTTTTTAATCTTTCTTTCTTTAGTTTTCTTCTTTCTTCTCTTTTTAAAATAATAATAATAATAATAGAGAGGTAGGAGAGGAAGGTTAGAGAGAGAGAGAGGTCGTTCTTAAGTGTTTTGGGTGAGAATTGGTTTTAAGAGTGAGTGGGTTGTTGGTGGAAGTAGTAGAAAGGCATTGTAAGCTGTTGTGGCTGAGTATAGGGGATTGGGTAGGGTAAGCTTGATGTAAAAGAGGGAGTGTTCCGACCACTAAAGTTTTCATGTGAGAGGAGGCTGGTGAGTTCAGTTTGCCTGGTTTAGTTAGGTCGATGAGATTTGACCGAGAAGTGCAAAAATGGCGGATTGAAGAGTTGGTGCGAAAATGGCGGATTGAAGAGTTGGGACGTTGGATGCTTACGTAAAGTTGCGAAAGATTATGGCTTGTTGTGCAGGTCAGAGCTGGAAAGTGGGGTTGTGGAGGCCTGCGGCTTGAGGAGGGATCCGACATGGTTTACGACAAGCAGATAAGACCGAATGGGAGTTGGAGCGGGCTGGCATCGGCTATAGGAGGCGGGTTAAGCTACAACTGAAGGGATTCGAACATAAGGTTTCACGTGTGCGACGGAGAGGCCAAGGGAAACCGGGAAAATCAGGCTCTGTCCGAATAGATCGAGCGAATCAGAGGCTGCATTTCGGTCTTTGTTTGAATAGGAAAGGGTGACTCGGGTGAAGCGTCGGCTCTAGTAACGAGCACGAAGTCGGAACTTGGGTAGCTGGGATCGGCATGTCAATCGAACTTAAGCTTTATGACTATGAGGGTTGGCTTGCAAAAGGAAGGCTGGGATCGGGCTATAGAGGTGCCGGATTGAGGTGTCTATGTGGGTTATGGTCGAAAGAGGCGTGGGCTTCCGATCGGGCTAGAGGTGTCAACTGCGAAGGATACGGGAGATTCCAGGTTAAAAGTGAGGACTCGATCAGCTGCTGCTCGTGGGATCGAACCTATTCTTGCGGGTTCGAGGAAAGAAGAAGATGGAAGGAGAACAACTGGATCACCTGGTTCTTCAAATGGAAGGATCAGTTGGGCGCGGTGCTGGAAAGTACGACTTGCATGCGGGAGGAAAAAAAATCAGCACGGTAGCCAAGATCGTGAAGAAAGGCAGCATAGTAGCCGGGATCGTGAGGAAGAAATGTGTGTCGGAAAGAAGCAAACAAAGAGCTCCATTCATTTTTCATTTCATCAACACGAATGAAGGCAAGATCGAGGTGGATTTGCACACGTGGGAATGGGCGACTACAGCCTGTTCAGAACGACGTCGAATGTACAAGGGATGGGGCACAGACGATGGGATAGGCTTTGAGGGAAATTATATATATATATATATATATATATATATATATATATATATATATATATATATATATATAATATGATTTAAAAAGTGTGAACAACCCCCTCATATAATTTCTTATTCTATGTACAGCTTGGTTTACGCGCATTTTTTGCCTTAGGATCTATGCCAATTTCTCCTAGCAAATTTTATTGGGCTGAATTATTGTCATTTTTAGATGACTTGAGCGTTCTGAACACAACGACGAAGTTCATTTTGCGATCGGACGTCATTTGAGCAGTAGCATTGTACCTCAATTTTGGTTGTTATCGTTGATTTTGACCATTTTCGACTGATTTGACTGCGCGGTGGTCCATCTTAAACAAATTCGACGCTTCAATTGCAACGGCGCGATATGTTTGCCAATCAGAAGTCATTTGACAGTTCAAGTGACGCGTCGCGCGCGCCAACTGTCACTCGAGTCGTCGATTCCAGTACCTTTGCTCATGCTATTTGACAGATGTGTGGAGGTCAACATACAAATACAGGATTTCACTTCTTTATGGTAATTTTACCTTAATTAGTGCAATATTAAACACTACCCTTGAAATAAATAACATATTATAAGTTATAAATTGGTAAATGTAATACCAAAAAATATATTATGCAAAATAATGTTTACCTTATCAATACTCATATTTAAATTTCTCTAAAATGAACGATTTAATGATTATGATGGTGATGAGAGACCTCTAACGCTTTATGATGCAAAATGTTGACCATTAAAAAAGAAACCTAAAATTATGTGTTGCAAAGACGAGGATGCTCGGGTGGATGAGTGGTTTTACACTTAGAGATAAAATTTGAAACGAGTGCATACTTAAAAAAGTTGGAATAGCTCTAGTGGCGGATAAAATTAGAGATAGTCTGCTTACATGGTTTGGTCACATAAAACATTAGCCTTCTGATAGCCCTATTAGGAGAGTAGATATATTAGATCATACATATGTTAAGAAAGGTAGAGGTGGACCTAAAGAGACTTGGTTAGAAAGTATTAAAATTGACTCTTTTTTTAGATTTAAAAGAGAATTTGACTCTTCTTAGGGCATAATAGAGAAAAATGATTCACATAATCCGCCCCACATAATAGGATAAAGGTTTGTTGTTGTTGTTGTCATTGTAGTAATGTTTATGTTATCAATACTCATATTTAAATTTCTCTAAAATGTATGATTTAATGATTAACCATAATAATTTATGTTCATATTATTTTTATTTGTTGCTATATTATAGAATTGTAATTAACCATCGAGTTTAATTATGAAAACTTAAACCAACAAATTAAATATTTCAGGCAAAGCTACTGTTGAGTAAATGATTGACAGGAAATGTTGTGTACAGAAAACGAGTACAGAATAAAAATAGAAAAGATTTGTATTATATATGTTCAAACTTGTAATAATACTTAGTAGTTCTTTCCGATATTTTTCTATATTATTTTATTTGATGTTTTAGTTATTACTGGAAGAATTAAATTACCTTTGATTTCTTTCGGACTCAGTATTCTTAAATACTCAGTCTAGGTCATGATAGCAATGACAAATGTAACCATCTACTTCCCATTCACAACCTTATTGATGCGGACATCCAACCGTCCATGTCAATCCGAGGAGCTGAAGATCGACGACCGAGATCACTTTGCTTTATTTTCATTTATTAAGTGTATTTTAATTTAGTTTTGCAATTTCCCATTTTACCTTCTTGTTTTATGTAAGCCCAAGAGGCGAATGTGTCTTTTAATTTCTCTTGAGGCCTATATATAGAGGCCCCTTCTCTTGTATTTGGAGGATGGATTATTGATAATGAAAAATTCTATTTTCTTGTTGATCTCTTAGTGAGTTCCGAAGGATCTCTTTGTGAGTTCCGACTTTCCCAAGATCTCTTTGTAAGTTCTTGAGGAGAGTTTCGCGGATCTCTTTGTGAGTTCCGAGATTCTCAAGATCTCTTTGTGAGTTCTTGAGGAGAGTTTCGTGGATCTCTGTGTGAGTTCCGACATCTCTACAATCTCCTTTGAGATCTTGAAGTTTAAGAGCGTGAGGTTAGAAATTCCAAGATTTCCCCAAACTTCTCATCCTCTACCAAGCTCGGGCTTTTCCTCCCCAAGTTCTCCTTGCCGCCGGCCCTGTTGGCCCGTCCAGAAATTCACCCGCCGGCCATCCCTTAGGCCGACGCCCACCAACCCCCACCTCCCCCTCTCTTCCTCCTTGGAATAAAGAAATTTCTTAATTAGGAGAGGCTCATAATTAATGACAATTCAAATTCAAAATTTGAATTTGAATTAGCATTAATTACTCCTTAAATTCATCCCTCCAATTAAGCCAATAACCATTAATTTAAATCTGAAATTTAATTTCAGATTTAAATCAATTAATCATTTAATCCTCACAATTAATGACAATTCAAATTCAAAATTTGAATTCGAATTAGCATTAATTAATCTTGCCACCTAGGCAAGTATATGGCATTTATGTTTCACATCAGTTTGGTATCAGAGCATGGTTGCTCACCCGGGATGCGAACTCGACGGAGTCGAGTCTTTTCCACCCCGGGAGAATGATGCGGACATCCAACCGTCCATGCCAATCCGAGGAGCTGAAGATCGACGACCGAGATCACTTTGCTTTATTTTCGTTTATTAAGTGTATTTTAATTTAGTTTTGCAATTTCCCATTTTACCTTCTTGTTTTATGTAAGCCCAAGGGGCGAATGTGTCTTTTAATTTCTCTTGAGGCCTATATATAGAGGCCCCTTCTCTTGTATTTGGAGGATGGATTATTGATAATGAAAAATTATATTTTCTTGTTGATCTCTTAGTGAGTTCCGAAGGATCTCTTTGTGAGTTCCGACTTTCCCAAGATCTCTTTGTGAGTTCTTGAGGAGAGTTTCGCGGATCTCTTTGTGAGTTCCGAGATTCTCAAGATCTCTTTGTGAGTTCTTGAGGAGAGTTTCGTGGATCTCTGTGTGAGTTCCGACATCTCTACAATCTCCTTTGAGATCTTGAAGTTTAAGAGCGTGAGGTTAGAAATTCCAAGATTTCCCCAAACTTCTCATCCTCTACCAAGCTCGGGCTTTTCCTCCCCAAGTTCTCCTTGCCGCCGACCCTGTTGGCCTGTCCAGAAATTCACCCGCCGGCCATCCCTTAGGCCGACGCCCACCTAGATAAGTATATGGCATTTACATTTCACATCACTTATGCTCACTAACACTTATTTATACGCCTTATGTTGCAGAATCCAATGCAATGGGCACATCACCTTATGACATCAATTCTCCAACAACTAAAAAAATGTTCACAGCCCTTGACATATATAAGTATCAAATTTATAAGATATTTATTTTTATGAGTTTTGACATCACCTTCAATTATACAATCCAATAAATAAGTCTCCTGATCTATTAAGCACAAAAGAAAAATCTAAATTAAACTGTTTCTCAATCAAATCCACAAAGATTGAAAAAGAAAAATTTTACATGACATTAATTTACTTAAACAAACATAATCCCACGATTATCTCTCTTCTAACCAAAATTGAATATCCCAAATAAAGTTCAGCCATGCGTGAAAAGTAGGAAATTCACAAGAAAAATGAATAAATATAGAAATCAGCATCATATACTGCTAGAAATTAAAATGGTATGCTTTAATACCTTATCCTCTCATTCTCATCTGCAGCAACAACTATCGGACAAAAGGGCAATAGTAGAGTGGCTTTTGCACCAGTCTCAAACCTGGTATCCCAGCTAGCAATTTGATTGTTAAGTTGAGTTATAGCTGCATCAATACAAAACCATAAAAGAAACACTAATCAGTGGAAAAAAAAAAAATTTAAACACTAAATACAAACATCACAAAAAACTTACATGAATGCCGGCAATTAGCTATACAATCCAATGCAATTTTCTCTCTTTGTTCTCTTAAAGCTTGGTCATCTTCATTTTCATCTGAAGCATTAAGAAGAGGCCGAGAAAAATATTGATGATTCCAGTCATAAATAGAAGACCGAGGAAGTAAACTATGCTCAGAGGTCCCAACGGATCCAATAGAACCTAACAGTGGATCAGCCAACACAGTGTCTTGTGGACGACATAGTTGTGGCCCAAACTCCAATGAGCATACTCGCCTCAATCCAGTAAGGTAATTTTGCCTTGTAGAGTTAACAGGGGGTGTTCTAAATGTCACAGGCAATTTAACTGCATGGACAACAGTCACAACATAACAATAATTAGCAGGGTAATATTGTTCTTCTATGCATTCCGGGTGAATATTAAAATGTATCAAAATTGAAGTACCAGAATGCATGTCAAACCAGGAAGATGAACGAGTCAAACCAATGGTAGAAGACATAGATTGACAAGATAAATATCCTTGGTGAAAACTTCCATCATTGTATTTTGCTCCTTTTGAAACTACATGCTCAATGCCAATAATAGCGAGTGCCCTTCTTCCCAAAATAGCAATTCGAGTGTATGGATCTTTTGCTAAAGAAGACATGGCAACAAGATATTGGGAGTAAACTACACTATCTAGAGACCTTGATCTAAATTGATTAATGTCTCCATCTGTAGTACTTTCTTTTACAAATATTCCAGAGTCTGAACAGTGAGAGGAATCATCCGACACAGGAGAATGATGCATAATCTCAGTGGATGCAGTGGGACTTCTTGTTGAGATCATTCTGTCTCGAGCACTAGCCATGCTGCCACAATCAACTCTCAGCTCAGGGACAATTTGTGAAGAGATGGAGCTTCCCTGCTGCTTAAATGCAGCAGCAATTGGCTTCAGTTGCTTGTTGTGACCAAAGCCAAAGCGAGCAAGACCTGACATATGTGAAGTATCTACATCATCGAACAGCAATAACAAAGAAAAATAAATGCAAACATTAAATAAAGAAAATAAAAATTGATTAATTAAAAAAAAAACCAATCTCAGCATCGATGATATCATGACGCCTCAATAAAATATTGCATAAACAGCTTCAGCTGAATAACTTGTGTCCAAGGTTTTAACAACCGGACCGGCCGATTCAACCGGTTGAACTGTGGACCAATCCAGCGGCCGGTCCGGTCCGGTCCTATAAGGAAAGTTGGATTGCAGTTGAACCGCCCAAAAACCGGTTTAAGCCTGGTTGAATCGGCTAACCGTCAGACCAACCACGTGGTAAAGAACCGCACGGTTCAGAAAACTACAATTTTGAGTCGTGAATCGCACATCCAACGTTTACTAATATGGAATTCGTTAACCTAAAGAAAAATGAGATTTCCCTCACAGCCGCAGACCTCTTCTTCATTTCCTCTCCTAGGTCACGGGTCTCTCCCGACTCCTTTGTTCGTGAATTGCGTGCAGTGGTCGCTCGTAGCTCACTTGGTGAGTAGTTGCCGGCTGGTTGAAACGGACGATTGTTGTTGGAGTTAGAGATGCTCGGTAACGTCTCCTTCCGCCTCCTAGTGCTCTCCACCTCTCACTCTTTCCCCTGCATCCCGTGTGGCAAAAGCTTCTTCTATAGTGAAATATTTACAGTAAGATCATAATATTTATACAAATATAATCAATAACATTTTTTTATGAACCCTAGATAATTTTTTCACTCTATCCATTTATATTTTCCCAAAAAAAAAAAAAGACTTTCTGCATTTATGATTTATGAATGTGAGGTTCGCGTGACTTTGGAAGACAATTCTTATGATATGAGATTTTTGTTTAAGAGATATATGTCATTAAATCTATGCAGTCAAGAATTGAGATGTCATTGCTTATAGGTTTTGTTTACTAACTTTTATTGATATGTCATTAAATCTACGTTTTTTACTCTATGTATTTATATTTTATGTGTAGTCAATTTGAGTTAAAAGAGTCATTTTAGGGTTACTTATGGCGTATGCATTTTTTTTTTTAGTTGTGAAGCTTAATATTTTCTCAATGAAGAAAACAAACTACGCACGCATGCTCAATGTAAGAACTATTTCATTAATGGTATTTTGAGAGTTTTACCATATTTTAGGTTGCCCTAGCTTTTCTTTATAAATATTGGACATGGTCTTTATGTTGCACCAAGGAATGGTCTTCACAATAAAATTATAGAATAGAAATAGATAAAGGCATCTAAATGGGGAGAATAAAATCCTTTCACTTACAATTTATCATGCATTCATGTATATACAAGTTATCTCAAGTAGGACGTTTGCCAAAAACAAACTTTTTATTTTAGATCATGTATTACCCATCTTTACATTTTGAACATAGTATTATGCATAATATTGAAATCATGTTGAAAGTTATTTTATTTTAGAGTGTATCCACCAACAACTTCAGCTCATAATGTGCGTCGAAAAGGTAGATATTGTTTGGAATCACTATAGTGAGACTAAAGGTGTAGATGAAAAAAAGCAATTTAAATGCCTACATTGTGGGATTATGTACAAAGGTGGAGGCAGGATGAAACATCATCTAGCAAGAATTAAAGGTAACATTACTTCGTGCAAAAAAGTCCTAAATAACGTTCGTCATCAGATGCAATAAAATTTGAAAGAAATGAGCATGAAAAAACAACAAACAGAGGAGTTGGAGCAGAGCACAACTTCGTTTGTTGAACATATGGATGAAGAAATGAGTTCTTTGTCACTTCCAAAATCACAATCTTTAGAAGCACACCATAAAGGCATTGATAGAGAAGAAAAAAAATAGATGAGATTGAAAATAATAACAATAACGGGATCAACTTCATCCTCATCATAATATTCTTAGTCAGACCCATCCTCACTTTGAAGAAGATAACAAATCATATTATCTAGTATTTACATATTTCCTGGTTTAAAAGATGTGATTTTTATAATAAGAGTAACGGGATTTTGTCATTTCCTCTATAACTAATTACTAAATCAAATTCTATAATTCAATGGAATTAAAAAATTTCCTGTACGGATTCTAGAGTAATCATGTCCCTGTTTAGCACAGGAGGTAGAATGACCATTATTCTAATGTGCACCTGATGTTACACATAGTTTGGTCCGTTTAGGTTATAAATATGCTGAAAAATGTTCAATCATCACAGTGGCATGAGTAAGTGGTCATGGAGATAATCGGTGGTGCGTCCACGGATTCTGAAGAAGACATCATCCAGCCTAAAAAATTTATGAAATATTTATGGGTGTTAGGGCCAAGTCTTGTTCTGTTTTTTAATTTATTTAAGTTGCCCGGTTCTCTGCGGGGTATTGTATGCCTTGATATTTGGAACAATTCTTATCTTGGAGCGCTAGAACCTTCTTTTTTCTGGATTCTTTTGACTTTTTTTTACTGCAGAATCTTTTTGCTATCTATACGTATAATATGTTTTTTTATTCAAAAAATGAGAGTTTAACACGAATTTCTAGTAATCCAAAAATGTGAAATAATTGATAGAGCAGTGTGATGGTAGCATTCAACAGGAGTAACTTATCAAAACTAGTAAGGTCTCGTTCATTAGATACAAGAGAAGAAATGTAAGGTCATGATGGCTTGAAAATCTAGTGCTTGGAAAAGAAGAAACACTTAAAAGTGAAAGGACAACAAAGAAAAATTAGGCAGTTAGCACAATCACAAGTTCAAAATAAAATAGTAAAACCAGAACTGTACAACGCTAAATAAGAATGAAATGCTAGAAGATATCAAACAGCCACTGCAAAAAAACAATTACAACACTGCTGCAGCTAAAACCATGAAATGACAATGGTAGTGGTGTTGGTTATGAAGGTGATTGTGGTGGAGTTCTGAAGCTTTATGCTTTCAGGCAGCTTAAGCGTGACATAGTTAAAGCCTCTACATGGCATTAAGGCAAATTAGTTGTTAAACATCCAAAGCCAGTGGGGAGGCCATGTTGAAAATTAACACATATCAAAAGATCTATTTACATACCAACAACAAGCTCAGACCGAACCAAGGGGCTTCCATCTTCAAGAACTTGCAAAAGACTCTTGACAATATGCAGTTCAGCTTTAGACTTCTCATCCACATCACAATCCTCAACATCTCCATGTCCATCTCTGAATGATTCAGACCCAACGTCTATAAGGGAGCCAAGAGAAAAGACAGCAGCTGCTCTAACCTGAAACAAAATGATTACTACTGTTTAACATAAAGTGTCCTGGTACAGTAGGTCAACTTGGCAAAGAGCAGAGGCAGGGGTGAACCTCTGGTTGGGGCTCTAACAGCAATATTGACAAAATAGCCGGTGCATCTGCTTGTAAACCGATGAGTTGTGCTTCATGGAAATCCTCCCACAATTTTCCAAGACAAATGCATAACCATTGAAGAAGGAGAGGTTCGGTATGTGCTTCATCGGAGCTTGCAAGTTGCAGATTCTTCAAGCATACATGTATCAGATTTTCTTGGATGCACGCCTCTTGCCCCAACCTATATCCGTCAACAATACCTGCTAAAACAAAGGCAGTCATTGCCCGCTGCTCCGGGTAAGCATCCATGCCATCGAGAAACTTAATAAAATAGTTATGGCCTCCATCTTTCACCAGATCATCCCGGAAAGAACAGTTTCCCTAAAAAAAATAAACAAATAAGGTTTCAGTTTAACAATCTTGAATGGCATGCTATAGGATCAAATAAAGGTAAACATTTCAACTTCCTACCAACAACAAATCTTTTAGTTCATAAATAACTTTCTAGAACACTAGGGAATGCACCTCCAACTAACTCCAAAAGACAAGGATAAAGTAGAATGCAACGAAGTCAGGGTGTATATCAACAATACGTTGTCAAGAGAGAGGATTTTTGTCCAAATGAACACAAGAATTTGTTGCAGCTCCATTGCCTTTGATTGCAGAAGCTTGAGCACATAAGGAAATATTCCAACAGATAACGCCTGAGAAGCGAATTTGAAGATTACAAAGATTACTACATATACAAAATAAACACTTCCCTTGTTTACAAAATACAACAATGATGCCATTGAACTGATCATACCTGATTTACAGCCCAATGCCCCATGTCAAGAAATCTCCCTAGAAGCACCAATGCTCGAAATCGAAAAGACTGGCTATGCAAAATCTGAAATCGTTTAAATAATACCAAGATATTAAATTCTAACAGAAATACACAACAGAAGTATAAAGAAAAATTTTGGTGTTGCTGGACCAATGGATGTTGGGATGTGGGCTACGTGGTTCAAGCTTTGGGGATTGTGTGAAAATCTACAAGCTGAGCCCAGGAAAAAATGATATAGTCATCCTTAAAAGTAATTCTAATATCACTGCATTTTAAATAGCATCATTAATATTTAGGGGATTGAAGCATTATCTATCAAGCTATGTAAACCACTTCTTCCCATCTAAGAAACTTTCATCAATTAAACATTGTATCAACAATCTCCACTTCAAATTCTTAAAAATAATCCATAATCTAATCCAATAGAGCTCTTACAAAGGTGATCAACCCCTCAATATGTCACCATAGTAGGAGAATTGTTTTATCAGAAAATATAATTTGCAATATAATATATATATATATATATATATATATATATATATATATATATATATATATATATATATATATATATAATTTGCAATATCATAACTGGTAAAGATTATTTTAAGAACAAATAAGGATTAAAAGTTTATCAGCATTTGAGTTTTTGTTTTCCTTCGTTATATTAGGGTTTCCTAGGCAATTATGAAGCAAATTATGGAAGAGAAAGAGAGAAAAAAGGGTATATACATACATTTCGCTAGGTTTTATGTGCTCCCATAGGCAGCCATATGAGATGAGATGTGATTTGTCTCTTTTATTGTCCCTATGCACACCAGTTAGGGAATGCTGCATGCTGAAAGATAATTAAATATTGTTTACAAGCTCAATAAAAGTAGGAGATGCATGTGATACATTTTATCCCACCTTACAATTCTACTGCTGCTTTATGTGCATCAGTTTATTTATTTATGAAGCGAAGACAAATCATCATAATGGATATAATGATCAGTTACTTTCAATGTTTTTTTTCTCATAGTTTGCAATTCATTCATAAGCTGTACTAAATTGCTAGCTAGTTAAAAGGCCATTCATAATTTCTTAAGGATGATAATAAATGATCCAACTCCTATGGCCAAAAACATTAGAGTACCACTTAAGGCTGTCTTAGCAATTAAGTAGGAATCTAGCAACTTTGAAGCCATCATTTTCACTAGTTTTAAACCCAAACTTAAAAGGAGTGCAATAACGGCGTCAAAATATTTTCTATTGACAATTGACTGTAGATTGTTCAAAACATAGTAAATACTGTGAATTACTTGAATGATTTCTGCTGGCTAGGGGACCCACATTCATCAAGACTTCTGCCCTCTTTTCCATTTTCATTTCCACCACATTGATCTATGGGAGAAATATACTCAAAACAATTCTCTCCAATTCTTATCACAGTATCAAAACCAAGGTTTTTTCTCTTCTAGTAGTTCTATTATTACAGTATTCAACTAATACCAAATCATGTGGTCATTGTTCACTTTCTTCAGTCTTTCCCTATTATGACATAACTGTAGCCTCCAGCTCTGCAATCTTTACAAATATTTTCTTATTGCAACATTCATCATTACATTGCAGCAAACTATTCCAATTGTTATAGATTTCATCATTACATTGTCACATCTCTCTCCTTTTATTTTATGAAGTAATCAAGAATTACTATTCTATGTTTTTTTATTTTTCTAAGTTTTAGACTCTTATGTAATTTGGACTCAATATTTTTTTATTTTTTTATTGTTCTATGATGGAAAACAACCCATGATCATGCTTAAGTTTGGCGTTCTTACGTAGTTTCACTCCATGGGTTTTCTATTTCATGTGTCTCCTCATGTTCCCTACTAGCTCATGATTTTATCTGCTGGCTCATGGTTTTCCCTCCTGACTCTTGGTTTCCCTACCTGCTGGCTCTCGGTTCCCTGCTGACCCTCAATTTCCCTATTGTTGGCTGCCTGATGGTTCAGTTTCCCTACAGCTAGTTGTTCAGGTTCCCCCATGTTGATTCCTATGCTGTGTTTTAACTTATCATTAAATGGGTTGTCTTAAAGGGCTTCTATTAGCTGTTTTGGTGGCACATTTAAGTGAACAATTTATGATTATTTCCCCCTTCTTCTCATATAATATATGGCTTATTTGCTGCTTGAGGTGGATGGTGGGTGAAAACAAATGTAAACCTAAGGGTTGTGAGCTAGTCTTCTCCATATCCTCTAATACTTTGTTTCAGTCTTCTTTCTACTTCTTCTCTCGAAGGTTTCCCTTCCACCTATATCTTTCTTTTCTTCAATTAAAAAAAAACATAAGGGTTTCTTAGCTTGCAAGCTGGCCTTCTCCCTATCCCCTATTACTTCGTCTCAATCTTCTTTCTACTTCTTCTCTCCATGATTTCCCTTCCACCTATATCTTTCTTCACTACAGAAGCTGTAAAGTGTGTTGTGTCATATTCTATTAGTATTTGTCGGAGGAGCATTGGTTTGTGTTGGATCATAATTTCAGTGGTTGTTAGATGGTTTGTCTTTTCCTTTGAGCACAATTCCTTATTTTTTGCGTGTATGCTCGTTTCGCATTTTGTCCGTAATAATGAAGTTATGTTGCACGGATACACCTATTTATAAGGCAGGCTGTATCGGACACGTGTCGGATACAGATATGCCTCCGATTCAGCACATATACGTGTCGGATACGACTTTGCCGTATCCAATTAAAATATTATTTAAATTTGATAGAACACGCGTATCAGATACGCGTTCTATTAAAAAAATCAGAGTCGCAATTTGCCCTATTCATTTCGGCTATCCGCTCGATATACATATTCATTTATATGGCTTAAACATTTTAGCGAGCTAGGTTTTTTGTTTCCGCATAGGTGTTCGTCTTCTTCGTTATAGTAGGAGTGGCTCGATGATGCGAGCATAGAAGCGGACAGGATCATCTTTCGTCGACAAAGAGGCTCAACGACGCGAGCATTAAAGCCGACATAATCCTTCGTCGACAGAGCAGCTCAACAACACAAATAGTGAAGGCGACGTGAGCATTGAAGGTTCGTTTTCTTCGTTCTTCGTTTTCTTAATCATAGGCTCAGTACCACTGCTTTCTTGGTTGTTTTCCCGTGTCTGCCTTTTACCCGATTATTGTGCTGCCTTTTTGTTGCTATTCTGCCTCCCCTGGCTGCTATTCCGTGACTGTTTTTTCCCAGTTTCTGTGTGGCCTTTTTGGGAGCTGTTTTGGATTAATTGCAAGGCTGTTTGGGTGATGTTTTGGACTGATTTATTAACTATTTCTGGACAGAAATCTGGACTGAACTTTTGGACTTCCATTTCTCCCTTTTAATAGGTTTACTTGGAGATAATTGGGGTTGTTTGACTTCCCTCTTTTCTCCTATAAATATAAAGTGTTTGGGCAAAGAAAAAAAAGGAGTTATGATGTTATTTTTGGAGTAAAAAACCTGAGGGTTTTTCTTCTTTCTTTGGAAGAGCTTGCGAGCATGTTCCGTACTTCTCTTCTCCTCTAGGAAAGCTTGTGAGCTTGTCCTCTCTTCTTCTTCTCGGCTTCTAATCTCTTTCTTCTATCTGCAAGTTCGACGCCACTTGTATCCTTCTTCTCAAGCAAGGAAATGCAACTTTAGGAGTTTATGTTTTAAAAGTTTGTAAGTGTTGTTTTATATTATAAAAAGTTTCTTTTTGAGTATTTTATGTAATTTTCTATTTCCTATGAAGCATTTATTTTGCTTGCAAAAATTTAGGGCTTTTCTAAATTTTTGTTTGCATCAAGTTTAGACTATTTGAAAATGACTAAAACTTTAAGGAAGAATTATAGTTGACACTTTTTTATATGTGATTGTTAGGTTGTGATCATTAAGAGGAGCGAAGTGTGTCAAAGCGACACTATAAGGAAGTGTTGTGCTTGTGTTAAGGTAGGTACTCATATTTATTGTAAAAATTTCATATATAATACTTTACTCTTTTTATTCAGTGCAAACCTTTATAATTTTCAAAGTTATGTGATGGTAAAGGGTCTCATCAGAGCCAAATGGTAAAGGGGGCTCATCAGAGCCAATAGTAAAGGAGTAACCAAATAAATGCAAATGTGTACCTGATCAGTACAAACTCTATGGGTATCTCTGAGACGGGTGTTATAGTAAATATTATACATATTAAAGTTCATAAATATATTTTCCAAAGTTTTAAAAGGCGAAATCGGGAATCGAGACATTTTTTCTAAACAAGGCGAGGCGTAAGCCTCAAAATGATTAAAATAAATTAATTTAAAATTATAAATAATGACAAAAAATAACAAAATATTATGTCAAGTATGAATTTGAAGATTTATTTTAAGATAATATTACTGGAATACAAGATTTAAAATAAACTCACTTAAAAATAAAACATCCCCTTATGATCAAGACCCAAAGCAGGCTCGTCATCACTTTGATTGTCTTCAGAAGAATCTTCATAATTAATGTCAAAGTCATCCTCAAACTCTTCTTCATCTATAATATTTTTTCCTTTATCTCCTATATCAGTTAATATTTCATTAGCTATAAAATGAAACAATAATAACATACAAAATAATTCATTATATTTAAGAATACCTTTGAATTTTTTTTAAGCTTCAATCTCACTTTGTTTCTTCCTTTTATATACTTGGGCAGTTGCTTCATTATCTTCTTCATTGACATGAGTTTCTCCTTCTACTTCAACTTCGGAAACATCAGCATTCTTAGGAGTAACCCATTCATCATCAGATTGTAACTCATCAACAAGCAAATGATCAATTTCATTCTCAATATTTCCTTGATTCTGCAATTTGAGATATCTATCTTTTATTTTTTTGTTAAACATAACATAAACTAGTTTGTTCATTCGATCTGCCGCCAATCGATTTCTCCTCTTTGTATGAATTTGATTGAAAATGCTCCAATTACGCTCGCATGCAGAAGCTGAACACGTTAGGCTAAGAACTTTAACTGCAAAAGCTTTTAATTCAGGAACATCATCTCCAAACTGAGCCCACCAACGTTCTACATGAAGACAAACATAGTATTTTATGAATATTGGTTGAAGTAGAAGACTTGAACATAAATATTAACATTAAAATTATAAATACTCAAACTATAAACATACCAGGAGATCGTGTTTTGTAGCATGTTTGTGCTGCTCTAAATCCAAACATTCCCTTCTTCAAATGAAAATCCTCAAGTTGATCATTTACTTTAAGGTAGTTTTCTTCAGAAATGAGTTTGTCCATACATGCATACAAACCAGTTTTCACCTCTTTGTCAACATGAAAATCCTTATCATAATGAAATTGGGGATTTAAATAGTACGCAGCAGCATGTGGTGTAATTGTCGATCCCACTTTTCATCTATAATATCTCATATTTCTTTGTAGGCACTTTCTTGACCTCCCAATTCTTTTGCAATATCTTCTTTAGCTCTATTCATTGCTTCATATATAAATCTCATAGCCGGAGCCCTCTCACCATCAACCATTCTAAGCACCTTTACTAATGGTCATGTTGTCTTCAAAGCATAATTTGTACTGCGCCAAAATGAATCGTCTCTCATAACAATCTTTTTAACTTGCTTTCCTTCTTGTTTTTTGGCCCATGAACTTTTATCCCACTCTTCAGAAGCAAACATTGCTTCCAAAGTTTGTCTTAACTCCTTGAATCTCTGCAATGTTAAATATGCAGTAGCAAATCTTGTAACAGCAGGTCTAATAATTTCCTTGTCAGTGAATTTTCTCATCAAGCCGAGTACCCAAGAATGATTGTATATAAACTTACTAACGAATTTGGCCTTAAATATGGTTGATTTATGTTGAGGCAACTATCCCAACCTCTCAAGCATCAAGTCAATACAATGTGCAGCACAAGGAGTCCAGTAAAGGTGAGGCCTCTTCTCCATTAGCATTCTTCCTGTAGCTTTGTATGCACTTGCATTATCAGTAACAACTTGTACTACTAAAGCATCTCCCACTTCCTCCACAACTTCATCCAACATTTCAAACAATAATTGTGCATCCTTTACAAAGCTTGAAGCATCTACTGATTTGAAAAAAACTGTTCCATATGGATTGTTGACCAAAAAATTAATAATACTTCTATGTCGAATATCTGGCCAACCATCTGATATTATTGTCACCCCTGTCTCAATCCAAGTCTTCTTAACATCATCCACCATTTTTGAAGTTGTCTTGACCTCCTCATTCAGCATCCAAGTTCTCAGCTCATACATGCTTGGAAGTTGTAATCCTCATCCATAGCTTCCAACAGATCGTAACATATTGATCCACGACGGACTCCTAACAACATTAAATGGAATCCCATTTTCATAGATAAATCTGGCGATATCCAAACAAACTCTATTCCTGAGTTCTTTTGTAGTTGTAGGAGGCTGAATATTCTGAGTATTTATGTTTTCGTCGTTATCAATATTTAGCATAAATCTATCCATGAGCCCCCGACTGCCTCGGTCAGAAGAAACTAGATGGCTTCCAGTACTGAAACCTTCATGCTGTGATCCATAGTAAGAAGAGTTTCCTATCATCTCTTCCATATTTCTTTGTGTGACCTCCTTTGTGGTGGCAAACTTCTTTAAATAATTTATACATTCCTTCTTTACCTCATCAGGAACTTTTGCACATGGTCCCACATTGACATGAGTGCAAGCTAGATGATCCTTCAATCTCTTGACGCCACCAGTTATGCGCTTCTCACAGAAATTACATTTCATGTAAACATATCCCTTCTTTGCACCTTCGCCTGACACTTCAACTTGAGTTCCATATTTCCATGCAGGATCTTTCCTTCTTGTGCCACTAGTCATGCTAACAATAGGATAATTTTTAACAATTATTTGTACTACCAAATACCAATAATAAAACAACATGAATACAAAAATATATCAGTCTGCCGGGGGTCCAAGGGGGCGCTGCCCCCGAAACAAAATTATATTATAAGAGTAATTTTGAAATTTTGCTCAATACCGAGCGTGTACTGAGCATGTACCGCTCAGTACCGAGCGTGTACCGAGCATTGTACTACTCAGTACCGAGACATGTACCGAGCGTTTTGTACTCATGTACCGCTCAGTACCGAGCGTGTACCGAGCATGTACTGCTCAGTACCGAGCGTGTACCGAGCATGGTAACTCATGGACCGCTCAGTATCAGAGCGTGTACCAAGCATGTACT